>CAWUFW010012078.1:0-566354 GCA_963921515.1 Calotriton arnoldi
ACAGCCCACCTGTAAGCACACATCGCAACACACATCCAGTCAAGTAGCCCATGGACACACTCCAACAGCACCAGAGCACCACCCACACATCATGCCAACTCACATCATTGACATGACACCTCAGGATACTCACATTCAGCTAAAGAAGTTGGTGATGAGCTGTGTGCGGACATCACCATCACCATCATCATCATCATCGTCACTGGCATCGTGTTCCAGGCCAGGATCCTCCACAGGTGGCGGATGTTGGTCATCGTCATCCTGGATGAGAGGCAACTCCTTCCGCACTGCCAGGTTGTGGAGCATGCAGCAGACGATGATAATCTTGCACACTTTCGCAGGGGCATATGGGAGGGACCCTCCGGTCTTGTCCAGGCAGCGGAAGCGGCTCTTCAGGAGACCAAAGGTCCGCTCAATCACTCTCCTGGTCCGACCATGTGCCTCATTGTAGCGCATCTGGGCAGGTGTCACAGGGTTCCTGAGGGGTGTCAGCAACCACGGCATGTTGGGGTATCCCGAGTCACCTACGGACAGACAAGTGCACATCAGCTGACTTGGAAAAGTGGGCGGAATACTACAGATCAGATCACACACAATGGCACAAAGTCAGTACACACCGACAAGCCAGGCACGCTGGTTCTGCATCTGTGCCATCAACCTGGGGATGCGACTACTCCTCATCACAAAGGCATCGTGTGCTGAACCAGGGAAACGGGCACACACGTGTGTGATGGTCATGTCTGCAAGACACACCACCAGTGCATTGACCGAGTGGTAGTGCTTGCGGTTCCTGTAGGCCTGCTCCTGGGCCTGTGGTGGTACCAAAGCCACATGTGTCCCATCAATGGAGCCAATGACATGCGGCATCCTCCCCAGGGCATAAAAGTCACTCTTCACGTCAGTGAGTCGTCGCAGTCTAGGGAAATAGATGTACCGGTTCAGGAAGAGCAACATTGCCGCCAAAACATCGCGGAGCACACGGCTGAACATGGTCTGTGACATCCCACCAGCAGACGCCACAGTATGTTGGAAGGTACCGGTGGCAAAGAAGTGTAGGGCTGCCATCACCTTCACCTTGGGGGTCAGCGCTGTAGGATACGGCCGGCCAGGCTGCAAATGTGGGGACAACTGCACTGCCAAATCCTCAATCAGCTGCCTGGTGAAGCGGTACCGTCGGATGCTGTCCCGTTCCACCATCGTTGCCAGGTCTGGGAATGGCCGATGGACAGCAGGAGCCCTGCAGTGCAGAGGAGAAGTAAGCAAGATCGTCAGTCACCCCACATATGCGGCATTGAACACACTCAAGATCCCAACATACATCATCATGAGGCACAACTACATGAAGTGTGCAGTACCGGAACGACATGTATGGTACATACATGGCCAACATCTGTCAACACGGTCCTACAGGTGGCATCAATTTGTCCCAGGTTGGCCCATTGGATATCATGATGCTGTGTCACAGTCACCCCCCAGTGACATGTGAGGACAGATGTGCCCCAGGCACCACAGCTCAACGACAGGCACATTCCCAGGGACCCTGTAATGCCACATGGACACTGGCATCACCTGGAGTATCATGTGTACACCACAACAAAACAAACATGACCCCCACAGGTAGTGGCCACACTTGCCATGGCAGGAGAGCCATGGACGTCTGTGACACACACGCACAACATCAGAGTCCATGCACACACAACGTGGATGTGGAGACTGTCTCCCATTGTGCACATGAAATCAGAGACATTGTAAACACTACATGCACAAAGACTGTGGAGGGCCATCACTATTGTGCCACTGGGACACCCTGGCTCAAACATACCGTCCCACATGGGACTCACGGGGTATGTGACATGACATACACAAACACCACTGTGAAATGTGACCATGGCACATGCACAGATATGAACAGTTGCACATCACAGTGGTCACGTACACGTAACACCCAGGATCCTGTCCCCATTAACACGTGCACAGCCTGGGGGTGGCTGCCCACAGGTGACACCCACAGGACAAAATGTACACCAACATACACACAATAGGAAATGCAGCCTTACATGCCTTATGATAAGGTTTGGACAGGCTGTCGTGATGTAGGTGTGCCCCTCACTCCCTGGGAGCTATCTGTGGCTGGCATATGTCCATCTGAGACAGGCATGCTGACATATGCCAGTCACATGTACAGTGATGCGTTGAACAGCAATGGACCGATCGGTGCCTCCGGCCGGCCCATTGCTTTCAATGTGTGCGGGTACGCGTTGTACCCCTGTGCGCGTTGTACTGCAATGGACCGATCGGTGCCTCCGGCCGGCCCATTGCATTCAATGTGTGCGGGTACGCGTTGTACCCCTGTGCGCGTTGTACTGCAATGGACCGATCGGTGCCTCCGGCCGGCCCATTGCATTCAATGTGTCGGGTGCAGCGTTGTACCCCTGTGCGCGTTGTACTGCAATGGACCGATCGGTGCCTCCGGCCGGCCCATTGCATTCAATGTGTGCGGGTACGCGTTGTACCCCTGTGCGCGTTGAACAGCAATGGACCGATCGGTGCCTCCGGCCGGCCCATTGCTTTCAATGTGTGCGGGTACGCGTTGTACCCCTGTGCGCGTTGTACTGCAATGGACCGATCGGTGCCTCCGGCCGGCCCATTGCATTCAATGTGTGCGGGTACGCGTTGTACCCCTGTGCGCGTTGAACAGCAATGGACCGATCGGTGCCTCCGGCCGGCCCATTGCATTCAATGTGTGCGGTACGCGTTGTACCCCTGTGCGCGTTGTACTGCAATGGACCGATCGGTGCCTCCGGCCGGCCCATTGCATTCAATGTGTGCGGGTACGCGTTGTACCCCTGTGCGCGTTGTACCTCAATGGACCGATCGGTGCGCACCCATTGACAATGGGCTTGCCTGGCAACGGACGCGTTTTCGAATATTCGAACGAGTCGGTTGCTGGAAAATCAGTTGGTCACCCACAACAATGTTGCAAAATCATGTATGTCATGAAGTTGAAATTTTGAAGGATGCTGTGGGCGTGTTTTGGTGCTGCTATTCCATGGATTGGCCAGATTCAGAAGATGCAAACGACTTGGACCTATCACTTTGGACACAAGGGACAGTATCTGCCTCTCCAGCACATATATATTGCTGCATGTTCCCCTGAGAGCCCACTTGCCTGCACTACATGCTCCAGGACGACATCTGCCACTGCACTGCTGCTGTCTCTGCCCCTCTGGACCCTGCAATGGCACGTACTGTGGAGAGAGCCCCAGCCTTCAGCCTTGAAGAGAACCAGGCCCTGCTGGACAGCCTACTTCCACAGTACAGCAAGCTGTATGGGACACCAGGGGAGCAGGTGAGTGTTCTGTGCACTGCCTTTCTGAATGTGCATTTTGTCTGACTAGCAAGGCTGAGAGTCAGCACACCACTGGCTAGCAGGCTCACTGAGTAGTTGTCACCCCCCATAGTGTGTAGTGACTTGCACTGGACAGGTATGGTGCAGTGACAGTGCTTCTGAACAGGGTTTTACTCCCCATGCTATGATACCATGTAGTGACTTCTGGAAAACTGTCCATGGGCAGCCGTGCACTGCCTGGGTACACCATGTGCCCCTGTGATTGCGACATGTATATGCAACTGTGTCATGCACGGATATGTTGCATGTGTAGTAATGGCCTTATCACTTTGTCATCCTGACAGGCTTCTGCCCATCGGAAGCATGAGATCTGGAAGGACATCGTCCGGGCTGTCCGGTCCGTGGGGGTCTACAAGCGCCGGATCCGCAACTGCCAAAAGAGGTGGCAGGACCTTCGGGGCTGGACCCGGAGGATTGCACGGGTCCAGCTGAAGCTGTCGCCTCCTCGCAGGAGGGGCGGAACACGGACCCTGACCCCCCACATGCTCAGGATCCTGGCGGTGGTCTTTCCAGACCTGGATGGGCAGCTGAAGGCCAGAGAGCAGCAAGGAGGGGTGAGTCAAAGACTGCACTGTGTACTCTGTCTAACATGTTATGTGCCCTCCTCGGGCCAGGTTGAACTGCCACAGTACAGCAGTCATGTTGTCCAGGAGCCATGTCCCTCTATTGTGCACTGCCCACTCCTCATCTGATACCCAGGTGTGGCCCTTACATGCAGGGAATTCTGTCACTTAGGACTGTGTCCTTGCAGTTTGCTTGACTCAAGGTGGGAGACAGCATCTGTTTCCCTGACTCTGTGGTGGGCATCATGGGTGGGTCCATTGCTTACACAATGCCTGTATTCTGACATGTATTCAGCGTGTTACTTTGATCTGTGGTCCAATTGCTGAGCTGATCCACCACATGTGGCTGGGGTACCTGGCACACACCCATGCTGCGGGTGGGAACAATGTTTGGGCCCCAGGAGTATGTATATGACGTGTGTCACACATACTTAGCCAGCTGCCTACAGTCCAGGGCTCATCCCTCATTCATGTGGGGCTGGACAGTCATGCCTACTCCAGGCCATACAATACACTCTGTACTCCCACTCCCGTGTATCAGAGGACACATTGTGCACAGTGATTTGACCCCTCAGGTGTCTGCCTCTGTGTCAGTGTGCTGTGGATTAGTCGCCAGGACTGCTGTGGAGTTTCTTGGTAGGGGCTCAGCATGCCACTGGAGATGTGACCATAGGAGACGATACTTGTGTGACACATAGGTGTCTGATCAGCTGCCCATGCAGACTGGGGCATGTAAATGTGAAGTTCAGGCAGCTGTTCCCCATGCACAGCAGAGTGTGAGGGGCTCAGGTTCAGAGGGTAGTGTCACAGGTCTCCCATATGTCCAATAGGTATGACCTGGACAGATGAGGGTTAAGAGGATGTGTTGTGGGGGGATGTACATGTGCACTTGTGCAGCTCCAGGACTTGCATTCCCCATGACCTACTATTGTGACACAGTGCAGAGTGTTGTTGTCTGGCTGCAAAGTCATACATCACTGAGACAGTGATGTATGACTTTGCAGTCATGCCTCCGCCATGGCATGTGTCTACTGATTGGTGATCCTGCAGGGGAGTGACATGTGCTACATGCACACCATAGTGGCGCTGGCTATCAGGACATGGGTGCATCATGGTGTCTGTCGCTGGTATGCATCACATGCATTTCCTATTTGACTCTGGGCATCCCTTACATCCGTAAACCTGTACTGACTCAGTGGCAAGAGCTGTGATGTGTCCACACCGTGTCCTCTGCACTGTCCAACTACTGTGTACTTGGTGCATGTGTCAACACTGGGGTGTTGCAATCCAACAGACACCAGACAGATGGGTGCAAGGCCATGTGGGATGTGAGTGCCATGCTTGGCATCAGACTGACAATTGACTTCTCCTGTTCAATTAGGGCACTTTTAGCAATGTACAACTAATGATGCCAGGGCTTGCTCTGTAATGTGCTGTGCTCACAGTGGTGTGTGCGTTTGGTGCAGGTGACTGATGTCTGTCTGTTTCCCCATTGTTTGCAGATACATCCACGGCCACGGAAGGGGACAGCTCCACGGACCAGGAGGAGCCGGAGAGCCAGACTGGGTCAGCAGCCGAGGAGTGGTCGGAGGGACCCAGTGGCACGGAGGGCGAGGGGAGCCACACCGAGGAGTCCTCAGCAGCATCCACCTCAGCTGAGGACCAGAGCAACTCGGAGGATGACTCCCTTGTGGAGGCGGGTGTCAGCAGCCACCACACCCCAGCTAGTGTTGCTGTCCCCGCCACCACCAGCACCACCACCGCCCTCCCATCGGCTCCCATTCCCCAGGTCCGTGGAGGCTCCCATGTCCGGGAGCGTGTCTCCTTTGGGCCAGGCACCGCACCCCTGCCCCTGTGTCCCCTGCTGCCCTGAGTGAGGAGTCTGTGTACCTCCTTCGCCAGCTCCATGTAGGGCAGACAGCCATGCTGAGTGTCCTCCATGCGCACACCGCGCTGTTGACTCAGCTGGTGTCGTTCATGGAGGGCATCTCATCGGGCATGTCTGACCTACAGAGGGGCAATAGGTCCATGGACTCCTCCCTGACGGCAGCAGTGTCCCTCCTCAAACGGTCCCTCACCCCTCCTGCCTCTGCTCCATCCACACTCCCCAGCACCTTACCCATCCCAGGCACACACACACTGGCACAGGCACACACCAGCACACACACATCCAGCACACTGACACACACGCCAATGACAAAACGCACACGCACGCACATTCAGGGGACTGAAGCCAGACTCACAGGGGATGGGGCCCTGGAACACACACACGCATCCACATGCACTGCGCAGTCCTCAGTTCCCTCTCCCTCCAAAGCACCCTCCCTTGCCTCACCTGCAACCCCAAAGTCACAGCAGCTCTTCCTCTGTGACCTCGGCCTCTTCCCCACCGATGAAGCTGCTCCAGCATCCCGGGGAAGAGGAAGCCCACCCACACGGAGCAGAGTGCCCCTCGCCCCCGGACACCCTCCCCCAGGCGCAGACGGACTGAGGCCCCCACCCGCAAGTCCCCCGGAGTGCTAAGAGCAAGACCCCGCCACCACCCTGCAGCTCAGGCACAAGGTCTCCGTCCTCCATCCCTCAGGCCCCCACTGCACAGGTGCCCCCACCACACCCTGCCCCAGGTTCCCCCACCCACAGATATACCATCCCCAAGATGCTCCGGCCTTCTCCCCCTGCCACTTGCTCTCCCAGCACCACACCCCCGCTGCGCTTGTCTGTGCCACTGATGTGGTGAGGGTGTCCCCCCTCTGTCCAACCCACCTTGCCTGTTCCCCATTCTCCTCCCCTGGAGGTAGGCACTGCAGTGGAGTCCACTACCGCCCTGTCTGACTTGGGCACTGCAGTGGCGGACCTGTCCACCCCATCTGCAGGGTCCACTGCAGTTGTGCCGGCACCCACGACATCTGTGTCATGCCCCCCAGTTGTGCCGGCACACACCATGTCAGACACCTCCACTGCAGTTGTCAGTGGCTCTCCTGCACCCACCACCCCTTCCCTGACTCCCCCTGGTGAGCCCTGATCCTGTCCCTGCGGTGCCTGGCCTGCCCCCCGGTTGCCCCTCCTAGTGGATTGTCCCTGGTATTGTGCAGGCATGCGTAGGGTGACATCTGCCAGTGTCACCCTGTTTGAACTTTGACAATGGACTGGCCATTGGCCTTTGCTCTTTTTCAGGACTTCGTTTGGCCTCAACACATATGCTGAATAAAGCAACTTTCTTTTCTCTAGTGCTCATGCTTCAGATGTACATGTTGTTGGTGCAGCTAACCATGCCCTTGCTGCAGTGATGGTGATATCTGGTCTCATGATTATGAAGTGTTACTGTGCAGGAACCCATGTGGTCCAGGGGGAATGTGTCCTATCATGTGGTGTATCCATGTCATCAATAGCAGCATCTGAGGGTGTCATGTGTTCAGTATTTGGCAATGGGTTTCCTACTTACATTGGCAATTTCATATCTGTGGCTTCCACCCCTGCACATCTGTTGTGCCTGCCATCGTTGCATTTGTCTACTTCCCTGACCGTGTTGCCATCTCCAGTGGACATGCAGGTTTGGGCATCAATGGGGAGGGACTCATCCGTGTAGTCAGTGCAACATTGCTATACAAGTGTGTTGGATCTGTGCTGATGATTCCGTTGGCACATCCATGACCAGGCTGATGTGATGGGAGCCCTCATTTGGTGCTAATTGTTGATTGTGTGACCAAGTGCTCAGCTGACATGATGGGGCCCTACTGAGGCAACATATGGCACAGCTTTCCTCACACAGGAGTGGAGTCCCCTCATGGCAGTGTGTACACGTGTGACATTGCCTGCGCCCAAGGTGTGTGTTGTATGTGCATGTCTGTGTGTTCACTTCCATTCATCTGCGCATGCTGTGATCCCTAGTGTTGTACCTGTTTGTGATGCTTGCTGACTTGAGCTATGTTCCCCAAAGTCTTCTCCCTGTGTTCTCTGTGATGTGGGTGCATGGCACATTACTGGTCATCAGGGTGTCACCCATAGGTGTGTTTGCTGTCAGGGCAGAGTTTGTGTGCTGACGCAGATGGGTCACAGTCAGGTTTCCCTTTGGCACTTGTTGTTTGCCCCTGTCATGTGATTTCCAGTTTGTGTTATCTTTCAGTGATTGTGACACGTTGTGTGTGTGACTGCTGGCACTCCTTAGGGTCCGGGCTGCAATGTTGGTTGTTGTCTATGTGTGTTCTTTGTGGGTGACCTTGGCTTCTTCATTGGTGTGTGACTGTGGCTGGGATCCCATTGGTCGGTGTGGTATTGCCGTCATGTCCATGTACAGAGTAGTGTGCAGTGTGTCAGACATTCAGGAGTCTTGTTGAGTGTCCATGTGTGATGTGTTTCTACACCTTGGTTCCCACCCACCACCCTGGAATAGTCATGGGTGCATGTGCAATGTCACCAGTGCATGTGTACTTCACTGCTGCACATTGTTGGAGGTCGAGGGGTGTGGTGTTGAGTGTGTGCAGATGAGAGTTGTTGCCCGGCTAGTCCCCTGCCTCCATGTTGGCCTTGGCTTACTGGCCATGCTGATTGATTTGTGCTTGTGTAGGTGTGATGGTAGTTAGTTGCTCAGGACACCTGACTGTGGTTCACAGTGTGAACGACATTTAGCTTTGTCATCACAGTGGTATTTTTCTTCAGCCCAGGGTCACCACATTGTGGGGGCCCTGGGGGTGGTGCTGTGGTGTGTCTGTGACTTGCTGTGTCAGTTGTTGTTCCTACGTGCCTGTGTGACATGTGTGTTTTGTGCTCCCTCTCACCTGTCAATGCCTGCTTGCCCACATAGGGGATTTGGATCCATGAGTTAGCTTAGTGTGGCAGTGTATGCACATCTGTATGATTGGTATTCAGCTCTCCTCATGTGTTGTGTTGTTGCCTGGGGACACTGGCACCCCCACCCCTCACCTGCTGTGTATGATGACAGTGTTGGTCTGCCTGTTTGTGTTTGTGCATCTGCACCACTGCATTGGCATATCTTGGGTGTGCCATTGGCTGTATGTTGTTTGGTGTGTTTCCCCTGCTGTCCCTGGGACTCCTAGGTCATCGGTCAGCACAGTGATCATGGTTTGTGTGTCCCATTGCTGCCATGGTATGGTATCTGTTCACCTCACATCTGCTGTCTCCACAGGGTATCTGCATTTGTGTGCCCATTGGTGCAAATATGTGGTTCTGCATTCTGATGGTCACTTCTGTCATTGTGTCATTGATGACTGTTGACGGTCTCAGCCCCCATGGGTGTTGTTTGTCTGCACATGGCCAAAGGAATGTTTCATTTGCACTGCAGTATTTGGCTCCCCCAATTTATGTTGCAATGGGACACATACACTACTTTGCCACAGATGAGTTTTTGGTTCTGTGACCAGGAATGATCCATGCAGTTTGGCAGTTGCAGCTCTTTCTTTGTTAACAATTACCTTTTGGTCACTGTGATGATGAGGGTGTAGACCCCATTGCCACAATGGTCAAAATGTGCTTCAGCTATGGACCCCACACTTACCTTTTGGTCACTGTGATGATGGGGGTTTAGACCCCATTGCCACAATGGTCAAAATGTGCTTCAGCTATGGACCCCACACTTACCTTTTGGTCACTGTGATGATGGGGGTTTAGACCCCATTGCCACAATGGTCAAAATGTGCTTCAGCTATGGACCCCACACTTGCCTTTTGGTCACTGTGATGATGGGGGTTTAGACCCCATTGCCACAATGGTCAAAATGTGCTTCAGCTATGGACCCCACACTTGCCTTTTGGTCACTGTGATGATGGGGGTTTAGGCCCCATTGCCACAATGGTCATGGGCTGCTTGCATTGTGGGTGCCACACACATATATGTGTGGCACATGTGCTAGGGGTCACATTGTATGTTCAATGTCATGTTCGGTGTTGTAGGCATTTGACACAGCCTGCTCACACGCTTGTCATGGTGGTGGGGGGATGTCTTAATCTTGCATTCCCTAGGTTGTGGTGTGCTTGTTGTGTCATGCATTGTCCATCCTATGAGTGGGGGTGGTAGTAGTGGTAGGCATCCTGCCCCCTGGCTAAGGGTGGTAGTAGTGGTAGGCATCCAGCCCCCTGGCTAAGGGTGGTAGTAGTGGTAGGCTTCCTGCCCCCTGGCTAAGGGTGGTAGTAGTGGTGGGCATCCTGCCCCCCTGGGTGAGGGTGGTAGTAGTGGTAGGCATCCTGCCCCCTGGCTAAGGGTGGTAGTAGTGGTAGGCATCCAGCCCCCTGGCTAAGGGTGGTAGTAGTGGTAGGCATCCAGCCCCCCTGGCTAAGGGTGGTAGTAGTGGTAGGCATCCAGCCCCCTGGCTAAGGGTGGTAGTAGTGGTAGGCATCCTGCCCCCCTGGCTAAGGGTGGTAGTAGTGGTAGGCATCCAGCCCCCTGGCTAAGGGTGGTAGTAGTGGTGGGCATCCTGCCCCCTGGCTAAGGGTGGTAGTAGTGGTAGGCATCCTGCCCCCTGGCTAAGGGTGGTAGTAGTGGTAGGCATCCAGCCCCCTGGCTAAGGGTGGTAGTAGTGGTGGGCATCCTGCCCCCCTGGGTGAGGGTGGTAGTAGTGGTGGGCATCCTGCCCCCTGGCTAAGGGTGGTAGTAGTGGTGGGCATCCTGCCCCCCTGGGTGAGGGTGGTAGTAGTGGTGGGCATCCTGCCCCCCTGGGTGAGGGTGGTAGTAGTGGTGGGCATCCTGCCCCCTGGCTAAGGGTGGTAGTAGTGGTGGGCATCCTGCCCCCCTGGGTGAGGGTGGTAGTAGTGGTGGGCATCCTGCCCCCCTGGGTGAGGGTGGTAGTAGTGGTGGGCATCCTGCCCCCTGGCTAAGGGTGGTAGTAGTGGTAGGCATCCTGCCCCCTGGCTAAGGGTGGTAGTAGTGGTGGGCATCCTGCCCCCCTGGGTGAGGGTGGTAGTAGTGGTGGGCATCCTGCCCCCTGGCTAAGGGTGGTAGTAGTGGTGGGCATCCTGCCCCCTGGGTGAGGGTGGTAGTAGTGGTGGGCATCCTGCCCCCCTGGGTGAGGGTGGTAGTAGTGGTGGGCATCCTGCCCCCCTGGCTAAGGGTGGTAGTAGTGGTAGGCTTCCTGCCCCCTGGCTAAGGGTGGTAGTAGTGGTGGGCATCCTGCCCCCCTGGGTGAGGGTGGTAGTAGTGGTAGGCATCCTGCCCCCTGGCTAAGGGTGGTAGTAGTGGTAGGCATCCAGCCCCCTGGCTAAGGGTGGTAGTAGTGGTAGGCATCCAGCCCCCTGGCTAAGGGTGGTAGTAGTGGTAGGCATCCAGCCCCCCTGGCTAAGGGTGGTAGTAGTGGTAGGCATCCTGCCCCCTGGCTAAGGGTGGTAGTAGTGGTAGGCATCCAGCCCCCTGGCTAAGGGTGGTAGTAGTGGTGGGCATCCTGCCCCCTGGCTAAGGGTGGTAGTAGTGGTGGGCATCCTGCCCCCTGGGTGAGGGTGGTAGTAGTGGTGGGCATCCTGCCCCCTGGCTAAGGGTGGTAGTAGTGGTAGGCATCCAGCCCCCCTGGCTAAGGGTGGTAGTAGTGGTGGGCATCCTGCCCCCTGGGTGAGGGTGGTAGTAGTGGTGGGCATCCTGCCCCCTGGCTAAGGGTGGTAGTAGTGGTGGGCATCCTGCCCCCCTGGGTGAGGGTGGTAGTAGTGGTGGGCATCCTGCCCCCCTGGGTGAGGGTGGTAGTAGTGGTGGGCATCCTGCCCCCTGGCTAAGGGTGGTAGTAGTGGTGGGCATCCTGCCCCCTGGGTGAGGGTGGTAGTAGTGGTGGGCATCCTGCCCCCTGGCTAAGGGTGGTAGTGGTGGTGGGCATTTGGCACCCCCTGGCTAAGGGTGGTTGTGGTGGTTGGCATCCAGCCCCCTGGGTTGGGGTGGTGGCGCGCATTCAGGCCCCTGTGTGCATATGTGGCATTGGTGATGGGCATCCCGCCCTATGGTGCTGCTGTTGCAAGTATATTCAGATTCCCCGTGTATGTGTGTGATGTGTCGTGTACGTGTTGTATGTGTTTTGTGGTTGGTGTCTGACTTACCTTCTGCGCCGTACGCGTCCGTGCCTGTTCCGGTAGTAGATGTAGAATATTGGTATGATCGGGACGAAGGGATTCATGGTTGGTTCGTGTCGTTCGTCCTTCTCGTTGCTTCGCGTCGTCCTCGTCGCTTGGCTTCGTCCTCGTCGCTTCGCTTCGTCCTCGTCGCCTCGCGTCGTCCTCGTCTGTGCTGTGTTCGCCTCGTAGCCGTGGATCGTGTTGTGGCGCGATTCGGAGCTTATGTGCGCCTCTCCCGGATGCTTTGACGTGCCGTGCGTAGCGACGGGTTCGGCGCGTACGGAAAGCGCATCGTACTTGTCCGGCCGGACGGGGCTGCATTTTCCCTTCCGTGCGACTCGATTCGGCGTTTCCGGATTCGCCTCGGTCGGAGAACAGGACCTGGTTTGGGTGAGTACGGCTCGGCCGGAATTTTTGCTGTTGTGCGCATCGTACTTGCTCGTTCGGTGTGCTGTACGGATCGGTCGGGAAACTGGCTTTCGCATGGCTTTTTTCCCGACCGAATAGTATTGGGTGCGCCTCCGACCGAGATCGGAATCGGCCCCTTAGTGCCAAGATGCAAATTGGCATTTGCGCGCTCTATAAGTTATTAACATAACATAAAATAAGTGAAATCAAATTATTTGCATATGGCACACAGCTTTTCAAGTGTGAATCATTAGAAAATGTGTGTATGGATCATTACCCAGGCAATCCAGATGGAGGCTTGTACTTAGTTATATTGTGGTGTTGTTTATGGCTGGTTTTGCTCAGCCTTGCATACCAATAAAGTACTACATAGGCGCTCTGAATTAAGGCTATGCGTACCTTCTCCTGGATGGTCCAGGCCTTCCCTCCATTTTTTCACAACTCATTCTCACCCTAGTAACTTGAATCTGACATTTTTCTCTCTAAATATTTGTCATATTACTTCTTCATATCTCTAGTGCCAGTATGCACATTGAGGCTGTCCTTCCAAGGGCAAAGAAGGATGCACCAAAGGAGAGGATTACCTAAAGAGAGTGCACTCATCTGTTAGAGGAATGGCATTTCCTTGCTGTTTATGAACCTACCTCTACCTGTCAGCTGTAGCAAGGGAATATGTATTCCAAAAGGGGTTCTAATAATGATGATTTTCAATTTATGTTGTTATTTGGAATGTTGTCCCACCGCACCCTGCTCCAATTTTTGATACATAGTATTCACATTACTGCCCAACTTCCTCAGGATGTAAATCATTATCAAAGTTGTTAGGAGCAAGATGTCACAAAATATGTCTTACCTGTGGCCTGAAGAACCGTAAGATGGAACTTTAAGGCTTGCAAGCGTTTGAGTATGACTAGTCCCTGAACCTCTCTGTCATTATAATGGTAGGGGTCACAAACATTTGCTGGCATGCATGGATTTGAGGCCCACATTTGATAGAAGGCATCTTTATATCTTGGAAAATGATCATGAACTTTGGCCTAGTATTTACCTTCATTGGGGCCTTTTATAGGCTTTAAATTGATTGAGAGTGGTACAAGAAATATTTGTTCTCTGTTAACCAGAGGAAA
This sequence comes from Calotriton arnoldi, assembly GCA_963921515.1. Taxonomy (NCBI): domain Eukaryota; kingdom Metazoa; phylum Chordata; class Amphibia; order Caudata; family Salamandridae; genus Calotriton; species Calotriton arnoldi. The sequence continues at coordinate 13,547 of CAWUFW010012078.1, forward strand.
CAACACTGGTGTTATTTTGGAGTAACATGTTTTATTTTATATATTGGCTACAAAAAATTGGGCCATATATACAAAACCTATTTTGAGGTTGGAAGCGGCTCGATTTGCAGAATCAGGCCGTTTGAGACCGGAAAAAAGGTTTTTAAAATGTACAAAAGCAAATTGCAATTCAGTAACCTGTGTATTTGGAAGGGGCGTGTTTAGAGAGTCCCTTTCTAATAACAAATTGCAGTGGTATGTATGAATGTTTTGCAACCAAATTACGGTCGCAAAACATTCATTTTTTACCAATACCTCAAGGGTGGTGCCAACCATTCGCAGATGTTAATGTTGAAACAAATACTTTTTAACAGCTGTCAGTGGCCCTTTGGAACACTGCCTGCTCTTACAAAATGGCACTTCAAAGTTACTTTTTAAACGTATCCCATTTTCCTTTAAGGAAAACAGCCTGTATTAAAAAAGAAAGGTTGCTATATTAAAAAGCAATCACACACATGGTGTCCCCCTGAACCCAGCAGGACACGATCCTGTGATGGCTGCAATACCTAATGGGTCACAAATTATGACCTACCATATTAATATTCATGAGGTAGCATGGACATCATTTAGGGGTCGTCAGGGGCCGCAGTTGTGATCCCTACCTTGCCTCTTGCTAACCCTGGCACTGCCTTTGCGGCCCTTGTCCTCAGAGGTGGCAAAATTTGTGCCAAGAACACAAGGGTATCTCACATTATCAGAGTCAGGATCTAACCTTATTTTCTGCTCATTTTAATTTCATTAATAGTGAATATTAGTTTATTATTCACTATTAGTGTAGTAAAAAGTGGAGCAGTAAGGTTTGGACCTTCACTAGCATCTTAGGTTAAAAAAAAAATGGCTTTCAATGTATGTTGTGTGCATGAATGGGTGAGAGTGAGTTTGTGTGAGAGCCCGTGTATATGTGTGAGCATGTATGTGTGCATGTGAGATCATGGGTGTGTACGTGTCAAAATGAGTAAGTATAAGTCAGTCAGAGTAAGAGTAAGTGAGAGAGTGCGAATGAGTGATTCAGGGTGAGAGTGAGTGCAAGACACTAGGTGAAAACAAATGAGTGCAATTGAGTGCTAATGAGAAAATGAGTGTGAGTAAGTGAATGTAAGTGAACCTGTGTTGTTATGCTTGTAAATCCACTGCTAGACCTGGCATGCGTCTTGTCATATAGAAGCACCCTTGGTAAAATGTTGGCACTGGCATACTGGAGACAATACTTACATATGGGATACCCTCAGCAAAATGCTAGTGCTGGCACACTGTAGGTAAATTTTGGCATGGGGCACCCATGAAAAAATGCCAGCGCTGGCCTACTCGAGGAAATCCTTGGCATAGGTTGCACCTGTGGCAAATTGCTGGTGATAGCACATTGGAGGAAATTCTTGACGTATGGGAAGACAACTGTGGCAATGTCATGGGGCCATTCATGACAAAATGTGGTCCACAACATATTAGACATAACCTTTGACATAAGGGACCTCCATAGTGCAGGAGAAACAGTATTAGGAAAATTCTGGCACTGGCATATTGCATGTAATGTTTGGGCAAAAGGATCCACCACAGTAAAATGCTGGTCCTAGCAATGAAGGTAATTTTTTACATAAGGGGGCACCCATAAGACATTTTTAAAACATAATTGGGTGAACTCATGGGGACTGTCAGGTTTCATTAGCTAGACACGCCATGAAAGGACTTGAATATTTATTGAGTGGTTTTTTTTTCGAGCTTATGGCTGTTTAGCAAATTTATGTGAAAATTGTGCATTAAAACCCATTAGTAAAGCTAATTTTTTTCAAACTTTTCTCAGGGGAGAGAAACCCCCACCGCTCTGTTCTCCCCTAGAAGAATACAGAATATTAATTGTGCAATTATTATGTAACTTCAGCAATGCTAATTATTGTGATATCATCAGGATTAGGGTTGTGTGACATCACTTTCTGGGACGACTCAGGGTCAAAAGTCATATACTGTTACTTCCTGTGATATCATTAAGGTCAAAGGGTATATGATGTCACTTCCACTACCCCTGGGATTTTGGTGAATCGACGTCCATGTGAGGTAGGTCTATTCCGACCCCATTAGGAATCACTATCACTAACTTGCACATTTTTGTATATTAGGAATTGCAATTTCCAAATTGCAATTCACAAAGAATAGCAATTAGGAACACACAGTCCTTAAAATCTGTACATATGGCCCATTGTCATTAATTTAAATCAAAAAGGAAGGCAGACCCAAATCTAGACATGCTCAATAGCCTCAAGAGTTTAGTGCCCCTTCCAAGTACTACCAATAAGAAAATATAAAGACAGGTTGGAGGCTTCAAAAGATTTTTCTATTAAACGTTTTTTATTTAGGCATTGATTCGAAGAGGTGATGAGAGCTGTGTTTATTTATAAATCCAATCTGCTAGCCGATGTATGCTTCTTGACAAATATACTAAAATTTCGACAATGCACTGCTGAGGTTTAAAAGATGGTAATGCTTAGTGAATATCTTGTAAATCTGTTGGTTCCCTGTCTGTAATTTGTAATAAACCTTCTTTTGTTGTCAGGGGAACTCTTCTTCTTTTTTTGCACTTTGATCATGGATGAGATCATGCCTTGATTACTTTGAGCTGCTATCTGTAACACTTGAGTACTAACCTGTTTCTTTTCTTTTAGGTCTTGCAATCTTGTAGGAGTGAGACACGATCCCAAAGCCACCCAAACACTGTCACGATCTGAATACTTTCTTTGTGATTCAAGCCAAAGCAGTCCTTGAGGAAAAGGGGATGTGGATAAGAAAAAACACAGTGTCTTCTATCCAGCCTGGTTCCCCTCAACGCAGGTACATCTCGATCCTCTGCTATTGAGTTCCCCTCTAGGAGCTAATGAAATGGATTCTTGTGTGTCTAAAAATATAGAACAGTGTGGAAACTTCAAGAAAACCCTGACATAATGTTTATAGTAAACTGGCATTTCCCTTTGTACTTTGCTTACCTAAATCCTCCCTCTTTTCCACTGGATTTTCTATTGTAGTGCAAGGTCAGCATGGACCTTTAGTCCTTGCTAAACAAGAAAATAAATAAACTGCATTTGCTTTTATTAGTGCAGTAAGTAATTGAGAAAATAACCTTTTGTAAGTGATCTTTTGATTACCAGATATGAGATTCAGGAAGGCCTTTTAAAGCAAATAAATACTGGGAATTAAAAAAAGATTCTCAAGATTCCTCAGTCCCACAATAATGAGACAATCAAAAATAGGGCAAAACCAGTTAGAAGAACAAAACTTAAGGCTTGTAGATCAAAGAGAAAACAAGCAATAAACACAGTTCTTAAAGGAGTTTAAAGTGCACTTTTCCTCCTGAAAGATAATTATTGTCTTTTTCTTCCAGAAGGCTGTTATCTAGATCTAAAAAGCACTCAAAGGATATCCATTATGGTAAGTATAAATCTCTGTACTTTTATAATACACCATACAACCTTAGCTAAAACAGTCCACTGTTTGCAGAGGTTTTTCACATCTTGTTTTCACAGATTTTCTGGAACACAGTTATGGTAACAGTGATTCTGCAAAGTGAGCAGCAGAAGATCTGGGTGGAGTGTAGTGGGACAGAACCACCAGGGAGATGTGGGGCAGGAATGACGAGCGGCAGGTAAGTAAAACTTTCTTTTATAATAGCTGGCAAACAAAATGTTTCAAACGGGGCTTCTGTACTCTAGCCGTGTCCGAGAATGATGCTTGTGATGTGCACGGCTTCCTGACACTGCATGCTGTCACATGGGTTGCGGCCAAAGAGCAGGACACCTCTCGTACACCAGGGCCAGCAAAGAGTTACAACTGCATCTGCGACACAACTCGCATATCGAGACAGCCGTGACAGTATACCTGTCCCAAGGTTCTCCCTGCAGGTTTGGGTTTAGTAGGATTTTGCATGTGAAATCTTCTTACTAATCGGGGAGCATGTACATGACCAGCAGATTTCCAGGATCTGCTTTCAGGACCATACCCCTTCTAATCAATTAGATAGAACAGGCAAACCTTTCACCCTTTTATGATCCAGGATCGTTTTTATCGCATATTCTGCTTGACCTCCTACTTCTACATGGGGTTGCTATTTGTAGTATCCTCAGGTCATGTCATTGTGTTCCCTGTACCTAGCTGCTCAGCCAGTGTGAGTGTTCCGGTTAGAATGTTAGTATGAGTGGAATGCTTGGGTGCCTGTGTGTGTGGGAGACAGTTGAGAAGATGGGCTGAGCAGCTAGGAGGCTGCTCTTGGTGGGGCCTGTTCCAGCTTACAGCTACTACTGAATAAACTACATCAACTACAACTCGGCTACGTCTACTTTGTATGCTGTACATGTGGGGCCAGCCCACTACACATTTTTGGCGACGATCTACATGGGATTTTAATTCAAATCAACGCGAAAAGTAACAGGAGTTAAGTTAAAGCTGATGGGCCAAGAAACATGTAACAAGCTACAAGCAACTCAAGAAAAAGGAACCACGACAAGCACGCAGTGGAATGCCTGGGAGCTTGTGTGGATGGTTGAATGACAGTTGAAGATGGGCTGAGCAGCAGAGAGGCTGCTCCTGGTGGGGCTTGTTCAAGCTTATTGTAACTACTTCCAAGAACTGAATAAACTACATCAACTACAACTCGGCTACGTCTACTTTGTCTGCTGTACACGTGTGGCTAGCCCACTACATATTTATGTCGACGATCTGGAGCTAAGAACCTATCGCATTCACAGATGAAGAGCAACAAGTTTAAAGAAACTCAAGGAAAAGAAACCAGTAAAGCAAGAAACATGTCAAGCACGCCTCGCAGCCCCACCAGTGTCCCCTACACCGGACAGCCCAGGCGTGCTGTGTTTCCATCTCTACAGCTACAACATCTTGTTAAAGAAATGATGCTTCTACTAATGGCTACAGTGCCACATCTAACGGATACAGGGCCACAACAAAAGTATACTGCGCCACAACTGTGCCTCTTCAAGTAACAAGGTAAACAGTGACAGCCTGTGATTCTACCTCGAGTGCAAAGTGCGCTGTCCCTGTTCTGCGTGAGACTGTTTTACAGAAAGTAGATGATCCTTGACTCGAACTAAGTTAAAGTCTTTGATATCTGTAGGTTTTGGTGTGTGGTAACTATTTAGCGCTCCTCCGTGTCAGCGCAGCACTGGAGGGAACTCTACGTTGGCCTGTGTACTTTCAAATACTGGCGCTTTGGATGTACTGTCAGCGCAAGGTCTTGGGTGCACGTCGAGGTAAAGAGAAGAGACTGGCTTGTTTTGCGGGCACACAGCGTCATGGAAGTTGAAGATGGGCTGAGCAGCAGAGAGGCTTCCGTTTTCCCTCTCGTGATGTCATTCCTCGCATCCCTGGGTTAATGGATGGTTTACTTCATGTGTACATTATTGTGTATAGTTGTTTCCATTTTAGTTTGGTTCTTTTTATTGTTCAGTATAAAAGGGATAGGATATGTAGTATCCTCAGGTCATGTCATTGTGTTCCCTGTACCTAGCTGCTCAGCCAGTGTGAGTGTTCCGGTTAGAATGTTAGTATGAGTGGACTGCTTGGGTGCCTGTGTGTGTGGGAGACAGTTGGGAAGATGGACTGAGCAGCTAGGAGGCTGCTCCTGGTGGGGCTTGCTGTAGCTTTAGATCTACTCTACTCAATAAACCTACTACTTAACTCAGCTACGTCTACCTCGTCTACTTCATTACCTGAACGTGTAGATTAGAATACTACACTATTGTAAACAAGTTCCTTCAGCTAATGAAAAACTACATATACCGGTAATATAGGAGGTTGCTCCAACTTGATACCCACAATATTAAGGACTTTGAGAATTTTAAAGGGCACAATAAATTTGGGTTGAAATCTATTGTGATCTTTGAGGCATAAGTAGTTTGTGGATAACCAAACCTGTTCCCCAATGTTGTGCACATTTTTGGGTTTTCTGTGTTTATCTGCAAATTCTTTATATTTTGGTTTAGACTGGTTTAGATAATCATGTGCAGTTTTCCGAATGTCTATGAGATGTTCGTGGAATTCATTTGCTGCAGAAACTCATTTAGGTGTTGATTTCCTTTGTCCATGATTATTTGATGAAAACTGAAGTACAGAAATAAAAATGGAGAATCCTAATGATTCGCTAATAGAATTATTATAGGCAAACTCTGCACTCCAGAACGAGCTTCCTCAATTGAAGCTATCCTGTAAAATCTAACAACGTAAAGATTGTCCTAAAATAATAAGGCAATCAAATATTTGGGAAGACCAGATAGAATAATAAAAATGAAGTCTTGTAGATCCAAGAGAAAATAAGTAATAAACATAGGACCAAATGTATGACTATAGTAAATTGAGACTCGCAATTTGCGCTCGATTGCGATTCACAAATTGTGAGTCGCAATTTACTATGTACTACAGTGTCAGAGACACTGATTGCGATTCCCATTGGGGTCGCAAAATGCGAGGCTCATTAATATTAATGAGGCACTCGTATTTTGCGACCCCATTGGGAATGGCTGGCCCTCCCAGGGATGGTGGCCTGCTGGGCTCAGCAGACCACCATGTCTGGGACTGCTTTTAAATAAAGCAGGTTTTTTTTTTTTTAAATGCAGCTCGTTTTCCTTAAAGGAAAACGGGATGCATTTAAAAAAATAAAAATGAAACATTTTCGTTTCATTTTTTAAGGGCATGTAGTGGTCCCTGGGACCACTGCCTGCCCTTAAAAAATATTTTCGCATGCATTTGCAAAGGGGAAGGGGTCCCCTGGGCACCCCTTCCCATTTGCATTTGCATTACCACCTACTTGAAGTAGGTGGTAATTTGCGAGTGTTTTGCAGTCGTAAAACATTCATACATGGCTCATGAGTCACTATTAGGAAGGGAACGCCCCTTCCTAATAGCGAGCCGCAAATCCTATTTTGCGAGTCGCTAATTGATTAGCGAGTCGCTAAATAGGTTTTGTACATGGGCCCATGGTTTTAAGAACCGTCGTACATCTGGCCCATAGTTCTTTAAGTGCACTTTTGCTTCCAAAAGATATTTATTGCCTCTTTCTTCCAAAATTGTACTCTTCAGATTTAAAAAGCACTCGCAGGTTACTCACTGTGGTAAGTATATATCCCAACAGTACTTTTATGATACGCCTTACTACCTGAGATGAATCAGTCTATTGTTTGTAAAGGATTTTCTTATCATGTTTCCAGAGATTTTCCAGAGCGCAGTTATGGTTACCAATGATGCAGGTTACCAATGGACCAGCAGGAGAATTGGTTGCAGCGTAGCGGGTATGAACGATCAGAAAGTGATCGAGAGAGGAATGACAAGCAGCAGGTAAATAAAACCTTTCTTAATAGCAGACAAAAAACATTTCTTGGACGCGGCTCTTGTACTCTAACCACATCCATGAATCATGGCTGTGATCTGCTCGACTTCCTGTAGCGACATGCATGGGACGTGGCAAAGACTAGAACGCCTCATGCATGCCAGAACCCACACCAGAGACACAGTTGTCTCAGCAACTTGCGAACCACGGAAACAGTGACTATCTTAGAATTTCCACCTATGCTGGTGCATACTACCCTCATTAGGAAGCAGTTTTTGGTATTGGAAGCCTCCTTCTTGAAGTCAAGGTCTGAGCTACACAATCTACATGCTCATAAGAATTTCCAACAGGGGATATTTTTGGTTTGGGGCTTGGGGTGAGCAGATGCAGTGTGAAAGACACTGTTTAATGAGGTGACTTTTCTATATTGCTTGCTATGGATCTGATTGTTCAATATGGAAAGCTTGCAAATTAAAAATGTGATATTGGTCTGCCTAAATTCTAGAGAGAGTTCAATATTTATATCGTGCTACTGGAGTCTTCGGCAGAATTCAATTATATATATATATATATATATATATATATACACATACACAACATATAAATAGTTCAACCAGTACAATCAGCGTCCCCAGAAAAATTACAAAAACACATATGTTTTAAAGAAATGTTTATATAATACACTCATAAAACCCCATGAATCACACGAAACTAGACTATAATATCTGTTGCCTAGAAAAGCTAATACAGCAATGTATCCGGTCATACAGTATATGTCTGTGATTTCAATGTTGTCATCTCACAGGACTTCCTATACAAAGTATAACAGCATAATAGCACTTCAGAGCTCATTTATTAAATCCTAATTCAATTAATCATATATCTGTACCTGCCATGAGATTCATCTGACTTTAATGTATACTGAAGGGTCTTATTCTTTCAGTTCGACATTTGTAATATCATTATTAACCGCAGAATACCTCACATACCAAGGCTCTCCCAATGGTCTCCTTCCAGAATTCTTCAAATCTAAATCAAAAAATGTCATGCATAACCATCATGGGATCTGTGTAACATGGGTCCACTGTCAGTAAATGTTTGTATTCCAAGTTCGTTTTTTTACAATATCAATATTATTTCTTTAGTATTTCTTAACACACCTAGCTGTTAGCACTGGCTTCTTTTAGAAACTCTTAACAATTTTAAAATGATTTTAGAGCAAGATCTAACTCTATATTGCTTCTCACAACTCGCTATAAGCAGCAGGCTAAAGTGAAAGCTTTTCTCAGGCAGCCATTTTTTATTTTACTATAGAGATACTATATACTATATGGCCCAATCAAAGACCTTCTAGCTATACACACTTACGTGCACATGGAGCTTTCAATACTGCGCCCAATATAAATGCATCAGCATCTTGCATGCCTAAACTGTACCTACTCCTTAAACCTGAGGGCTATCCCATTGGTAAGTTTTCTAACTTACCATTTGGCACCTACGACCTGATAACCTAGCAAATATATTTCTTTCACAAATAGAATTTTAAAATACAGTTTCCGTTTTTATCTCGTCTCTTTGTTTTCAAAAACTAAACTGATGAGCTACTTTATAATGGGTTGTCAGTTGTTAGAATTTGAATTGGCAGGAGGACCCTTTGCTTTAAAAACTATGTGCACCACCATTGCTATTAAAAGTACTGTATATTGGATTACTAAATATCTAATAGGAGCCAACCTGAATTATCTTCCAGAATTTGCAATAAATAAGGATGTCAGTGAGCAGCTCTCTAAAAGTTAAACAAGCATTTGAAATGCAATCGGTCTCGCCTTTGGGACCTTATATGTATTTAGCTATGCAGCACATTAGCCTGGGTGCTGAAACATCTACTGTTCTTTAACATGGAGGGAAAATAAGCACCAAACTGCGTGACACGCCATGTATGGGAACACATGGAGAGAAATATTGCCTTTCAGCGGGATATGATATAGTCCAAAGTTCTTTTTTTTATATAAAATCAGGGCCTTCGGTGGTCATATCACTGAAAATATAAGATTTGAAAAAAATATTATTATCTACGGGTGCTCATGGAAGACAATTTCTATGGACTGGAATCTAGAGAATGCTAAAGTTATTCTGGTATTTTACTGACTGGTCGTTTTCTATCAAGGAAGTTAAATAGAGGCAGTTGCCAGAAAAATAAATACAAGCATTGAAAATGCAATAGGTCTCGCCTTTGATTAAGGTATAGCCATTTGCTTTTCTAATGGTATTGTATAGCAAAGCAAATGGCTTTAACTTAATGAAAGGCGAGACCTATTGCATTTTTCATGCTTGTTCCTATTGGTCACAGTTACAGTGTCCAGGTCCTGAACGCAGATTCTACACGATATACGGAACACAGAATTTAGTTTTCAAATATAAGTCAGGAACGTGAGACGCGAACAACGAGGTCGAAAAGAGAAGCAATGAATAAAAAAAGTTTAAGCGCATCAACTTGGGGAGGCTAAGTTGCACGCTGATGATCTAAAGCTGTGGCATGAAGGTCCCAAATTGAGGCAAGTCCCATGCTGTTCACGTCTGAGAATTAGAGGGGATACACTGTCATGAAGAAGGTCTGGAGATGAAGTCTCCAAAGGAGTTAGGGGCGGCGCCATACATAAAAAAAAAAAAAAACACTGTGCCAGCCTGCCTCAAGCGCTCCTCCCGAGCAGCCCTGCCTGCCGATCACATAATCTCCCCGTGCCTGAATGTGCCCTTGTGTAACGTAACCGGAGCTCATGTAAAGTGCTCCAATACCTTCAGTTAGAGTTCGCGCTATAGAAATCTGCATAAAAAAAAATAAAACACTGTACCAGCCTGCCTCAAGCGCTCCTCCCGAGCAGCTCTGCCTGCCGATCACATAATCTCCCCGCGCCTGAATGTGCCCTTGTGTAATGTAACCGGAGCTCATGAAAAGGGCTCCAATACCTTCAGGTATTGTATTGTATTGTAATTGCATTTATATAGCACTTACTACCCCTGACGAGGCGTCAAAGTGCTTTTCGGCGAGTAGCATGCTACTCCGGAACCCATAAAGGATTAGTGTTGAGTTAGTATAGTGAAATATGAAAGTAATTTGAGTGGTGGATAGGTTAGTCAGTTATTTGGATTCAGAAGGATAGCAGAGGGATAAAAGCGGGAAAAAAGGCTAGCATTTATATAGCGCTTGTTACCCCTAATGGGGTGTTGAAGCACTTTGTTGGAGAGTAGCACGCTACTCCGGAACCCATAAGGATTAGTGGTGAATTAGTGTAGTGAAATATGAAAGTAATTTGAGTTGTGGATAGTAGTCAGTTATTTGGATTGAGAAGGATAGCGGAGGGATAGAAGAGGGAAAAAGGTTTGCATTTATGTAGCGCTTGTTACCCCAGCAACATTGTCATATAGTTCACTCACATTTTACAGTAAGATAAAGGAAAATAAACACCAGTTAAAAGAATAAGCAGTCATGTGTCAGAATACTAGACTGAATGACAAGATACAACACAAAATTCCCTGTCATCTTTAATGCTCATTCACCTTGGGAACTCCAGCAGCACCTGCGCCTCTATCCTAGCGTATATGCATGCTTTGCTGCTACTCTTTACTAAAAGCACAGTTCTGCATCCCTCAGCTTTTCTACCCCTGTCTGCACCTCTCAGTTCCACCGCCCCCAGGGATCCCCGACTCTGCTATCCCGGAATGAACCCTCAGCTCTAGCAGTATTAAATTACCTCCAGCGCTGCTGCCTATGTACGAGCTGCTGCCCCTCGCACCTATACCAATGCCACCGGTGCAAACCCAATTTTACAGATTAAGACTCATGCCTCATCCCCTTTGAAGAGCCTCACGCCTCATCCCCTTTGCAAACCGATGACCATTTTCTCTGCTATCCAAACGCCTTAGGTTTACAGGCTACACCATCCTTCACAAGCACGCCAGCCCTACAACATCTGGATCATTCCCCCTGAGGGTCAGATTTGCCCCAGGCCGACGCCTGCTCTGCTGTCCGTTTTCACTGCAGCGTGCCAGTGCATTAAACATGGAGCTCTCACCCACCTCAAACACCACTTCTTCGTCAAACTCCGCAGTCATTGGTCTCCGCCATGCCAATCCGCTGCACTCCGGGAAATGTCCAAATGTTGCCTATCTGTGATTTAATATGTTGCTGCATAACACAGGCACTACATTCAATTATTAAAACATTAAAAAACTAAAAAGATAAGCTTATCACAAGCCACATATGCCAAAAAGCATAAGAACATTAAATTAAATCAGATAACTGCCTTGCTGCTCTGGTTTAACTACCAAATTTGACCCAAGAAATCATTAGGGAAACAGATATAGCTAAAAAAAACTGGACTGCTGTGTATTCCAAGCCAAACCAGTTTCCCACAGAAGCACTGCTCTGGCCCTTCACCAAACAATATGTAGCCTAAAACGGTCTTCTTCAGTTCCTTCTGTCCTTGCTATGTTTCGAAGGCTTCATGGGTAAATAACGGCTGACGAATGAAAAGTGTATATCACAATGCAGAATAGCATGTATTTATTCAGAAGTCCATGGCTGTAGATAACAAAACATAAACCGCTCAGCAAAAACAAATTACTTCTGTGTCGCTTGGCCACAATGAACATTGGCTCTAAAACCAACTCATATGTATTGCTTATGTTCCCAAATGGCAACATTTACACTGTGCAGAATGAGGTTTATTTTCAAAAATCAGTTTTTTTGGCAAATACATTTCGGGGGTATGTCACACAACGAAAACTCACACTTGCCTCCAAGTACCTAAAACTCAAACCTTGAGATACGAGGATAGAGCTTTCTCCATGGCTCCAGTCAAAAGTTATAATTTACTACTAAGACTTCTTCGCAACCAGTCTCACTGAGCTTTAAAAACATTTTTTTTTTCCCTTTTCAATCAGTTATCACACCTTTAATAAAACTTTGTTGGTTCAATGCCAAAATTGAGGCTGGCGCGCCTTCCGAGGCCTGCGCTCGCACGGGCGACGCTTCACGCCTGCCTTCCCTTCGTTTATTCACGACTCGCCAGAGGGCGCAGAGTGCGCAGTCCGCTGCGCCACCCGCGCAGATCAGATCCGAGGGCGCCTGGCGCTGCGCTGAAGGCGCTTTACATACAGCACTATGAAGGCTCCGGACTACCAGTGGCTCCGAAGCGGCATCTGGGCAGAAAAGGACCCCCCCTCTGGTGAGATGAACTGCCATAAATAAGTGGCAGGACATGGATTCGGTGCCGCCGAGAGCGGTGTCATTACTGACTGGTAATACGTATTTTATTTTATAAAGCGAGATGGTACATGCTGGGACCCCGACCGCAGGAAGCAAACGGGGCAACTTCCAAATGCCACCGAAGCTCGGAGAGGGCATTTCAGGGCCATGAAGCACGTCACACGTTATTATTATTAAAAGGAGAAGTGAAACGAATGTTTTCAGACTCACACGACTTGCACGACCTGAACAGGAGGCTTGTCTGATAATAACAGACAGACTTCTCTGTAACTGCAATAAGGCTTTAAAGGACCTCGTCCAGCCAAGAAAGGCCAGGGCTGGCCCCGCACCATGTGCACTGACAGGGTCCCCTTAGCAGAAAAAACAGCGCCTAAAGATCAAGCCCGGCATTTCAATGAGGTATATACACTACGAAATCAGGACCAGGGGGTATGAAGATGGCTCAGCGAGTTAACTGCCGACATGTAGTGTCCAGCATCCCCTCCCCCAAGGTCAGTGAATGAAGTACCTTTCAATGGGATAATAGTAACACTTGATAATTACAGTGCCTAGAAACGCCTGAAGTGCAGTATTGGGCACCATGTCAGAAGAACCTGTCCTCCTCATTGTGACTGCTCACTGCGTTAAAAGAAAGGCGCCAAGACTGCGTTAACTCCCATCCCCGGCGTTGCAGCAGCAGGCAGTATAGCGAGGCTCGTGCGGGGGTTCACACTGCGTCATTCGTGGAAGTTATGTAACAGAGAAAAGGCGGTGAAATAAACACACAGACGGCTTTCTCGGCTCCCAGGTGTTCAGAGTCAACAAGTGCGGATAATGCGTTGTATTCTGTGCAAACACCGGTGGAATACGCCCGGGGGTGCAGCCCCCTCCCTGGGTACACCCTCAGGGTGGGGGGTGTTTGAGCAGCTGGCGCTGTATCCAGGACTGAGATTCGGTTAGACAGCTCTGTGGGTTAACGCGTCAATAAGGAGCTAGTTAATGAACCCACTGGCACGGTTGCTAAGCGGAGGTAATGAACGGGGGCAAGAGGCTAGTGGGTTAATGCGCATTCAAGAGTGCCGAGTGGGTAAAGTAGGCGAGCGGGCTCAGCTCTGATCAGATGACAGAAGCTAGCCGAGTGGGTTGCACCTGCACGGCAGATGCGAGAATCCTGTTGGGGACGACTCAGCCATTCATCTAAAAAAGTAGCACACATGACGAGTGCGATAGGAAGAATTATTTACACCCCCTCGAAACCACAAGGCCGTAGCAGTAGGCGCTATACGGAAACCACGGTCTTCGATAGCATTTGACAACCAGGGGGGCGCGTGGCTTCAAGGTGCTGGAAGTGTGAATATTCCAGGACACAAGCGCCCAGAGGAGCCGAGCGCCGACGATAAATGCTCTACGTATCCCAGCCCCCCTCCCTCTCCACCCGAGGGTTTCCGAGGTAGAGTTTGCACTATAGAAATCTGCATAAAAAACAAGTAAAACAAGCGCGGTACCGCAAAGGCAGCCGCGTGTTTATTTTCGCATTGCGCTTTCACTTTAAGTGAAAGCGCGATGCGAAAGTAAACACGGCTGACTTTTCCAAAGCCGAATGAGAAGAAAAAAGTGCGTAGGGACTAATGAAGGAGAGAGTGTCACGCCGCCAGTAAACGATCCAATCCCAGTGGGCGGGGCTAAAAGGAGACAAGGCGGCAACAAGGAGGGACTAAGAAGCCTCCTTTTCAATCGTGAGCCTGCGTTTTGCTTGGAGGATGACGCCAGCGAATGAAGAAGATGGGCGGGGCTTCAACTCCGCCTCCGAGAGCTTCGGTATCTGTATTGATTCCAAGAAGCCCTCGTATGACGAGAGCAGCGCATGCGCTGCTTTCGCCAGGCCGAGACCTAAAAAGAAAGTCTCTAAGCAGAAAGCAATTCTGGTATTTTACTGACCTCTGCTGGTCGTTTTCTATCAAGACAGTTAAATAGAGGCAGTTAAACAGAAAAAAAGTCCCTAAGTGGAAGCAGACAAGTCCTAGGGCTGATCTCCAAAGCCCACAAAGTTCATAAACATATAAGTATATACTAAAGTATATACCAGAGGTCTTGAATGCTCGACCTAAAAAGGATATTTCCTTCGCTACACGAACATTTTCTATGCAATTTGTACACAGCAAAGATAAAACTCCTCTTTACATGGGTATTTAATTTAGACTTTTACACACTAAGGGGCCGATTCCGATCTCGGCCGGTAGGGCTCCGAATCGGATTTACCGGATCGGATTCGGAGCCCTGTTTCCCGACCGAATCGTACGCGGGTCCGGCCGAGCGAGTACGATGCAGGCACCCGCGAAATCTCCGACCGACTCAAACGCGGCTTCAACACGCTCCGACCGACTCGCATGGACACGACTCGCACCGCGCTATGGAGACGTATCCCGGCCGGGTAAGTACGATGCGCGCCGCGAGCAGTCCGACCGACTCGCGCCGTCCGGCTCGAAAAAGCTGTCGGAGCCGGACGTTGGGGGTCTGCGTCAAACCCCCCTGTACGCGTAGGCGCGCGAGTCGCACACAGGGGGACCCATGGGTCCCCCTACCTGTGCATGTACGCCGCAATGCGCATGGACGTGTACACGCTGTAGGGGGCGCCCTTGTCCGCCTCGCACCCATTGGAGTCAATGGGAGCCCGCGTACGCGTTGTACGACAGGCTCCCATTGACTTCAATGGAAGTCCGACCGACTCGAGTCCGATGGCATGCGTGCGCATCATACTCGTTCGGTCGGACTGCCAGAGTCCGATTCGGTCGGAAATCTCTCCGGGTCCGGCTCGGTCGGAGAGATTTCCAGCCCGAATCGGAATCGGCCCCTTAATATCCCCATTCATTCACTTAGAAATCTCTCAAATTACGGACAGAATTGCCATGAAACTAATCCATTGTTTCTTTATCAAAACTCAAATCATGATATTTAAGATGTGTATCGAAATAGATGAATATAACCAGATTGAATTAATATCTATTCACTTCTTAAGATTTAGAACATGACTGGATAGGCACCATGCAGCTTCTAACGTCCAGTTATTTTCTATTTTTGAATCTGCATATTAGATTTTGTCTTAAAAAGACCAGGTCGAATATAAAATGTAACACAATGAATCTACTTTTTAATTCAACTTGTTTACAAGTTATGAATGCTTGCTTTATCTGGGGAATGTCATTTACAATAACTTTACTGTCACTCACTTAACTAGTACATTGCCTCGTATATTATTGCTTCTTAATTGTTAAATAACTGCTATGTAGACTATCAGGAATCATGCATTTTGACAACTCAAGTCTTAATACTATAAAAATGGTTTGCTCTTTCTTCCTTGTATCACTTCCTTCACCATTTTCTTCCCTTTGTTTCTTCACCTGGTTTAACTGCTCTCCTTTCTTTCACTTATTTCATTTGTCTAAGGCTCATTATTTTGCTCCATAGTTGATATTTAATATAAATGTAGCCCAGATTAAGTAACACCATTAATATATTTGTCGTGAAACAAGTTTTGCCTAGCAGTGTGGAAATTGCGATTAAACTCAACTCTTATTGCCTCTTCATATTTTTTACTTAATTTAAAAAAAAAAAAATGAAGTTTAATAGAAAAATCTTTTGAAGCCTCCAACCTGTCTTTATATTGTCTAAAGAATGATGAGGATATATTCAGTGTGGGATTATGTTTAGAGCAAGAGAACTTCTAGTAATTTCCGTCCACTCAAAAACATTGGTAAAATGACAGGCTGACAGTTATTAGGGAATGGTATCATGAAAATCGTGGTCTTAAGTTTCATCCAGCATAACCTGGGTATATTCACAAAATGCAGAATCCGTTGCTAAGGCAATGGGTACCATTTTGAAATTTCTATATGAAATAAAGGGATAATTCAATTTGGTGTTCCTCTAAGAATGTACCAGGCTTAATCCAGGTCAAAATAAATCATGTTTTGACCCCATGACTTTTAAAATATGTTTAGGGAGTATTATCGAGTACTTCCAGCACAAGAAAACACTGGGAGTTGAGGGTTCAAATTTGATGGAAGCCAAACTCTCAATAGAGTGAATTTGGTGTAGTGGGTGAGTAACCCATTTTTGATCTCTAATTCTTTACATTTGCATTGCTAGAAATGCTAATAAGATATCCAGGGTGTGTTTGTGAACAAAATCCATTTCAAACCTTGGCTCGGACAGATCGTTAGGTGGATGGAAACAACCTTGATTAAGGCAAGCATGACCCTGGTAGACAAATAACATGAGTTTAGGACCAATGGAATGAAATGTTATTGCAAAATGTACCAATGGGATTTTAGTTTTGAAAGCAGGTCTCTCCTAATTGGCATTCGGGAAGTTAGTCTTGAGGAGTTTGTACCAGAAATGTCAGTTATTGGATTTTTAAATATTATGTAGGCTAACTCATTACCTGTTATTTTCATCATTGGCCCACCGACACTAACAGAAATAGCGTTTGCACAGAGATCACTTTGAGACAGCATTTCTTGTGATCGCTTGGTGTCCCATATCAACGCGCCGCTGAATGATGAAAACACGTCTTTGTTTTCAGAGCAGGACTGCCATCCTGCCTTTAATGATTAACTGCTTGGAAGCAACTGTCAGCAATTAAATTACGCTGATACAAATATATGAGCCTGGTAAAGCAATTAAAAATAACTGTTGTAGCAGTTGCAGATGGCAAAATCATTAGGTTCAGGAGAACATTAAACTATCATAAACACAATGTGCATGTTCAGCACAGTTACAAAAACTCTGATGAATGTATAACTTTTTGGCAGTTTTAGATTAAGTTAAGATGTATGTACTTTGAAGTAAGAAATTCGAAAATAAGTATAGTTTTAGCTAGCTTGCTCTGTGTAGGCTGGAATTCATTTTCTTGGTACTGTGGTTTCATAACAAATCAGTGCATTCTGAGAATCTGCAGTACGTATTTGGTGCAATTAACTAATGCATGTTATGACAATATGTATAAAGGGAAACTTGAGGATGGGATACAGCATAGTAAGAGGGTGATCTGGCGACCATACAGGTGTGTCATATGTTAATATTAAATATTATGGTACAAAATTGAAGTGCTACACGTGGTTTTTATAGTGAAGAGGAAAAGGAAGGAATCTGCATGCAGAGAGCACTGTATTGGTACTGTTGGACCTTCCCCTTTTTGCAGGGTTATCCCCAAACTTTTTGGCTTGCTCCTGTAATTTTTCTGACCTGTTTTTGTTGGCTTTAGGACTCTGTATGTTATTGAGTTTTGTATAGCGCTCGAATACCCGAAGGTGGCTCGGCGCTGCCTTGAGAAAGGGGCAATTAACTGAGAAGACCATGGTCCAACTATTGGTTGAAGAGCCATGTTTTTAACGCTTTCCTGAAATGCAGAAGGTTATGCACATTTTACAGATCAAGGGAAGGGAATTCCACAATTTTCAGTACATACCACAACGCTTTCTCTGCCCCAGCGCGCCAATCTAACTTTGGGAACAAAATGTTTTTCATAAACGAGGAGTGTAAAGGTCTAGAAGGAATCTACCAGAGAAATAGCTGAGTGAGGAAGGCAGGTCTAATGTTGTGTAAAGCCTTGAAGGCGATGCATAGGGCCTCAAAAGCAATTCTCTTTTTCAAAGGCAGCCAATGAAGTTGGCTCAGTGCCGTGAATTCAGTGTGGTACTTGGGAAGACCAAAGATGAGATGTGCTACACTCTACCACTGCTGATTAGTGCTAAAGTGTATCTGCTCTCTCCTTTACACTTGGTATGATTGATCTACACCTCTTCGACATATTTAATTTGCCGATAAGTCCCTTGTACAGTGGTATCCTATATACCCAGGGACTGTAAATTAAATGCTACTAGTGGGCCTGCAGTGCTGCTTGCACCACACACAGAAGTCTCTGCCACTGCAGGGACTGTGCGCAGTTTACTGCCACAGTGACTTGGCATTTAAAGTTACTTGCCAAGTCTAGAACTCCCCTTTTACTACATATAGGTCACCCCTAAAGGTAGGCCCTAGGTAGCCCTATGGGAAAGGTGTTGTGTAGGCAAAAGATAGGACATGTGCCTTTGTTGTGTGACATGTCCTTGTAATGACACACGATATATAAGGAAGTGGTTCTGTCGGGAATGTAACAATTTCTTTGTTCAATGTAAATATATCCAGAACACTCACTTTTTAATAGTAAACATTATAAACTTATTGAAAGGAAAAAGTTCAATATCACATTTAAAGAACCAAATTGGGATACGCGGAACACACCACAAGGACAAAATATTTTGATCAAAGAATGACAATTGTATTGTATGAGTATTATACACACAAATTAATGAATATGGCTGTCAATAAAACAATACAATACAAAGCAATAAAGTGATTGAAGTGCAGGAAATGTGACTTGTGGTGATAAGTGAAAAAAGTGCTGTACATATACTATACAAATAGGTAACACATAAGGCCAAAAGTTATATTGTACTGTCCATTTCTCAATGCATGAATACACGACCCAAGTGCGACTTTGTATTAGGATCAGGGAAGCTGCATGGACTAGTGTGACTGCAACGTCTAATGACACACAGCCTATGTGGTAATGACACACAGCCTATTTGGTTTCTCACTGCTGTGAGGCCTGCTCATAGGTTTGCATTGGGAATTCCCTGATATGTATTTCAGTACTTATTTCTGATCTGAAAGGAGTAGCGTTGCCATGTTTGGTATGTTTGGAATAGTGGTGATAAATCCTGCTTTTTGGTGAAAGCAGATTTTTATAACTATTTTAGAAAGTGGGCATTTCTGTGTGCTTATGACTCTTTGTGCTTTGCATCCTGACTCCAAACAACGTTTGGTTTAGACTGACAGAGGCCTGTTTGTGCATTCACTCTAGACAGTCGTAAAGGAAGCTGAGATGTGCCCTGCATATCCTGATGTGTCTTTCTGAGCTAGAGTGGTGGGAGGAGTTGTCACTGACAACTGAATAGGGCTGTGCCTGTCCTCTCACAATGCTATCTCCACCCCCTGTAGCGTGCCTAAAGCCAGGGCTGGGGATTGAATGGGGGTGTTTGTTTGAAGTTACCTTCACATCTAAGACATTTTGGGTATCAGTATAGGGGCTTGGACCCCATGTTTGCAGACACTGCATGGGACTTGTAACCAGATGCTGCTGGCTCTGCATACTGTATCAGAGGAGTACTGTGAAGTCAGGAGAAACCACCACCTGGACTTTGCTCAGTTATACTGGCCTGCTAGCAAGGACTGCCTCTCCACCTACAAAGGACCCTGTGTGCTGGACTGCTGCCTACACTCCTGCTTTGGTGCCCCCAGTGATCTCCCAGGGCTTGGTGTCCTGCCCTGTGTTATTGAAAACTCAGCGCATGGTGAGCGCTTTATTTTTCACTTCAAGTGAAGGCTAACTTGTTCCTGGCAGCGCGTGGCTAGCGCTGGTGTGTGCTTCTGGTCTCTACCAGTATTGCGCCTGGGAAGTACTTCAATCTCCACTATTTGGATACTCGGTGCAGGGAGAGCACCTCATTGTTCTTTTCTTTCTGGCCCATAGCGCGTGGTGAGCACTTATCAACTCTAAAGCCCGGTGCAGCGTTCACTGTGAGTGCCCTGCCTGGGACTGCAGTGTGAGTGCACTTTCCCCCTGTTGAACACCACTGGAACACGGAGTACAGTAACGAGTGCCCTGGGCTCGCTATGCCATTGGAATCAAGCTGGCAGGGCTGATGAGGGGTGATACCCCAAAACCTGTTCCAGGATGCTTTTTTCTGGTCTAGGGAGGACCTAGCTTGGCAGTTCAGGCTGGACTGTTACCATGAGGAGCAGGGTCATGACTGATTTGCTTGTAGCTGGGTCTAAACTGGAGTGGCATGGTGAGCAAAAGATCAATGGATTTAACCCACATCTTTTGGCTGGGGTGAATGTTTGATTTGTTCTACATTCTGTCTATCATCTGTGTGTCTTTTGCTTTCTCGCCCTAAGTGCGCCGGGCATGCCATGACTGTGCCACTGGATTCAAGCTGGCCTGGCTGATGAGGGGTGATACCGCAAAACCTGTCCCAGGATGCTTCTTTCTGGTCTAGGGAGGACCTAGCTTGGCAGTTCAGGCTGGACTGTTACCATGAGGAGCAGGGTCAAGACTGATGAGCATATGGCTAGGTTTAAACTGGGGTGGTATGGTGGGCAAAAGAACAATGGATTTAATACAGATCCCTTGACTGGGGTGAATGTTTGATTTGTTCCACATTCCATCCATCATCCGTGTGTCTTTTGCTTTTCCATTCTGAAAGGAGCAGCATGTTGTGTTCCCCAATTGTCTTCACGAGCGCTGTTGTAACTCTACATCGACTCGACGTGTGTGCATCCTGGGTGGACATCTCCATGAGGTGCACAGCCCCACCTTGTTGCCCTCATGACCAAAGATGCACCAAGCGCCTGCTTCCCCAAAATGGGGCGAGACCTCGACGGAGGACTCGATCAGCAGCTGGATACTTGCCATGTTTGGGAAAATGCTAATATGACCGTATTCATGGCCATAGGCGCGCAGGTGTGTCTGTATTACACATTCTGGTGCTGGTGTACCGTATAACCTCTAACAAGAGAGCAGGTGCGCTGTGCCTTGCGCTTCCACTGCAACACATGTTTTACTGGTATTCATGTGTTATTATTGCATTCGTGGTGACTTACGTTGATTACCTAACCTGAACTGTATTTTATGCCCTGATGTGTTAGGTATCTTGTTTTGCTTGCACTGCCAGGATAACGAGTACTGCTCAGTATTAGCATAAGGTGCACCGTGACTATTATTTATGTGCCTTGCTTATTGCATGTTGCCTTTCGTGACCTGAATGTATTGATATACGTTGTTTTGCCTTGCACTGCCAGGGTATTAGGTATTATTTCATGATTACATTTAGGTGTGCAGTAATGATGGTTTTTGTGACATGTGCAACAGATAAGTCTTTATTTTATTGCATGCATTGTAATGTTCTGTAATGTTTTGACTATTGCCTAGTTGGAAAAGTGATTTATGGTTTATATGGTTTTGGTCTATATGTTATATACATTATATGAGATATTTTTATATAATATTGTGTCGAGTCTCTTTTGTGGTCTATTTATGGTGTCACTGGTGTGTCTTGTGCAAACGCTTTACACATTTCCTCTGGGATAAGCCTGACTTCTCTGCCAAGCTACCAAGGTGTGAGCCGGGGTTATCTTGGGTGTGTAACTCCCTTACCCTGACTAGAGTGGTGGGTTCTGCCTGGCTTAGGTGCATACCCTAGCCAACCAGAAACCCCTTTTCTAACAGGACAACGGCGGAAGCATTCTTCTTGCTCCCCTTTTCAGATGTAGGCAAGGCCCGGAGGGTCTTTTGCCACTGTTAAGGTGTGTGGCCTTTATTCTATCTACTACCACCTACCACCTCTCCCACATACTGGCAAATTCATACCAATTTCTGCATAAATATGTAAGATAGTGGATGGCTGCAGGACTGAGGCAGAACTGCCACCACCAAAGCTCTGAATTCACCAGATTCCAGATTGGGCAGATAAATAACCTGCCTCCTCTAAGACTGATACAAATGAGGCCCTAGGTGTCCCTGGACCATTCTCAGTCGGTGTAGGTATTAACTTTACACTGGTCTTCCCTCACTATTTGCAGGCCTCTAGTTGAGTGTGTTATGCAAGGTTCTCAAGAACAGAAATGCCAGAGACATAATCAGAAATCAACACATCATTGATTATCTTCTAAATGTGTATCAGATGGAAGGCTTTTTGTGGACTCATAGAAATACCTAGGGGTATTTATCATAATCTACACAATTTGCAGATTTTCCTCAGTACTTCTCACTCCCCAAGCTTACTATGAATTGTCAGCGGGCTGGAAAATCTGTGTAAGTAGGTTTGATAGAAACGTGCATTAAGACTTAAAAATGTTTTTGTCCACCAATAAAATATTTATCCTTGTAGAGAATTCCCTCTCCACAACACCTCGCAAGTATGCGGGCGTTTGGGTATTTTACAGTCAATTTAGACACCTACTCCTGCACTTTTTGGTACTAAACTTAAACGTGAAAATTAAGTGTGGGAAACATTGGCCGCGTTTGTGAATAACCATAGAGTTCTAACTTCCTAATGGCCACCCAGCTGCTCCTCTCCTAGGATCACTCATGTTACTATAACTAAACCTAAACTTAGTGTAATGGAAAATCCATCATAATGGTAGAATTTGATGCCCTAGTAAGCTTGGCTCAACAAAATTCTCAAGTTTTGATTCCTTAATGAAGGTTTGGCTCTGCAAACTTAAATACTAATATTTCCCATTGTAAATTAGAATAATCTCAATAAGTTATATATTTGAATAAGTGCCTAAGTTACCCTTGAGATGTTCCATTAAAGCCTTTCGGTACAAGATAGTGTTGCGAAGGCTGAAAGTGAGAACATAAATCTAAAAAACCATGCACAGTTCTCTTAATTCTTTTATTTTTTGGTGGGGGGTAGTGTGTGACTACGTTGTTTTCCTGCAGCTCCTGTTTTTTATTTTCAACATATCTGGTTCAATCATTTTTTATCGAAAATAGGTAACCTGAGTTAGCATGATCTGCAAACAAAAGACTCATCGAACATGCATGTTAAAACGCTAAATCACAGGTAGACTTTAGACCTGCCAGAATATGTAGTGCTAGGCAGGAGTGCAAAGTAATATTTAGCTTTTTTGTTTATCTAGATATTCAGTGTTTAAAGCACTTTGCATCATCCACAGAGCCTCTCAAAGAAAAGGAACACTACACCAACAAATTAAACCTAAAGAATACAAACAAAGTAGGACAATTCCGCTCCAAACATAGTAGGAAACTGCACTCAGGTCTAGCACCACAAATCATGTATTTGGCAGAGAGTACACCATGAAAAACCACTTTCTGTTGCATTTCTCAGAGTTCATAATTTAATAATCTTGTTTACTGTGTTTGTCAGATCGTTTACAAAGTAAAACCCTTCCTGTAGTATTCGTCAGAGTTCATAATGTAAAATGTCTTCGAATTGAAGTTGCCAGAAGGTTTACATTGTAAAACACTTTCCTATTACATTTTCCAGAGTTGCCAACCCCCTCCTTATTGCATTTGCCCGAGTAAGCAATGTAAAGCCTCTTCCTAGGATATGTGTTCACAATTTAAAAGTCCTTCGTATGATGTTTGGTAAGGACTTCACAAAGTAAAATCCCTTCCTATTGTTTCTCAAAGTTCATAATGCAAAAGCGCTTCCTATTGTATTTGAGAATGTCAGGGTTTACAAGATTGCAGACTGACAGGAGGGGAAAACATCACTGATTGAACCCCTTTAGCAAAGGTTTTGACACATGCTTTAAAGTTAGGAGAGGTCAAGAGCGGACAATATGGATGGCGAGTCTCAGGCAGTCAGTCAGTGGATCTATATTTTGGCAAGTTGCCATAAAAAGCATATAACACATAGCATGAATAAATTTCAATATAAAAGACAGTAGTGGTCATTAAACAAATAAAATATTACATTAAATGACATCTCTAAAATTCAGAATAGAGTATAATTCTCATTTAAAACAAGGCCCCACTACCTGGTGCAACAAAGGAATCAGAAAGGTACTTCTTGGACAAGATTAATGTGGACAAAATAAGATAATCTGATGTGCTTTGTTTGGTGGCATTATCACAATGACATGGGGGTAAATGCCCGCTGCCAAGCGCATTGTAACGGAAAAGCAACTTTAAAGTGAATTAACTTAAATCTGAAGTATGATAAAAGGAGCAGAAGATTTACATTCTCAATCCATCCTAAATATGGTTCCATTAATTTAACTACAGAGATGTACAAGTATTATTCAACTGTTTTCATATCCAAAGTGCCTCGTAACCTTTCCCTCCAAACATTGGTTGACATACTTGGATTTCACGATCATAGCATTCGGAGGAAGATGATTTAGGGATTTGAACATTTCTATTAGGCTAATTCGTGAAGACCTGATTTTACATACGTCAACCAAGGTATCTTGTTCACATTATCTAAGGTTAGACAGTCTAACATGCATGCTCTAAAGAAATCTGCCTCTGGGTTTTGCCAACACTTAATCAACAAGAGGAGTGGTGCAATTTTTATCTGGTCATCTGTATAGGGAAGGCCCACTTCCTCATGACATATATAATTTGCTGTATTTTTTGGTACTGCAAGCATTCTGTGTTTGAAACCATTTTCAATACATTGAAGTTTGTCTGTTTTTTGATACTCCCGCCCCATATATGGCGGAGGTGAAGCATTTCGATTTATACAGGGCTATCATCTCTGCCAAAGGTTTATGTCTTAATGACCTTGCAAAGTGAAAATTATCCTCCATATTCCTTCCATTGGTTGTGCTTTCATAAGAAGGTTTGATTTCCAACCTAAGGATGAGCTAAAAACAATACCCAAGTAGCTGAAATCATTTGTTTGTTTTTGGCAAGTGCCGCCCATTTTAAAGTGCATGAATTTTGGGCGTAGTGTCCCGCATGTCATGGAATACGATTTTAAATATTTCACTATCAGGTCCAGGCATTCCATATACTCAGTGGAAAGATCTAACAACTTCTGCAGTGCATTCGAGGTGCGAGCAATGAGGACCGCATCATCTGCATATAAAAGTATGGGCACAGATTGATCTCCTATCTTTGGAAAGTCCACACCCGCCTGTGATAAATGTTCTGTAATACCATTGATATAGACCAAAAACAAAAGGTGCTAAAATACATCCTTGTCTAATGCCTTTCAGAGACTTTATTTGAGACGATAATTCCCCTTGTGGGCCATATCAGACTGAAACTTCAAAGTCATTGTGTACGCGTTTTATTAGGGTGAGCAGATTCGGTTCCACCACCATTTTCTGCATAACCTCCCATAATTTGTCCCTATTGCCTAAATCAAAAGCGCTTGACGGGTCGAGGAACGCCATGTTAATTGCACCCCCTTTTGCCCTCACGTATTTGCTGGTAATCAGATTTAAATTTAATATTTGTTAAACAATCCCTATACCGGGCCAGAACCCATACTGGACAGGCATTAAAACCTTGCATTCTTCTGCCCATGTCTCAATTCGGGCAAGGATTACCAGTCCCAGGAATTTTGCAGTTGCACCAATTAAGGAATTTGGCCTATAACAGGTGGGCATAGTTTGTCTCCTTTTTGAAAATGGGGACAAGCGTGGCCGATCTCCATGACTCAGGGATTTCCCCTCCACGGCGCTTCATAAGACATTTGTTAGTACAGGAACCCATAAATCAGTATTTGATTTAAAAATGTCAACTGGGACCTCATCCAGGCCTGGTGCTTTTCCAGGGGCATGATTATCTATTGAGTAAAGTACCTTGGTAATCTCAATAACGATTTCAAGGGGTGCTGGGTTTGGGTCTGGCCAAATGAAGCAATTTAAAAACCCATTTTGAAGCAGCTCACTTTCAGTAGGCTGAAATACGCCTGTAAAATGGGTCACCCACTCGGCTTTCAGGATTCTAACTTCCAACTTAGGCATGTCATGATCAGAGATGAAAGGATGATATATAACGTCCCAGAACCTAGCACTATCCCTTAATGATGAGGCATGGGCCAACTCTTCCCAGGAATCATCCCTTCTTGCCCTCTTCCTTTCCTCCACAACAGTCTAGTATTCTCGCCTAGCCTTTTTGACATCCGAGGGATTACGTGGTGAAGTTTTAAGTACTGCCTTTAAATCTGTTTGTGAGCCAAAGAACAGGTGGCATTAAACCTAGGGGTGGGCGGAGCTTGTGGAGTCGTACTATGTGGAATTCCATGGAGTTCTGCTCCGCTCTAGTGCAAACGTTTATTGGAGGTCAAAGTCATACCACCATTTAGCGATATATCATAAATTCATGGAAATAAATGTTCATGACCTTTACAGAGGTCCTACACGATCATAATTTAACAGTTTAAGGATGGCTGTATCGTTGTACATCACTAAAATGGCATAGATATAGAAGAAGGACAAGTATGATGCCTTAACATTCAGTCCTCTGTGGACATAATTGTACTACATTCGTGCAAAGGCATTTCCTTGTTCCATGTTTTTTCTGGCAATTTCTTACTCCCCTCAGAGCCAGTGGGGCCCCTCCCCATGTGCAAATGCCTGCTGCTTTTACCGAGTCTACGCACCCACAGTCGCCCTTCATCTGCGTATTCTGCATACCGGGTCCTTCTTCTACATCGTTGGCTCTGACACATGATGCCTATTATATAATAGGGCAGCACTAGTGAGAGAGAAACACTGGGAGAGCCCCGGGCTACCAAAACACAAGGAGGGGGAGAGAGAGGAACTCTGCAAACTTGATGTTGTGAGCACCAGCTCGCCGTTTGTTCCTCTGCCAGAAAGAATTGCTTCCTTGGTAGAGAGACGCACCAAAACAGTAACAGTAAACCCATATGACAAAACAATTAAGCCCTCATGTGCACAGGGACTGCCAACAAGTGTAGTGTTCAACAGGTTGCAATGGAAACAGTACCTTTTTCCAGAAAGGTCAACATAGGTGGCCCAGACCAGCCTCAACCAGACTCGGACGGGCGCTGACGGGCCCGCTCTCAGCCTGGGTCTTCACTTAGGCCAGGCCTGGGCACATCCCACGGGGCACAGTACTGGCACACACTATAAGTGCCTCCTCTCTAGTAGCCCCTCCTGCAGGACCAAAGGCAGCCTGAGGATTGTTGTCCCCCTTCCAAGGGCGATGCACAAAGCAGTGCGGGTACCCTGCGAGCACGGTAGTGACATGCGCTATAAGCGCTTCCTCTCTGGTGGCCCCTACTGAAGGAACAAAGGCAGTCTGGGGGTTGTCGTCCCCCTCGAAGGGCAATGATACAACCCCCAGGCTGCCTTTGTTCCTGAGCCCGACGCTCTTCCAGTGCTTCTCTCTCACCAATGCTATCTCATTATACTTTTTTACAGAAGGGTCTTTTTTCCACATCAGAACTCCTTTTGTCCTGAAGATGGTCTTGTAGATGGACCACGTAATAAGACCGAAATGTCAACCCACAAACCCATTTTCATCAATGAAATAATTTCAATGTATAAGAGATGTCTATCTAATGTATAGGAACATTTCTGTGTAAAAAGGTACTACAAATGGGTAAATGACATGAGTGACAATTAGACATTTGGTTTAGTTGTTAGTCTTTGTCACTCATGTTTGTGTGAATATTGTTTTGTATCCTTGAAAGTTTATATGTCAAAGTGTATTTATTGGATTATAAACCGCAACTAAAGAATACACCCATTCCTTCTCTTTTTTTGATTTAATTTATTTGAGATTATGTAAATTGATTTTCAGAATTTATGTTTTTGAGGCCACTGTTTGGGCATTCATAAGTGACATTGAAAAAGATAATAATTTTTGAATATTTAAAAAAAATTATTTGTAGGCATCCTCATTATATAATACATGTTGTTACCCAAGCCCACAAGGGCTTATCGGGTTGCCCAATCAGGATAAATTGTTTGATTCGCAGACAACTGTCTGTTGTTGGGTCACTTTTTTATAAGTGGTTTTGTAAGTCTATTTGTTTACTTCATAATTTTTGGCCTTCCACAAGTATGAGGCTGAAACTCTTTTGTATACTGATGAATACATTCACGAGATAGCAAGTGGCCCATCTCTTTTATGTCCAACAGCCTTTTGAATCAGATTTGATGCAATTGGAAAGACTAAAAAAGAAACATGTTAGAACTGAATTACACACCAAGTTTTTAACTGAGTGTCTCAATGCGAACATAATACCTACAGGTTTACAAATTAGGAATATCCCTATTATTTTAACTGAAGACAAAGAGTTTAAAGCACTTAAACAGATCAAATTGCTCTTAAAGGAAAAAGAAACTCTTGAAAAGAAAGTAAGTACAGACTCTACCATAACCAATTCTAAGACACTTTTAGACAAGGTTGCATCTACCATAAAAGAGTTTGAATAGTTTAATTTACATTAAAAAACTGATGTTACAAAAGGACATAAAGAGATACAGTAAAGATCGGACCTATCCTTATCTCAGGAAAGATTTTTATCAAACTACAGGTCCCAACAGTACGTCTTTCAAAAGAGTCACCTTTTCTGACACTAATTCAGATACAGACAGTAATCAAACTGCAGGTAACTCTTATCAACGAGACTTTGATAATCAATCCTCTAGTTCACATCAGGTTTTTTTAGGGCAAAATCACAGAGACACAGGGTCTTGGAGGAGACAATGGGGAGCACGACGGGGATGGTATCGGAACCAATATACCTCTGGTTACAGACAAACAAGGAACCAATATTACGAATGGTAGACATAAATCAGACTATACCCATCTTCAATTTATCTTCTCATGTACTCTCACAGCCTGAAATCTCAGTTTTACCAGCAGGGATTTCATTTGTGCCAACGCATAGAAATGACTTATTTCAAACTAGAATTGAACTTTACACATTTTTTTGCCTCACATGAAAATATCAAGAAATTAGATACTACAGGCCTACACAATACCTCAAGTTTTTGCCCACCTAATCAAATGATTTCAAAGGAAGTTTTAATCTTTGAGAATGCCATCCTAACTGAAATTGAGAATCTGTTCAATGACTCACAATATGTTAAATATAATTTTTCTAAAGAGGAATATCAAGCCCTACAGAAGTTTCAAACACTTCCAGACACCATTATAAAACCAGCAGATAAAGGATAGAGGCATTGTTCTTTTAAACAAAACCTCCTATAGAGAGGAGCTTCTTAAACAACTATCAGTATTTGAAAATTATAAAACACTTTCGAAAAATCCCACAGGTGAATTAGCTAAATCGATTTTACAACTCAGTAAAAGAGGTTTGGAAGAGGATTGGCTTAGTGATAAGGAAGCTGCATTTGTAATAAATACAGCTCCTACTGTCCCAGCGATATATATTCCACCAAAAGTACACAAGAATGTTGATAAACCTCCAGGCCGACCAATAGTTTCTGGGTGCAATTCTATACTTAAACTCCTTGCACAATATGCAGACTATTTTATAAGACCTTTCACTATTGAGAATCCTGCATACATCAGGGACACTACAGCTGTAATTAATGTCATTGAAAATCAGGTGTTTGATCCCAATGAAGAACTATTGGTTAGTATGGACGTTGAAAGTCTGTACACAAACATACCTCAAGAAGATCTACTTAGACTTTTGAAAGAACTATTAGAGTCCAGACGCCTTCCTCATAATGTGCCTACCACATTCATTTTGGAATGTATTGAAATATCACTATGTAAGAACTTCTTTCTCTTTGAAAATGATTTCTATCAACAACTGAAAGGCATGGCAATGGGAGCAGTTGTCGCTCAAGACATTACCAACATCTATGTAGCTTGTTTTGAAGCTGAAAACATTGAATGCATAATAAATCCTTATCGAGAAAACATCATTACATGGATGAGATATATCGATAAAGTTCTAATGATTTGAAAGGAAATCACCAAAGATTATTGAACTTCCATATATGGATAAATTCACTCAATCCTAATTTGAAATTCACAATGGAATTCGACAAACACCAAAGTAACTTTTTGGACATAATCGTGAAAGTCGAAAATAACAAACTCTAGACAACATTATTTACTGAACCAACATCCCGGAATACACTTTTGAAATATAATAGCCATCATCTACAGGCACTTAAAGATGGGGTACCTCTTGGCAAATTCCTGCGGTTACACAGGAACTGTGCCAAAAGGGAAGACTACTTTCTGAACGCACAGAAACTTAAAGAAAAGTTGAAACACATGGTTATCCAGCTACACTCCTCTAAAAATCACTCAAACAAGCTTGGTACAACAACAGAGAGGCTCTGCTGGAAGTGAAAAAACGACCGACTGAATCCCATCTGGTCTGTGTGTCCACATTTGGCACTCGATCAAATAAAATCAAAAAGATTATATTTAAACATTGGACCCTCCTAAAGAGGATCCCAGAGTTCAAAGAAAGACCTCTATTTGCATTCAAAAGAGGGTCAAACCTGCGAGACTGTTTAGTCCATACCTATGATACATCTAGTAAAGCAATAGTGGACAACATGGTACAACTTTCACCAATGATTGGCCATTTTAAATGTAATATGTGTGCGGCTTGTAATTCAACTAATACCACTAAGAACTTTATCAATAATGGCAAACAATTTATAGTAAAACACTTCTTGAACTGCAATACATGCAATGTAGTGTATTGTATTTGATGTCCTTGTGGACTTCATTACATTAGTAAATGTACACAACAGATCAAGAAAAGAATATTACAACATCAATCACGGATACGATGCAAGTTTGAACATGCCCCTATGGTCGAACATTACATAAGCCAGAAACACTCTGAAAAAGATATGGCGTGGTGGGTCATAGATGTTCTCAAATCATCCAAGAGGACTTCCAATATGGACCATGGGCTCACAATAAGGGAGAACCGCTTGATATGTAAAACTCATAACATAGCCAAAGACCTTAACTTGGCTGTTGAATGGCAAACACTAGATACACTAGTTTGATATGTTTAAACCTTGATTTGAATAACAACAGCTGTAGTTAAACTAGTTCCCCCTTTTACATGTACAACAGCTTTTGAGATACTCAGAATTGTCTTTCCTAATCTATTTGAAAGTGTAATTGTTAATTGCAAACTTATGAGTTGTATGAATTAACTGATATTTGTTTTCAAATATCACGTCTAAGTTTTCAATTTTTATGTACAATTAAATATGCGAATACATTGATGTATACAATATGTGCTCTGTGACTTTTTCTAATCTTATGCATGCATAAAATCACTTTAATCTTTTTAGATTTCTACCTAATATGCATGGATCAGACTATTTCTAGTCTTAGGGGCCGATTCCGATTCGGGCCGGAAATCTCTCCGACCGAGCCGGACACGGAGAGATTTCCGACCGAATCGGACCCGTGCAGCCCGACCGAACGAGTACAATGCGTCCGTATGCTATCGTACTCGAGTCGGTCGGACTCCCATTGAAGTCAATGGGAGCTGGTCGTACAACGCGTACGCGGGCTCCCATTGCCTCAATGGGTGCGAGGTGGACAAGGGCGCCCCCTACAGCGGGTATGCGGCGAAGCGACTCGCGCCGTACACGCACAGGTAGGGGAGACCCATGGGTCCCCCCTGTGTGCGACTCGCACGGCTACGTGTACAGGGGGATCCGACACGGACCCCCGAAGTACGGCTCCGACTGCTCTTTCGAGCCGGACGGCGCGTGTTGGTCGAACTGCTTGCGGCGCGCATCGTACTTACCCGGCCGGGGAACGTCTCCATTGCGCGGTGCGAGTCGTGTCCGAGCGAGTCGGTCGGTGCGGTTAGACCCGTCGGTCGGCGATTTCGCATCGTACTCGCTCGTCCGGACGCGCGTACGAATCGGTCGGGAAATAGGGCTCCGAATCGGATCCGGTTATGCCGAATCCGATTCGGAGCCCTACCGGCCGAGATCGGAATCGGCCCCAGAATCTCTACTGTAACATAATTGTTTATAGTTATTTCAAATAACAGCCAATTCAAACGACTGATAATCCATCTTGCAGATGAGCCACTTTAAGATGGCCGCCATAAATATAAATGATTGCTGACATGAGCATTTAGCTATTTCTTCGACACACGGAACCCTAAATACACTTCCGTCTGTCCTTATGTATTTCGAGACCTCTTTAACACCAGGAATTATTTTAAATTATTGCTCTTAGTTACCAGACAGAAACATGTACTTAATAGACATGAAAAAAACTCTCCACTTTAACATCATTGTTCTTAGTTATTAGACAAAAATAGGTGAATCAAATTACTCATAAGTGAATTCAAGATGGCCACCAACAGGATCACTGATTGCTGATGGTAACGTCTATCTGATTCTTTGGCACACTGAAGTTTAAATATATTTCCGCTCGAGCTAATGTGTTTTTTAGACCTTTCGAACACCATAAATAACCTCTAATAACTGTTCGCAATGTTTAGATATAAACAGGTTCTCCAATTGTTTCATAGTTCATTGTGCAAGTTAGCCATTTAAAGATGGCCGCCACAAAAAACAAGGGTTTGCTAACTTTAATACTCAGTCAGTTTCACAGAAATTTAAATACACTTCTATATGACCTTTATGGCAGTGGTTGTATAATTCACCACGCGTGGATGCCAAACTAAGACGGAGCTGTCTGCCATTACCAAGTAAGTTTTGGTACCTACATTCTATGATGATAATTATGTGTTAAATTTCATTTTTCTTCTACTCGGTTTTGACTTATTGCTGTTCCTGTTTCTTTTGAAGTGCCACAATTTATATGTCAAATTTTCGACGGTGATATTTTAAAGACTTCTTGTTCATCACGTTATGTTCTAAATCATGTGGATAACTATGGCAACTCTGAGGCACAAATAAGCGTTTCACAACTCTATAATGTATTGTTAAATTCGCAGGACCGATATAAATTATGCTCTGCACGCCTCTTTTTTGATCCACTCTGTCTTTAATTAGTGTGAAATATAATCACTTATAAAACTGTCAATACGATTGTTCTGAATTTATTCGAATGAACGATATGTGTTTATGTAGCCGTGAACACATACTCTGGCTTGATAGATGTTACATAAGATCCATCTCTCTCGTGAGATATAACTTATCACTTAGGCTTTATACTAAATAACATTGATTTTCTTCTTTTTATATTTTGAAAAAAAATCCTATGCGCCCTTTTCAGATCTCCTATGTCCTGACAGTCTTTGAGGACCAAGTCAAAACCACAGAAAGAGAGATAAGGGAGTGAGCCTTCTCTAACTCCCCTCATGAAAGTACCAAAACTCACAAAAAGAGAAGGACTAAATAACATCACAAAAAGAGACCCTGCCGTCAATTATTCTGTTTGTGTCTCTATCCAAAAGAGAACGTAGGGAAGGGGTTAAAGAAAAGAAAGGGGATCGAAGGGAAAATCAACAGATTTTTTAATATTGGCCTCACCCACTACTATATATTGGATAGAGACACAAACAGATTAATTGACGGCAGGGTCTCTTTTGTGATGTTATTTAGTCCTCTTTTTTTTTTAGGGCCAATTGCCAAAAATCTTGATTCAATTTTATTTTTCAGTAAGTTTTATAATATTTTATCCTAAATAGACTTATCTATCATTTATGCTAATTCTTTCTTCCTGCATTGATAAGATTAAATATATGTTAAAGGTCTCTTTATGGCTCACAATATAAAATAATCTTTCTGTTCACATTTTTCCGGGTGTATCTTTTTTTCTAATGTCTTTAGCTGATGAACATAACTTTCTATGATTATACCTTTTTACAAAAGGGTCCTTTCTCCACATAAGAAATCCTTTAGTCCTGAAGATGGTCTTGTAGATGGACAACGTAATTAGACTGAAAGGTCGTCCAACAAACCAATTTTCATCAATGATATTCATTGTATAAGAGATGTCTATGTAATATATAGGAGAATTTCTGTACAAATAGGTACTAGAAATGGGTAAGTGACACGGGTGACTATTAGACATTTGGTTGTAAGATTGTTAGTCTTTGTCACTCATGTATATGTGAATATTGCTTTGTACCGTTGAAACCACAACTAAAGAATACACCGTTCCTTCTCTTTTTTTTAATTAATTTGTTTGTGATTATATAAATGGATTTTCAGAATTTATGTTTTTGAGGCCACTGTTTGGGCATTCCTAAGTGACATTATTAAAGAAAATAATTTTTGAATAGTTAAAAAAATCCCTTGTAGGCATCCTTATTATATAATATACTTTCTTACCCAAGCCCACAAGGGCTTATCGGGTTGCCCAATCAAGATAAATAGTCATTATATCATAGGCATCATGTGACAGAGTCAACAACATAGAAGAAGGACCTGGTATGCAGTATACGCAGATGAAGGGCGAGTGTGGGATGGGCCTTGGGTCGGCACTGGTAAAGTCCGCTCCACTACGCGGGATGCAAAGTTTTTTCCTGAACTCCGCATTCCAAGCGGAGCGTGGAGTACAAAAAACTTCACAAGCTCTGCCAGCGGAGCAGCGTTCACTGCCCACCCCTAATTAAACCATTGATGTGGAACGACTCCAGAGAGGGGTCTATGAGTAACCCAACCATCTGAAATTACCTCACATAAATTCTGGTAGAATGGAAGTGTGAGTGGGGTTTTCATCCAGGCATGCAATAATAAACTTCATATTATCATGGAAAATTTTCCGAGTGAAGCTAGGAGGATGCACTATCACTATTTAATCCAAATTCCTTTATTCTTAGTGAGGCCCATATTACACTCCTTGGCTGCAGGATTTTTATGGATTTTTATCTCCAAGGTAAAGCATACAGGGTTATGGTCACTGAGGCAACTAACCAACGTTTTATGATTCGTGACTAGAGGCACAGCAACTGTAGATATTAGTATGAAATCCATGATACTCCCTGTGCCCCCCCTCTAAATGTTGGAATCTGCTCAATGTTATTTAACTCAAAATTATTAAATCATGTTTCAGAACTCGCTTGTTCAGAGTGTCCCCCAACCTAGGGGCCGATTCCGATCTCGGCCGGTAGGGCTCCGAATCGGACTCGGCATTACCGGATCCGATTTGGGGGCCGATTTCGATCTCGGCCGGTAGGGCTCCGAATCGGATTCGGCTTAACCGGATCCGATTCGGAGCCCTATTGCCCGACCGATTCATCCGCGCGTCCGGGCGAGCGAGTACGATGCGAAATCACCGACCGACTCGTCCGGGCGTCCCCGACCGCTCCGACCGACTCGTTCCCGGGTCTAACCGCACCGACCGACTCGCTCGGACTCGACTCGCACCGCGCAATGGAGACGTTCCCCGGCCGGGTAAGTACGATGCGCGCCGCGAGCAGTCCGACCGAGCTGCGCACTCCGGCTCCAAAGAGCAGTCGGAGCCGTACTTTGGGGGTCCGTGTCGGACCCCCCTATTTGCGTAGCCGCGCGAGTCGCACACAGGGGGGACCCATGGGTCCCCCCTACCTGTGCGTGTACGGCGCGAGTCGCTTTGCCGCGTACACGCTGTAGGGGGCGCCCTTGTCCGCCTCGCACCCATTGAGTCAATGGGAGCCCGCGTACGCATTGTACGACAGGCTCCCATTGACTTCAATGGGAGTCCGACCGACTCGAGTCCGATGGCATGCGTGCGCATCGTACTCGTTCGGTCGGACTGCCAGAGTCCGATTCGGTCGGAAATCTCTCCGGGTCCGGCTCGGTCGGAGAGATTTCCGGCCCGAATCGGAATCGGCCCCTCGGAGCCCTGTTTCCCGACCGAGTCGGACGTGCGTCCGGGCGAGCGAGTACGATGCGAGTGTACGCGAAATCGCCGACCGACTCGTTCGCGGGACCCAACCGCTCTGACCGACTCGCACGGACACGACTCGCACCGCGCAATGGAGATGTTCCCCGGCCGGGTAAGTACAATGCGCGCCGCGAGCAGTCCGACCGACTCGCGCCGTCCGGCTCGAAAGAGCAGCCGGAGCCGCACTTTGGGGGTCCGTGTCGGACCCCCCTGTATGCCTAGCTGCGCGAGTCGCACACAGGGGGGACCCATGGGTCCCCCCCTACCTGTGCATGTACGGCGCGACCCGCTTCGACGCGTACCCGCTGTAGTGGGCGCCCTTGTTCGCCTCGCACCCATTGAGTCAATGGGAGACCGCGTACGCGTTGTACGACCGGCTCCAATTGACTTCAATGGGAGTCCGACCGAATCGAGTCCGATAGCATGCGAACGCATCGTACTCGTTCGGTCAGACTGCTAGGGTCCGATTCGGTCGGAAATCTCTCCGGGTCCGGCTCGGTCGGAGAGATTTCCGGCCTGAATCGGAATCGGCCCCCTAGTGTGTCTAAAATGTACCCTGTCCTCACATTCAACCGCTAAATGATCACATACACAATTTTCTTCTATGGGACACAGGGCAATATTAAAATACCCCAGTCATATTAGGATTATATTTTTAGTCAACTGAGCAAAAAAAACATCAAGGTATTCATCTAAATCACTAATTCCCTTATAGGCTTCATGATTAAGAAAGTTGATACCAAAAACTGAGGTGAAGACCATTTGGGGACAACATGTACATTAGGGATTTTAACGGAAACAAAAGTGGCAAGACCACATCTTGCGCCCTTCCTGCTGGAGAAGTAAGTGCTGGTTGGATTGAGGAGGTAAAACCATCTATGTGATAGGTTTCTTGCGCACAGAATCTTTCAAAGGACACAACCAACTTTTGCCAGTCTGGCAATGCAATGTTCCAAGTAGCCACTGTCACCCCCTCCCGATAGGAGTTTGGATTTCTTGTTGACTCAGCGTCCAATACTCAGCTCCCAATACTGTGAGCATGTGAGGGTTCGCCCTTCATGGCTTGTGAGTCTGACAGTTGTGTTGGGCCATGATGACCCAAATGTGGTGAGAATGGACTTTCTTCAGATTGCATGGTAACCCCTTGATTCCATGAGTCTAAAAAGTAGAGAGTGCTCCCGCCAGGGCTATTACAGACTTCAAAAGTAGCCTTGCAGTCCACAGCACCCGAGGTGTGATCAAATTCCCTAGATGAGGGGAGGTCTGACCGACTCTGATCCCCCATTTTTAGAGGGGGGGTCTGACCGACTCTGATCTCCCATTTTTGGATGTCCACTATTGGAGCAGCCATCTATGTCATTCTTAATACAGTTTGGGTGCTGTGAGGCCTCTTTGTTAGCAAGTCAATCTACCTAGTCGAGAACATCAACCGGTTGGACACAGGGACACTGTATGGCCCAACAGGCCATAGTGTGCCATTGTCAGATGCACAAGGGCATGTGAGATGTTGTGATGGGAGAAGAGTAAGAGCAACCCATCCTGAGCCATATGGTGGCTTGTAAAAATACCCCAGAGGATGAAGACCAATGCTAGTTTGCCTCTCTCGCATGTGCTCCACATCAGATAGCAGTTTTCGAACCAGATTGCGGTATTTGAAGTTGACTATAACACAGTCCCCCGGGCAATCGTTCCTCCTCCTCCCGATCCACCGTGCTCTATGAGTCAAAATGGTCCCCTCTTCTACCCTTTTACCTCAGCTTGGTTCTCTGTCTTATGGACTTATGCTTAACCCTGTTCCTCACCTGCCTGTGATTGCTTCGAACTTGGTTACCCTCTCTTGGCATGCTGGGGCTTTGGTCCTGTTTCCCAATCGGACACTGAACTTATAATTCCTCATCTGTGCAGAGAATGGGGTAAGTTTAATATTGAACCAAATATATGTATATAACCATTATCTTACGAAAGTACTGATTTGACCTGACCTTGCTGTGTAAAAGAACCGAGCAATGGTTCTTTGAAAGTTCTCAACCGATATCTCATGCTTATCTTTAAACAGTGTTTCGGTGTTGCTCTCCCCAAGTTTCTCACAGTTCCTAATTGAGATATATTTTGTGCCATATTTCACTATGACTGGGTGGACATGTGGGACTGTAGGCGTGCCTCATTTTCTCAATATCCAAACCATACCCTAATCCCAAAAGAGAAATTCAAATCAGCATGCTCAGGGCAGTCAGTAGTTAATGAGTCCCAACTCTGTCAATGGGGGTCTTTTTCCTGTGGGGACCGGGAGCCACTATACTGCAGACCCTCAAACTGTAGACCAATTACCCCTTTTAGCACTTGAATAACAGATAATAAGACAAAGCAGTTGAATGCAGACTAGGGGGCCCATTACGATGGCGGGCGGAAGCACAACCACCGTGCTGGCGGATGCAAAAACCACCAGTTACCGCCGGCACGCAGCAGTCCACACGCCCGCCCAATTACGATGCGAAAAGTAGGCCAAACACCGCCGGCAAGCCAGCAACACCGTCCGCCAT
This sequence comes from Calotriton arnoldi, assembly GCA_963921515.1. Taxonomy (NCBI): domain Eukaryota; kingdom Metazoa; phylum Chordata; class Amphibia; order Caudata; family Salamandridae; genus Calotriton; species Calotriton arnoldi. The sequence continues at coordinate 52,072 of CAWUFW010012078.1, forward strand.
CAAAGTGCGTCCGCACACGTAGCGGCGCAGCCCAATTGACACACACCGTCCGACGAAACACGTCCCGCCCGGCGTATAAATTACGATGCCGCAAACAAACGGCTCCCACGGCCAAGAGACACCGTACGACAAACCGAAGCGGTAACACGGACGCCGAGCACGGACAACGAAGAAGCGGCTCCCCGAGCATGAATCCAGCACTGCAGGCCCTCCCCATGCTCCTGCTGATGCACCACCAAGGACGCAACGTACCGCGGAGACGCAGGTAGGCACACACACAACAAGTGCACGCAAACAGCGCACACAGTGCAAGGGCGGAAAAAGCGGACAACCCCCACCAGCGCGTGTACACTACACATCCACCATTGCATCCACATATGACACACAGGCCAAATCGTAACATCGCGTAACACAAGTGTACACACCACCTGGGACTAGGAACCAACCACCCCGTCACGGCCCCAAAGCGGCGATGACGCCGCCACACATGCGCACAACGCAGAGGCCAACCGCAGCGCCATGCATGCGTCGCACACAGACACAGGGACACAACCAAGCAGCACACACATCAGCCCCACCCCGAACGCACATGACACGTGACAGGCCTGCCACAGACATGTCCCCAACGCCCAATTCACGGACAACACCCAACGCCACACAACCGACGCACACATGTCAGTGAAGTCACGCAACAGCAGGACACACCCCAGTGTAACAAACATGGCGTAGCACACAGCGGCGGCAACACCAACTAGGAGAAGCAGGGCCTCTTCGGGAAGAGGAACGCCAGTACCACACTGAAACACCCATACCACCCTGCACATATGAACAAGACATATAAAACGGAACACCAAAGAGCACGGGGACCGACAACAGGTGGCCCAAGAATAACATTCACACACAAGGCCCAACGCAGAGCGGAAAGGCAGCCTGCCGCCCACACAAGGGAGAGCAGACAGCCCTGAATGACCTTCCATTCCAACTCCGAAACCACAGCCCTACGACAGAAGCCGGTGAATACAGCCATTGTCCAAGAATAGACCAACACAGGCATGCCGAGGAGACCGACCACAGGGCAGATAGCGCATATCACAGAAGCACACAACGGACGGGGAAGAAAGAAGAAAACACTCCCCCATGTCGGCCACATGCAAGTTAATTGGAAGGAGTCACACATCACTGACCTTGAACTGTCTGAGAAGCATGTGGGATGAGGGCCCGTGTCCTCCAAACAAGCCAACAGAACACAAGTCCTGTCTCCCTACGACTACACAGAGCTCACAGCAACCTCGGAGCGTGCACATTGCAGACTGCACACACAGCCGGAGCACGCCACCACAACGCACCGCTGCGAAATGGCAACCGCAACACACCTACCCAACTACGCCGAACAGCTCAAGCTGTACAAAACCAACCTGTTACATATATTGGGATGCGATCTCCTGTCCCTGCTGAACGTAAGTTACCGACTGACTTACCGCATCACATTGTTCAGCTGCGTCATGCCCGTCTTCTACTGTCGGAGGTGTCCCTACCAGCATCCCGTGGAGATATGCCTCTCCAACCCGGCATGTCTGAAGGCGGACCTGCTACCACTACTCCTCCCTCTGGACGCACACGACAGGGCCTGCTCTGCCTATGGGGGCATGGCATATGTGGCCAACATCGCACCCGCACTGAAATGGGACCACTGTGCCTCCACACGACGGATCATCGAGAACAGCTACATCGAATGTCACCCAGCATGCCCCATCATGGTCCTCCAAGGGACAACTTACGAACAACACCTTGACAGCCACCATCCGCTACATTGGCTGGCAAACATGTACACCACCAATGACATGGAAGCCCTGCTGGACGGCATCGCATACCTGACAACCTGTAAATTCGTCGGACCACAACGCAGGTTCCCCGATTGACCTATGATGTCCAACCCCGCACCCATGCTTAGCTTCCGCACGGACTGGCCAGTCACCACCACAACAGCCATACCAAACGACCGGCAACTGTAACCACACCATCAACGACATCGCCATGACATCGGATATGACCGGGACATGCACACTGTTCCCCATCACATCCAGGAACACCGCATGCATCGTGGGAGGCAGTGGCATGGGGTCTGTGTATTGCACCCACATGGACGGAACTGCACGAACAACCAGGACACGACATGGATCCAGCGCCCATGGACACACACACCGCTCAGTGGACATGAATAGGTCGCCTGGAGTCTGTGGGTGCTGCACCCTCCCACCCCCGCCCCGGGAATCCCATACCAGGACCTTTGCATGGACGACAAGTGCATACAACAACAACACGACACCAGTGACTGTGACATGTCCAGTAACCACCACAGTGCAACAACAAGTGGCACGCCACTGCATGCACGCAAGCACATGCCCTGATGTCATCTCACATGCACGCGTGCATGAGGAACAACCGCAGCAAACCTGTCACATGGAACTGAGATGGACTGTGCCCATGATGCCAAGCGGTCTGGTAGGCTACATGTATACCGTCTGTGTCAAAGTCCGCAGCTCCGCAGCTATACGTAAATGTACATTAGCACAGCCTTGGCCAAGCAGATGTCACTCTGAAGCCCACATCCCACATGCAACAGCCAATCACATGTAACCCCACACCCTATCCCATTTGCAATCATGCTCAGTATATCCTCAACATGTATTCCGCTGCCAGTAGTGTCCACTATACTGCATCACAGAGGACAGAAGACTCAATATAATGTTTGAAACCAAAACTGTCTCCGCTGACTCATTTCACAAGTACGAATGAGAGAGGATGAGAGTATGTGAAGTACACGGCAGTCGTGACATGACCATGTAGTCCACTGGTATTGGATGTCAACGCAAATGAGTAGCACAACTGTGGAAGACACACATGTGTCGTGTGAAGTCGTATGGACGCAGTGCTCAGGTGGGTGGGTGTGACGGGTAGATGCGCACATGCCAAGTTGGAGCACGCCGTGTTGGGAGGGGTCATGAACAGTACACCACCGCTTCCCTGGGCATTGTGAGAGGACACCTGTCGGGGGGAGTGAACACGTGTGTGCACAGCAGCCGGGCACACGTACAAAGCGGTACCAGGCGCACCTCAGCCCACCCTCTGTGGACAAGCTGGATCCTGTTGTGCACCCGCCATGCCCCTTGACAAGGCACACACAGCCCCAGTCGACCAGGTGTAACCCCAACATAGTCAATCCGCACAGGCGATACAGGGCACGGGATGGCAGTGGAGCATGGTGTGTGAGAGGTCTCCTCGCGCTCCTCCTGGTCATATCACGCAGGCAATAGAACCTCAACGTCTAGCATGGCACAAGTCAAATGGAAGTGTAGGGGGACGCACCACAGCACGAGCAGCACTGACGTCACGGGAGGTGGCTCGCACCATCCCATCCATTGCCCATTATACCAACCACGCCACATGCCATTGCGACTAAGTGCAAGCGCGTGCGCCACCACCCCCGAGCCCTCCCCAGAGAGGCCAAAGAGTGAATGTGTGGGCCATCAGTCACAGACGGCCGCGGCATGGCCGCAAGGGCAGCCACAGCCACTGGGTGTCGCAGGTGGCGGATCCGGAAGGCGAAGACTGTGATGCATAGTCCATGCAGGCCGGGTCTCCATTTGGGGCACCACGCAGGTGGACGGCGTCCCGCAACACATCATACCCTGAGACAGCCCACTCGTGCAACTGGACCCACACATACACTCCTTGCCCTCTCTGGTGCGAGCTTGGGGCTGCCTGTGCAAGCGCTAGCCTCGCAGGTGCACATGCATATTGGGGGAGCGAGGGGAGGACATGAGGGCTGGGGCGAAGATGAGTGTATCACTGTCAGTGAGTACAAGGGATGACCCAGATGTGGAAAGGAAGAGACGTGTCCCGTGTGTACTGCAACTAGTCGCCAATCCAACTACCCCCCCATGTCCGGAATGTAAGCCCGCACCTAGGCCCGCCCATCCGCCACATCGAATATACCACCAGCACGACAACCTTCCCATTCGAAACACTGACTGGGGGTGGCGACCAGTGAACAATCATGTGTAGCCTACCCACGCGTACATGTGGGCCCTCCATGATCCATGTCACCTGCGGCAAAGTCATGACATGCGCAATGAGGGAAGTGAGGAGAGCTGTCCGCCCCATGCACAGAAGGTGCATCAGCTCCACAGACCCAGCAGCGAGTCCAGCAGGGGTCACATGTGCAGGGGCAGCTGTGCCTGGTGTGAAGGCACATGCATATAGACAGCACATCGACCAATGTGTAGTCTGCCCACATCTACAGTCCATTATCATGCGGACATAGGAATTGAACACAGGGCAACACATCTTAGTGGGTGCACCCACCGTGACCAACAATGCGCAATCATCGACGTACCCGCCCTGTGCATGGCCCCCCACCCAACGGAGGCACATCCAGTGCCACCATCCCACACACACAAGCCTTCCACGGAACATGCTGTGTCCAATGGTCAGTACAGAGTCAGCGCCCATCTGGTGGATCCTGAACAGGAGACACATGCACACACATGCCAGCTCCCACTATGTACGTCTGCCACCTGGCACGTGCAATGTAACCTCTCACCTGTGACATGTGACTGCAAGCACACAGCCGTCTTGGCATGGGGCTGTCAATGTGGACACCTGTCAATGTTTCGGGAGGTGTGATCCGTACAGTGCTGTACATAGGGTGCAGTGCTGACACCTACTACTGTCTCATATCCCCTCGTGCCACAGGTCCCACTTGTTCTGGCCGCTCAGCCTGTGCCCACATCGTCGTCGTCGTGTGCCATACTCATCCAGCCTCGGAAGCAGTTCCATGCTCAGCAGACATTCATGTTGCCGTGGCGTTGCCGCTTGACGAATATGCAGTCAGTCCCCATCAGCACGCCCGCAAGTCATTGGGGCCTAGATCCCCATGTGCATGCACATGGCAGTGGTCTGTATCACTAGCCATTGCCATTGTTGGGAGACCTGTGTAAGTGTATTGTGGCCGTGCCGCCCCAGCTTGACAGCTGGGCTGTGGCTCATGTGCTTGCTCAGTCATGTCAGTGATGTGTATGCGAAATTGCTATGTGTCGTGTTGCTTTGACATGTGTCCACTGCCATTTTCCCTAGGCGGAGACCGAACATTGACCGCCCATACCAATTGCTGGCGGACATGGACGATACAGAGGTCATTAGGAAGTTTCGGCTGGACAGGCCAACCCTGCATCGACTGTGTGCCATGTTAGAACCCCATCTCCGTCCCCGCAGGGTGTATCCGACAGCTGTCACCCCCACGGCTAAGGTGATGGCCGCCATGCATTTCTTCGCCACTGGGTCATTCCAGCACACAGTGGGCAGTGGAGGAGGGATGTACTGGCAGCCATGATGCTGTACCGAAACAGGTACATCCGCTTCCCCAGGGCTCGTGAATTGGCGGCAGTGAAGGGTGCATTCTATGCCCTTGGCAGAATCCCACACGTCGTTGGAGCCATTGACTGCACACATGTTGGCCTTGTTCCACCACAGGCCACTGAGCACCTGTACCGCAACAGGAAGCACACGCACTCCCTGAATGTGCAAGTGGTGTGCCTTGCGGACATGGTGATCACCCACGTGTGTGCAAAGTTCCCAGGCTCGGCCCATGACGCACACATAATGCGCAACAGCATCTTGCCACGACTGATGTCCAATCTGCAACAGGATCGTGGCTGTATTGTCGGTGAGTATGTGGAGTGGTGTAGCGTGCTGGTTGTGCGATGCTGTCCCCTGTCCAGTTGGAATAGCAACGGTTCTTCTGTGTCCCTCACACCCAGGTGACTCTGCGTACCCGAATGGGGCATGGCTGCTCAGTCCATTGAGGAATCCTCGCACCCCAGCAGACGATCGCTACAATGAGGCACATGGGAGGACCAGACGTGTGGTCGAGCGTACCTTTGGCCTCCTCAAGTCCAGGTTCAGGTGCCTGGACCGCACCGGGGGTGCGCTGGCATACTCCCCACAGAAGGTGTGCCAGATAGTGGTGGCGTGCTGCATGCTGCACAATCTGGCCATTCGGAAGCAGATCCCCCTCATCGTGGATGACGGAGATCAACCAGGGCCCCAGCCCGCAGACCAGGACAGCTCGAGTGAGGAGGACAGCGGAGAGGAGGAAGCTGGGAATGTGCGGCAGCAGCTCATCGCCCACTACTTCACTTGACGGTGAGTGTCCATGTACGACGGCTGATGTGGCTGTATCTGTGCAGGTGTGTGTGTGCTGTGTCAGGGTGGCCGTTTGTTCACTGCGTGCTGTGTGTCAACGCTCCATGGCCAGGGTAGTATGCCACTGTTGGTGGCTGTGGCATTGTGCCCTATTGCTCTGTGCGATGTGTGTACATTGCTTGTAGTTGTTGACATGTACTGTGTGATGGGTGTGTGACACACTCATTGAATGTGCTCCTGTTCTGTCTCCCACCCCTAGGTCCCTACAGGCCCTCCGGTTCCATTGCCATGCCACGCATCAGGTGCCTTTCCGCCCAAGGTGGCCGTTGTATTCCGTACAAATAAAACACAGGGCACAAACAGCAGTTTGTGTAAGAGGTGCATTTATTTCAAACTGTGACATGTGATTGTGTGTAAGGTGATGACAAAAGTGGTGCGTGCAGTGACAATGAGCTGTCGGTCATGGCTGCGTGATGCTCAGGGTGTACCCACTGGTTCTATGTCCATAGTCCAACACACACATGCCATCCAGATGGCTGTGTGGAGTGGGATCGTAGTCCAAGTCAATGCAGTGGGTGGTCAAGGAAGGCTGGCTGGCTGCCTCACTTGCGTCTGGAGCGTGCAAAGTCCTCCCGGGAGATCTGTTTCCTCTTCGGACAGCCCCTTCCACGTTTGCGAGGGGGGGTGCCTGCTTGCGACATGCTGGTGGTTGAGGTGTGCTCACTGGCTGTGGACGCAGGGGAACTGGACACTGCTGCTCGACCCTGCGCCCCGGCAGGTGGTGGCGGAGGGGGAGCTGCTGTCCCTGGCTGTGACCTCACCGCCACCACCAGCTGGCCCATGAGGTCCACGAGTTGGCCCATACGGGCGTCCATGGACCTCAGCACCCCCAGCACCTCACGCGTGTCTGTAGCTGACCTGGCCCATTGTCCTTGGGCCTCTTCATAGGCCCCAAGGACTCTGGCCATTTGAGGCATGGCATGGCTCCCAGGGGAGGCTGGCGTTTCCCTGACCCTGCTCCTCCTACCAGTCCTGCTGCCACCGGCCTGCCCACTAGCCACATTGCTCACCACGGTCCTCGCTGTGGCTCCCAGGGTGGATCCAGTCGGCCGGGCAACCACCTGCGCTGGGGCTGGTGCCAGCGAAGACGTGGTGGTGGTGGCGGCGGTGGTGGTCGGTGCGGCGATGGTGGCGGTTGCGGCAGTGGTAGTGGCCGCAATGACCGTGGGTGTGGCCGCAATGACCGTGGGTGTGGCCGCAACGACAGTGGCAGCAGGGGGCTGGGAATGTTCAGCAGCCCTGGATGATGGGTTGGTGGGTAGGAGGGGTCCTGGGGAGCGGCTGGGCCCTGCCACACCAGATGGGCCTGCTTGGTGGTCCGTGTCCGAAGAGGAGGACAGATCCTCCACATCCGTGTGTCCTCGTTGGGGGCTTGTAGGCTGGCTGTGCTGGCTGCTGGCTCCATCCCCAGCATCCAGCAGTTCGTCATCTGTGGAGAGAAAGAGATTTGTTATTGTGTTGCACCTTGCGAAGTATGTATTTGTCGTCTGACATTAACAGTTCGTGCAATCTCGTACATGGGTTTCCCGGAGGCGTGTGTGTGGCTGTACCATTTGTAGTTGTGTGTGCTTGGCAATGGGACTGTGTGCTGTGCACATGTGGCATGGGACGGATTGGCCATGCCGATGGGTGTGTTGCTGTGCCCCTACTTATTGTGACTCTGGTGTATGCGGGCTCCTGGCCCATCCTGGGTCTGGTTTGTACTTTGCTTTTGGGGTTCAAATGGAACGCTTAGGAACGCATATGGCAACATGGGGGCCATGCCCCAGATTCGCATTTGGGATGGAATATGCTTTTGGGGTTCAAATGGAACGCTTAGGAACGCATATGGCAACATGGGGGCCATGCCCCAGATTCGCATTTGGGAGGGAATATGCTTTTGGGGTTCAAATGGAACGCTTAGGAACACATATGGCAACATGGGGGCCATGCCCCAGATTCGCATTTGGGAGGGAATATGCTTTTGGGGTTCAAATGGAACGCTTAGGAACGCATATGGCAACATGGGGGCCATGCCCCACATTCGCATTTGGGAGGGAATATGCTTTTGGGGTTCAAATGGAACGCTTAGGAACGCATATGGCAACATGGGGGCCATGCCCCAGATTCGCATTTGGGAGGGAATATGTTTTGGGGTACATGCTGTGAGCCATGGGTGCCGAACGTGACATGTGTTGTGGCAGCATGACAGTGCATGGTCTGAGGTGTGTGCATGCCTGACATGGCCTGCATATTTGCTGTCTGTTGTGATTACTGGACATGGCATTGGACGCATCGTTATGAGTGAGTGTTGGTTGTGTGCCAGCCAACGTATTGCAGTTGTCCCATCTCCTTGGTGTGCGTGCTGCCCTGTGCCATGTGCATCACTGCAGTGCTCGGGGGTGTGGCCCATGTTGTGTGTTGTTGCTCACAGTGTGTCGTGCGCTTCATTGACTTCTGGCACATGGTTGGTCATGGGCATGTATCTTAGCGTGACTGCTGTATGTGTGGCAGCTGTGCGGATGACATGCCTTTCATGAGACTGGGGCTGACGGATGGGATGGATGGTATGTTGTATGTGCATGGTGTGTCTGTGTGTTTGATGGGTTCAGTGGTGTTCGTGTGCATTTATGTTGTTCCGCTCTGTTGCGTCTAGTGTTGTTTGTCTTACATAGGCGTAGTTGTGGGGTGTGTGGTTGACAGGCAATAGGGGCTACATGGACAGGACTTCAATGGTGTTTCGGTTGTGTGTGATGAGTTGCACAGTGGCTGCCGTGTGGTACTATATTCAGTGTGGCTTGTGCATGCAGACGTGGCTCCTTGGGTGTTGCTGTGTCTGTGATGGGTCATGTGAGGTGTGAGTCTGTGGTTCATGTCCGTGTGCACATTGTTCACTTGTTCGTGACGGTGGGCGGTGTTGCGTGTTCGTCTGCTACGTGACATGTCCCATGTGTTGGTCGTGTTACGGTCCTCATGCCTCCAGTAATCCAGCCCTGTCCAGTTTCCCACCTGCAGGTTGTTCGGGCGTGCACTGTACTGGATGCCTCATGGTTCTAAGCGGGGGTGCTCCATGTTGCAGGTCTGTGGGGGTGGGGGTGTTGTGGGTCGTGGTGGTGGCTGGACACCCACTGACACCGATTGCTGTGGACCGTGATGTCTACCTTTCGGCTGTCGTTGTGCACTGCGGTGGCTGACACGTGGCTGTGGGGTGTGGGGATGCTCCTCCTTGCTGTGCTGTGGGACTGGGGCCTGGTGTGTGTTGTACTTGGGTTGTCCACCCTCCCACCCACTGCACTTTGTGTTCCTGCCACTTACCTGTTACTTGTCGGTTAGTGCAGCTGTGGCGGACACATGGGTGTGGTGGGTGCTCGTTGTGGCGCTTCTGGCATATTTGGGGACCTGTTGGTGGTTACGTGGCTGGCTGAGTGTACACATGTCCCCACGCATCTTACAGTTGTTCGGGTTTGGGCTGTGTGTGGTGGTGTCTGTTGCATGTGTGTGTGATGTGTTGTGTATTGTGTGCTGGTCATGGGGGTGTTTGTCCCTGGGAGCTGTGGCATGGTGGTAGTGCATGTGAGTACATAGCGGTGTGCTGGTATACATTAGTTTGTACTTACCAGCCTCCACTCCCCCTGCTAATCCGGCGAGGATCTCGGGATGTATGATGACTCGCACCTTCTCCTCCCACGCTTTGAAGGTCTTGAAGAGCGCGGGATTCCCTCCGCCAGTGACGGCTGCCAGCTCTCTGTTCTTGGTCTCCTTCTTCTTGACCAGGCTCTTGACGTCATTCCACCGTTTGTTTATTTCGACTCTGTTCCTGGGCAGGGTCCCGACTGCATTGACCTGGTCTACGATCCGGTTCCACATTCTGTTTCTGGTGGCTAGTGGTGTGTGCTGGACCATGTTCCCATAGATTTGTGGGTGCACCTTGATGATCTCGTCGACCATGACCGTCAGCTCAATGGGCGTGAACTTGGGCATTCTTTGTGGTGCCATTGTGTTTGTGGTGCTGGTGCGGTGTGTGTTGTGTACTGTGCAGGGGGTTTGTGGTGCCGGTGTTTGGTGGTGGTGGTGGTGGTGGTGCTGGTTGTGATGTGTGCGATTCTGTGGTGTGCTGCTGTCCTTGCTGTGTCACTGTGTCCTCTCCTCTCCTCTCTGGTTTGCAATGTTGCAAGGGGTTGTGGTCTGTGGGAGTGCTGCTTTTGTACTTACCTATGTGGGTGTGTCCTCATGGTCTGTTGTTTTCAGGTGTGTTGTGTCTGGGGTTCTGGCCTTTGTAGTTTTTGTTTGTCCAGGGGGGTGTTTTCGGGATGTGTACTGTGCTTGTGTATTTGTGCGTGCCTTGCTGTGTGGACTTGTTGGCCATGTTGTGTGCGATTGTTTTTGTCAGCGGATGGTTTCTGTGCAGGGACGTGGGCGCCATGGCTTCTGCCGTGTCGATTCTCATCGGCGTTGTTTGCGCTGGCGGGCGGTATATTTGTAGTTTTCACGCGCTCATGGCGGTGCGATCGTAATCTCACGTGCGGTGTGTCGGCCGTGAGGGCGGGCGGTGTTTGTGTTGTCGTGCGTGTTTCCGTCCGTGGCGGGCGGTTTGACTCCGACTCGGACGATGGCGGGCGGTATTTTGTGTGATTTTTCGCCGATGGCGGTTTTCGGTTTGTATCATCGTAATGGCGTGGTCGGTGTTCAGACGGTGTGTGCGGGCGGATTTTTGCCGCTTCCATGCCTGGCGGATTTTTTTACGCCGGGTATCGTAATGGGCCCCTAAGGGAGGTATAGGGGCTAGAAAATAAAGACTGCAAATGCACGGCTTGATAATATGCTCAAAGTTACAAATATTCACAAGATTTAAAGTGGAGTTGCAAATTGAAACCCCTTTCAACGGGGTCTCACAGAATCACATGGTGAAAATCAAGTATCCCAAAGAAATATCATAGGAGGCAGCCAATCTAGTACCTCTAGTCTGTTCTCTTTACCTGTGTGGAACAGGTGACAATTTGCGCGGTGCACAGGCAGAATATCGAGTTTAAAATGTCAACATACACAAATCAAGTTTAAAACATCGCGATACAGAAATATCGGCAGGAAGAATATCGTGGTCAAAAATATCGACTTGCAGGTAAGAAATATCAATTTTGAGTGTTATGTATATTAGTATGTATTTTAAAAGTATGTGATCTATTTTTTTGTATAAGAATTTGTTTTGTTTTTTGATATACGTGTTAAATTTTTAGTAGTTATTAGTTTTATCTTAATAAAATGTTGTGTTTTTAAGTTCTGTAGCGGGTTGTGGGTTTATAGGGGAATAGGGTGGGAAGTAATTTAATTATAATAAATTAATTATAATTTTTATGTATTAGTTTTTATTTAATTTAGATTTTATAGTGTTAACTGTGGGAATTAATTTATTATTATTTATTAATTAATTGGCTGTTAATTATATTTTAATTAATTAATTGGCAATTATGTTAATTGTGTCATTTTTTTAGGAGCGGGTTGTGGGTTTAAAGGGGAACAGGGTGGGAAGTCATTTAATTATAATAGATGTATTAATATTTTTAATTTATTCATATTTATTTAATTTATATTTTATAGTGTTAATTGTGGGAGTTTTTTTATTATTAAATATTTTTAATTGGTAGTTAAATATTATTAATTAATTAATTTGTAATTAATTATGTTAATTGTGTCATTTTTTTGGGAGTGGGTGGTGGGGTTTATAGGAGAATAGGTGGGAAGTAATTTATTTATAATTAATTAATAATTGTTTGTTAATTAAAGCTAATTAATTAATTAAAATTAAAATATGGCAATTGTGTAATTAATTTTTGATGTAAGTTGTGGGGATATAGTGGTAAACGGTGGGAAGTAAATTCTTTAAAATTAATCAATAAGTTGTTGTTAATTGATATCAATTTATTAATGCAAAATTACTTATGGAAATTGTGTAATGATTTTTAGGTGTGGGTTGTGTTGTTTATAGGGGTAGAGGGTCGAAAGTAATTTATGTTTAAATAATTAATAATTAGTTGATTATTAATATTAATTTATCAATTGATAAATATTTATGGTAAGTGTTTATTGTTATTTTGTGTCTGTGTTTTGTTTTTATAGGGGTAACGTTTGGGAGTAAATACATTTTTATTTGTTTAAAAAAAAAAAAAAAATATTTGTTAATAATGGAGGTACAATTTAAAAAAAATTAAATGTAGGTTGTGAATTGTGTGGTGTTATAGGGTAGGAAATAAAAATATTACATTTATGTAATAAATGTTTTTGTTTATAAACATTTTCTATTACAAAATAGTTTTTTGTTTTTAAATTATTTTTGAATTTTTTTAAATAATCTTTCTAGGTATTTGTTAGATCTTTTTAACATTCTAATCTGTTTCTATCTTTTGTAATATTTAAAACTTTTATATATATTTTTTTTTTAATCTTTTGTGTTGTTGTTAATTTGTTTGTTTTTAATTTTGAACTGACTCCAGTGAAAGTATTAATTTTTACCCCTCCGCTATCCAACACTTTCCCTACTGTTGCACTCACTCGAGTGGGAATAGTCATTTTTACCCCTCCGCTATCCAACACTTTCCCTACTGTTACACTCACTGGAGAGGGGACAGTAATTTTTGCCCCTCTACTATCCAACATTTTCCCTACTGTTGCACCCATTGGAGTGGGAATATTAAATTTTACCCCTTTGCTATCCAACACTTTCCCTACTGTTGCACTCACTGGAGTGGGAATAGTAATTTTTACCCCTCCGCTATCCAACATTTTCTTTACTATTGTACTTACTGGAGTGGGAATATTAGGTTTTACCCCTCTGCTATCCAACACTTTCCCTACTGTTGCACTCACTGGAGTGGGAACAGTAATTTTTACCCCTTCCGCTATCCAACATTTTCCCTACTGTTGCACCCATTGGAGTGGGAATATTAAGTTTTACCCCTCCGCTATCCAACACTTTCCCTACTGTTGCATTCACTGTAGTGGGAATAGTAATTGTTACCCCTCCGCTATCCAACATTTTCATTACTATTGTACTTACTGGAGTGGGAATATTAGGTTTTACCCCTCTGCTATCCAACACTTTCCCTACTGTTGCGCTCACTGGAGTGGGAATAGTAAGTTTTACCCCTCCGCTATCCAACACTTTCCCTACTGTTGCACTGACTGGAGTGGGAATAGTAATTTTAACCCCTCTGCTATCCAACACTTTCCCTACTGTTGCACTCAATGGAGTGCAAAATGTAATTTTAAAGACCATTAAATATTGTAATGTTTTAATTTAGAATATAATGTTTTTTTAATTAGATTTTATGTTATAAGTGTATGTAAATATATATATATATATATGTTAATTTGTAAATTTTTATATATTTATAAAATTATAAAATAAATTATAATCAATAGTTTATTAATTGTTTTAAAGGAATTAGATATATATATTACATTTTATATATGTATGTTTAAATATTTTTTAAATTAAATTTATTTTATTATATTTGTTAAAATGTATATTAAATCTAAATAATTTTTTAAGTTAATTTTATTATTTAATATATTTAACAAATTTTGATTTAAATAAAAATAAATCGATATTTTGTACATCTATATTTTTTACATCGATATTTTTGTTTCGTTATGTTTGTACTTACAATTTTAAATGTAGGATGTCGATATTTTTGACATCGATATTTTTGCATCGATATTTGTGTATGGGGATATTTGGGGAATCGATATTCTATCAGGTAAACCAATTTGCGCACCAACAGGTTCTAAAATAAAACCACCAAGGCCCCTGTATGGGCTAATTGCAACACATAAAGCTATTCATAATCAGAAAGATTCGGTATACAGGCCTTGTTAAGTCATTCACAATGTAAAATGAGAGTGCCTGTTACCTTTGTCACCACATTAAATCAATACATTAAACTTATTGGCTTTAATATAAACATGACCGTGTGGTCTCTACTTACAGAGACCCATCAAAGATTTTAGGCAGAGCCAAAGTATACATTGACATGAACATCTGCTACACCAAGCATTGGCTGTGGCAGGACCTAAAAGGGAATCTCTGTACTAAACACCTTTCCTATCTCATGTGTCAGGGAGTTCACAGTGGAAAACCCCTTCATTTTTTTATTTGTCTGTGTTGACATTCTCAGTGTAAAACCTGATGCTATTGCTTTTGACAGAGTTCTCAATGTAAAACCCCCACCTATTGCATTTGTCAAAAGGTTCATAAAGAAAGAAAACCCCCCTCCTACAGTGTTTGGTAAGGGGACTGCAATGCAAAACACCTTGCTATTGTAATAGAGAAATCTGGTTTAGGACGTCCTAGGGCAGTCAGAAGTTACTAGCCTCAATTATTTCACTGAGGGTTTTAACTTTTAGCCCAGACCCTGTTAACACCTGGCTGTAAAGGAAACTAGTCAGCGCAGTCAAGGCTGACTCAGGGAGAAGTTGTGGCCTAGACATTCTGAACACAGCAAAGCACAACATTAACACTCAAAAAATCAATGACCAGCTAGTACTTTTTTTTTTTAAACGTGAAACATTATTTATTGAACACACACGCTATAATGAAACTGACATAAGATTTCAGGTGGAATCACAAATTGGAATCCCTCCAATAGTGGTTTGGCAGATTAATCAAGATGCAAACCATTTACCCTAAATAACTATTGTACTGTCTGTGAGGTTACATGTGACAATTAGCTCACCAGCAGGCTCTAATTGTAAAACATCAGCAATGGTCCTAAATGAGCTTCTAGGAAAACATCAGGCTTTTCAAGTTTAAAAAGGTTAAGTATAAAGCCTTTTGCCAAGTTATTAACAATGTAGAATAAGAGGTTTACTCTCTTTGTCACAACATTTAAAAATAGTCAATTCAGTAGCTTTAATGTGACCATAAACATGACCTTGAGGTCTCTGTCTAGAAATACCCATCAAGTATTTCAGGCAGTGTCCCAAAGCATATATTGTCATAAAAAGGGCTGATTTAGAGTTTGGCAGATTGGTTACTCCATCACAAAAACATTCCCAATGTAAAACTCCATCCTATAATATTTGTCAGAGAGTTCCCAATGTAAAGGTACTTCTATGGTTTTTGGCAACCCAGCTAGTGTAAAACTACTTCTTATAATATTTGTCAATGTGAAACTCCCTCCCACTGGATTGGTCATCGGGTTACACCATGCAAAGCTATTTCTTACATTATTTAACATACACCATAACACAGTATAATCACAATCTACTCGGATAAAGTCTACTGGCATATGTATTTCACAATATACACTTTGGGTCAACTGCCATTGTCTTAGCTTTTCATAAGAAAAAGATCAGACCTAAGCTAAGGTATCTGACATAACTTTTCCCAATTACACAATAAGGCCTGCAGCTTTGTTGATTGACTTGATACTCAACTCAGTCCTTCTGCTGTGCAACACAATCACTCCTTTTCAGCAGAAGCCCACACCTCTGCCCAATCATATACAGTAAAGATAGATCAACAGGAATGTGGAGCCAATGTCCCTCTCTCAGTAAAGCTTTTTTTTCTGTTGATCATAAAAGGTATGACAACAGCTGCGCTGTCAAGCCAGATCTAAAAATAAAATTCTATATCTCTGAATGTTTCATTTCTGATAAATAAAAAACACAGGACGATATATCAGCTTTCAATATTCAATTACAACTGTGCAGCATAGCACTCTCTATAATGAGTGTTGTACTCTCTCCATCATGCATAGTCCATGGCCTTTTAACACTTGTATGTGCTGCTATTCTTCTACACTAACCCTCCTTTACACCTCTCCCACTTGCATAGCTAAGTGCAAAAAATGTGTTTTACATTTTTCATGCTAAGTTAGGCTACCTTTTATAGCACTTCATTTATACTGGACTCACAATATAGGTTTTAATTTTATCTGGAAGTGGGATTTTGCGAACTTTGCCTCACCTATCTTTTCAATAGAGCTGTCTTTTCAGTATGTCATAATATAGTCTTATAGCCCATTGACAAGGGCTGTTCTGGTTGCTAAATGCTCTAAACCTGAATTATAGGTCTTATGAGGGCTTATAATGAGGGTGGGGGCCTTTAATAAGCAGTATAGCCGGAGGCAGAACAGATATATGGTAATTAGAACATTCCACACACTGTGGTAGAATGTTCTAAATGAAACAGGGAGAAACTGAAAAACAAACATGAAATGTTTGAGAAGAAGGCCTATGCCAGCCATTATTGGCAATGAGCCACTCTATTGTCTTCAATTGGGCTCCCAACATTGCAATGTTCTAATATCATGTATTGTGTCTTTTTCCTTTTCAGGTACTGCATTTAATACTTTCCTTGGATACTGTATTACACTGTGTTGCTTTTTTAGCTCATTTCTTTTCAATGAGCAAGCTTTGTTCTTCCTTGGCTTCTATCTATAGAGTGAGCAGCTTGCACACCTCGAGGGTCCTGTTTATCAACTGTAATGAACTGAAATCTTTTCAGCTTGGTGTGATATAACTTACATTCCACCTCTTTTATTTAGAGCCTGGCAGTAGAAAAAGATACCCATTGCACTGCATAACTTTCATATTTTTCTTGTTTATGAAGGCTGTTGATCAATATTATCTTTAAAACACGGGATTCTGAAGGCAGACATAGGAGCTGTACATTTTAAATACCACTTGTAAATGAAAATACACAATATGCAATAAAACAAGCAAATACCTCTCCTTCTCGAATATGGATATTCTTGTGTTTTCCATTTTCAATTATCTTCAGGCACATATCCCCATATATTTGGAAAAATAGCTGTAAAAATAACATGTATTTCAATTAATCATATTGCCAAAAAAAGGTTTGTTTCATCTGTAAACTCTGCAGAACTTTTGCGCATACACACCCTAAAACTCTGCAGTCTAAAGTGCCTCTCCTCTTAGAGATATATCCCGCACCCGCATAAAGTGTTTGAAATTCAACCTATAAAAATGTCTTTATGCACCAAACTTTCTGCTTTTGCTGAACTGAATATTACAAGTGTACTGTTCACGTATTCTCCCCAAGAAGAACTAGATGGCCTTTCGACTTGTTGAGCCCCAATGCAGTCTGCCGTGGCTCAATCTGACTCTGTGACATTTACTGAAAGGACTTCTCTTGCACTGAAACCCCTACACAGGGGCCGATTCCGATCTGGGTCGGAAAGCTCTCCGACCGATCCGGATTGTTTTCCGACCGAGTTGGACCCCTGCAGTCCGACCGAACGAGTACGATGCGGCCTTATGCTGCCGGACTCGGTTCGGTCGGACTCCCATTGAAGTCAATGGGAGCCGGTCGTACGACGTGTACATGGGCTCCCATTGACTCAATGGGTATGTTGCGCACAAGGGGGCCCCCTGTAGTGGGTACGCGTTGGTGCCATCCGCACCATACACTGTGTCCGACTCGTATGGCTACTGGTGAAGGGGGGTCTGGCACGGACCCCCGAAGTCCGCGTCTGGGAGCTTTTTCATGTCGGAGGCTCCGACTCGATCCGGCTGTCCGGATCGTGCATCGTACTGGCTCGGTCGTAAAACGTCTCCATTGCGCACCACGAATCGAGTGCGAATGAGTCGGACGGAGCAGTTCGGACCCGGAAACGAGTCGGTCGGCGATTTCGCGTTCACTCGCATCGTACTTGCTCGCTCGGACGACTGTACGAATCAGTCGAAAACAAAGCCTCCGACTCGGATCCGGTAAAGCCGAATCCGATTCGGAGCCCTACCGACCGAGATCGGAATCGACCCACAGTGTTTCGTTAACTCAATATATGCGCACCTTGGTTAGTATTTTTTTTAGCACCATATATTTCAATCGTTTATTTTCATCAGTTCTTCGCAATTATTTACGGTGCCCACCCCTTTCCCCTTGAGAAGTTGATGACAGTGTTCATCCTCCGCCACACAACCACTGTATATAGAACTATTGACCATACACATTTGAGCAAAACACATCGTAGTTTGGAAAAAAGTATTAATTGCATTTTGGTTGGCATTTCAAAAACATCTGGATCTTATTATGATGCCGACGAACAGAGCATGCTTTAAGTGATTTTGTAAAAATAAAATGTCTGCATCGTATTGTTCCCAATTGTGAAGCATTTGAAAAGTCTCTTTTGATTACAACATTAACATTTTAACGTGGTTTCCGTCTTATGCTTGAAAATAGTACTATTCACTGTATCCATTTGGATATTTCAGTCAACCAGCTGCTTTGTCTTGCATTTCCACAGCCAGAACATTCTTCTGTTGTTTATTGCATGTTCCTTAAATGTATAAAGGCTTAAGAAACTACTGACCATGTAGTCGGCAAGGCAAGCAAATCCTTAAAATTAAGACCTTATTTACAAAATTCCATTTCTGTAAATCTCCGACTTTCCTGGAATTCACAAAGATTTTCACGAGTACTTATGGGAAGTTGTGATATCACTGGAGCACTCCCTGCCTATTCCCACAGGCTGGAAATATGCCAGTGCTTACCCACAAACTTTCAGGTTTTTGGGTGTTCAGCCACTTTGCAGACAACGCGACCCTGGGAACTCTTACTACCCACCCTTGCTCACTTGGAAAAACACACCATACAGGCAGAATTGTATGTGTGTGAGTAGATTTATAAGTGCAAAATCACGTTTTGGGATTTGCTGATGCGATTTTGCAATAATAAAATATGGTGTTTATGCCTGTCAGGTCAGTTGTACATGGGTCCGCATAACTCAAGGGAAGTTAAGCAATCCTTGTAACAATTACGGCAGCTGGGTCTGGGAATACAGAAACAAGGAAATCCTGCTAGCTCAGTGAAATACCAAGGGCCTCTATTTAGTCTTTGACTTATAAGAAGCAGCAAGGCTGAATGGTCAATTCTTAATCTTGGAGGTTGATGTACAGGTAAAACGCCTAGTTCAAGCAGCACCGGTATTACTTACAAAAAACAATTGTCCAAAGAGTGGCATTTTTTTCATTAAAAAATAAGATTTTTTTATATTAAGTAAACGTGCAGTAACTTTAAGAGGTTCTATGGCACTCAGTAGTGGGTTCTTGCAGCACATAAAGTTCTGCCACTGTAGTGCCTTCCCAGCCCTGGAGCATGCAGATGTTACGCCACACGAGAGGTGTCGTTAAACATGTCTTTATTCCTCAGCATACACTCACACACACTGTGCATTATTTAGGCCTGGACGGAGTTCGTGGAGATGCGCTATGCGGAGTTCCGCAAGCGACGGAGTTTCTCCTGCGCTGTAAAATCAGCGCGAACGGCATCAAGCAGACCGCCAGAGAGCGCTGCTTCTTTCTGCCGCTCAAGTAGATTTTCTACTCGAGCTGCAGTTTCCTCAACGCGAGCAGCATCGGCCTCAACACAAGGATGAGCTTTCTCAAAGCGAGCGGTAGAGACCTGGCGCGACCGCCCGAGTTCAGAAATCTGGCAGGGAGGTGGTCTAGTGTGCAATTTCTCTTGTTTGCGCTTACCAACTTAATGTTGGCGAGCCACGCGAGAGAAAAAACTCCACGTCACTTTACTGAGTTTTTGGGAACTCCATGCGGAGTGGGCAAAACTCCATGAACTCTGCCGGCAGAGCGGAATTCTTCACCCACCCCTAGCATTATCTCATACTCAACATTAACCACACTGTAACACCTCCCCGCATGTGACGTAGTTCCTGTTCACAGTCCGCCCCAGAAACAGAAAGCTCCCAGTGCATACAATATCAATATGCTACATCTCCCCCTTTTTTTAATAAAAAAAAGTGGTGAACATTTCGAAAATCACATTTCTTCAATCAGTCAGCGAGGTGATCGCACTTGTCGGCTGGACTGGGTGATCCAAGATGATCGAGGTCCACCCTGATCGAACAACGGTGTCATGGGCTCAGGTGCTGGAGCCGAATCTGCTGGCAGGGCTGCCTCAAGCATGGTTTCAGGACTCAACAAGTGTCGCAGTAGGTGTTTGAAATGTGACGTGTCCCAAGTGATGGATTGTCCAGGGCGATGTGCTGTTATCATGCTGTTATCATATGTCTTTTGCACGCCACAACTCGTAGAGGATTTGCGGCAAAAAGAGTGTCCGTTATCCGTCTTCGTTTCTGTTTAACCAGTACCCAGGTTTCTTTGTCCTGGGCATCACGACGCTGATCGGCGATATGTTTTCATTTTCCTTTTTCGAGTTGTGTCAGTGTCTCAAACCTGGTCAGTATTCACTGATCAATCCGAGGTCCATTGAGGTAGTTTTGTCTGATGGCTCTCCCAAATAGCTAGGTGGCTGGACTCTCATCAGTTGTGGAGTCAAGAGTTGATCGATAGGCCCGGAGGGCCTGACACATGGCTTGGCTGAGATCAATTCCTTCCATGGACGCTCGCTGATGACTCTCTTGAGGGGGCCCATGAATCGTTCATCCACACCATTGGCTTGGGGCCAGAGAGGAGTACTCTTTTGCTCATTGACGTTGAGTCAGACAAGAAACTCTTTGAACTCTTTACTGCTAAAGAGTGGGCCATTGTCAGATTTGAGGATTTCGGGAATGCCCACACGTTGCAAAGATGTCATCAAGTCGTTCTATGACTGTCATGGGTTGTCGAAGATAGGTCTTCCACCAAAGGAAAATGCGAATATTCATTAATGAATACCATGAGATAGTGTCTATTTTACAAATGTTCAAAAAAGTAAACTGTAACTCTCTCCCAAGTGTGAGCAAGAAAGCCAAACATTGTCATTGGGTGTTGCGTCACCTTGGGAGACAAGCAATTAGAAAGGTGACACATTTTCAGCTCCTTCTCAACTCGCTCATCTAGTCAAGGGAACCACACTAGAACTCATAGGGCTCTTTTGGTAGCTACGATACCACTGTGTCCTTAATGGGCCAGTTCGATGACCCGAAGTCGTAAGCTTTCAGGTATGGCGATTCTCGAGCCTCTCAGTATTACGCCTTCTTGTGTAACAGATAACTCGTCCTACACATTTTTGAAGTCAATTCAATGTTAAATTTTTATTAGGATTTGGAACTCAAAGAGTTCCACATGAAGTACAAAAAAGATTTTATAAAAGACAATTCATACAGGGTTAAATATACAGAATTTTAAAATACAAGAGGAAACCATTCGGCACTCAACCATACTCTACTTTAGATGAAAAAGGCCTCACGGACAGAAAAAGTGTGAATGCGCAATTGATTCAATTAATCATTATAATACAATACTTGAAGAATGCAGAAAACTATACAAGCTTAATAAATGCAGCCAATAAGTGGTGCAAAATGTTTTTCAATGCAACACTAATACAGTACTTCTATTTGTGCAATGCTCCTAGCTTTACAGAGCAGTACTAATGCAGTTTTTCTAATTATATTGTACAAAATATTTAAGGCCTAAAATGCTATATTCCACACATTCAAACCCGAATACAGTTACTATACAATTTCAACATTCAAACATATCTAAAAGATGTTTAAAATATTAAAAAGTTTTAGCACAAACTATTTCTGATGGAGTTGCAAAGAGACATTCCCGGGCCTCCCCTGCCGAAGTTATGTTGAACTTTAAGAACAATGTTCTTAACAATTGGCATCGCAATGAATCTAGGAGAGGACAAATATCAAATAATTTAAATCTTGAACACAATTCCCACAAAGATCACAAAGCCTCTCCTCCCTAGGTAATCCTTCCCAGGATCCAGTGATAATTCGTAACGGAAGCAAATTCAACCTTAATAACAAAATAGTTCTGCGCACACCATAGGGGAGGTTCCATAATACATATGGTTGTGGGTTTTTACAAATGCTACTCTCCATTACTATTTCATTCCAGGCATGCTGAGCACACAGTACAATGTCCCGTTTCCGGCTCACTTCATAAATTGATTTTTTGATCAGATTTTTCAAGATAAGCTCTGGAATCGGTACCACCTCATTCTGACCAAATTCAAACATCTCCAAAGCTTTCATATAATTTGAAAATATGGCACTTCTTCCCTTCAAGCAATAAAAAACTTTAATGCAGTCTGGATGGATTCAGAGTCACTATTCAGTATGTTATTCCCCCACCTTAGAACAGCAGCCATAGCAAGCACATTCATAGAGAGGAGCCAAAATTCCAGCCGGAAAGCAAAAAGGTATGGCCGAAAAATTCAAATTACAGATTTGGTGCCTCACAAGAAGGCGGGCCATATGCATTTAATGAGGGAGGCTCATCCCTCGACTCCAACAAAAACCCGCAACTGGAATTGATGACATATAACTCAGAGATAAATTGGGTCCACTCTGCATCGTATATAGGGATGGCCTCAGCCTTAATTCTAGAATCACAGTATTCAGCTATTATAGACCAATATTTACGCGTGTCACCAGAAAAAGCAACTTCTCTCAACTTAATCCATTTCTGTGCCTCCTCCCACCTACGTTCAGATGCCTTCAATCTAGTTCTCACTGGCTTCAACTGATTGATTTCCCTTTGCCTCAATAGCGACAACTGCTTAAATAGTTTCCTTACTAGGGAATTTACCTCCAAAGAGATAACTACAGAGGGTTTAACACTAGTAATTCTATTTGTACTCCCACATGATCAAAACAGGCACAGCTGCTTTTCAAACAAGGCAATAGGGTTCTCTAGTGACATGACAGAAGGGCCTAAACTCGTTATTTTAACATGAGCGGCCAAATTCATCATATTGTTATTTGACCAAAAAGTATGCCCATTTGTTTTACTGTAAACAACAGTGTAATTTCTGGAATTCCAGGACTTGAGCACCTTAAACTTTAAATCAAAAACCACCAAGAGAATACTGTGATCACTTACATCTGTCCTAGTACCTCAAATTGAGAGGATGCTCCACACATTATCAATTAATTATTGCCCTCGAGAGGAATGAAAGGTGAACAAGGCTGGAGAATCATCTGAGAACCTGCCATTTAAAGCAATAATGTCATTAGATCTCAGGCAATCCAGAAAGCATAGGCCCTGCTTATCTGATCTAATATTACCAGGCAAAGTAGCCTCTGGAATACTCTACACCTTACACCTCATCCAAATCTGAGTTTCCAAACGGTAACGGCTAACTCGTCCTACACATTTTTGAACTTTTGGAATTGAGCATCATCGGCAAGTGGCCGGGTACTTTTCCTCAATGACTGCATTGCAATAAGTTCTTGAATGATGATGATGTCTTTATCAGCATTGGTGGCAGCAGTGATTTGTTCCACAGTTAGAGCCGCTAGTGTGCTGGATCTCATGATAAAGTTGAGATATGCTTCAGCTGTCTTGGAAGTCGAACTGTGACGATGTAGCGGCACTTGTGAAAAGTAATCTGCTGGTCTTTGATCCTTTACCAGTTTGTGCACAATCCTATAGTCATAGTTTTGCCGTCTTAACCCCCACCTCTCGATTTGAGGGGCCATCTTAGCCTTCAGGTTCCCAAAAATTTGGAATAATGCCTGGTGATCTGTGATGACAGTGAATCGTTTTCCGTAGAGGAATACATAAAAATGTTCGCAGGTCCACACCACAGCCTGAGTCTCCTTCTCCAGCTGAGAGTAGAATGTTCTGTCTCAGACAGGCTCCAACTGGCATAGGCCAAAATATTTTTCTGAGCATTCGGATGGCCATTGTGTTAAGCAAGTATTGCCCCTAGCCCTACCGGGCTTGCATCAACTGTTATTTCAGCATGTAACTTGGGATCGAAGTTAGCCATTTCAGTTCCATTTTCTATTGCATGCTTACTGTCTCTGAAACTCCTGTCGCATTCTGAAGACCATTGAAATGGTGCATTTTGCTTTGTCAAGTCTCTTAATGGGGCGCTCACTGTAGCAAAGTTGTGAATGTATCTTGACAAATAACTGGCCAGGCCTAGAAAGGATTGCAGCTTGGTAACATCTTGGGAGGGGCATGTGGATGATAGTGCCTGCAACTGTCTGGCTTTGGAGTCATTCCCCCATCAGAGAATATGTGACCAAAAAACTTGAATTTGGTTTGGTGGAACTCGCACTTTGCAGCATTCAGAGTGAGGCTGGCAGTAACAAGTAACTGGCACACTTGGTTAAGGGCTTTATCATGTTCTTGGGTTCTCCCAATAAGCAATATGACGTCACTGTAATTGAAAGCATGTATAACAGGTTGAATAGCTCAGCGAATAACATCCTGAAATTTCTCAGCAGCAGAGGATACTCCAAAACTCAGTCTCTTATATCTGAACAAACAAACATGACTTGAAAAAGTAGTCATGTACCTGCAGCCCTCCTCCAGTTCAAGTTGATGGTATTATTTATTTAAGTCAAGACGAGAAAACACTTTAGCTCCGTTCAATTGCATGATCTTGTTCGCTAGCTGTGGACCGGGGTGTCTCTGTGTGCCTGGCGCATATCAACACAGATGTGCACTGCTCCACTACTGTCCTTTTTTGGTACTACTACTACTACTACTACGGTGAAACCCACCACGTGGGGCCTGTGGAACATTCAATGATGTCATGCTTTAAAAGCGCTTGCAACTCTTTCTCTACAGCTTCTTGTAAATGGAAAGCAACTCTACGATGTCGCTAAGCAACATGGCAAATGTCTTCATTGATATGAAGCATTAATTTAATTCTCTAGAGTTTTCCAAGCCCATGAAACATCAATGGGAATTGGCAAGTGATCTCAGACTGAGCACAGAGATTGTAGTTGAGGGATATTAATCCCATGTCAGCAGCAGTGGCAAAACTGAGCAAACAGGCACTCGACAAAGGCCCTTGTAGAACATGAATGATGGCTTGCACCAATGTCATTTTGTGTCGCATTGTCATTGTGAATGGCCCTTGGCTTTGCAGTGGCTCAGAAGCGGCCCAGGTGTATACCTTTGTGCCTGATAGAATGAGGTGAGGCACAGGGGAGAAGCGCTGAACTTTCCCATGGGCATCATATCAATCGAAGCACCACTGTCTATGATAAAAGTCACTAGGTGATCATTCACTTTCAGCGTGACTTTGGGACAGTGTCCAAATTAAGTTTATCAGTCTCTTTGATGAGTTTTCTTTGAACTGTGATCTTCTTTAGAGGCAGCCAACTCCACATGCGCATGCCGTCCTTCGGTAGACATCTTCACTGCACACATCCATCTTCTTCACTGGGAGATGATAGTGATGTTGAAGAGCCTTTGTATGGTTCCGATTTGTCGTAGCTGTTGTTGCTCTTTGGTTTTGTGGGCGTGACCAGAGTGCTTCTGAAACATTCTTGCTTCCATCTTTACTTTCCATCATGATGCACCTGATTTTTGTTTAGCTTAGCACACAGTTATGAAATGATTCTTTTTTTCCACAACCTTTGCAGACCTGCTCAATGGCAGGACATTCATCTTAATGGGGAAATGTAAATCCATATCGGAAGCATGATTTCTCTAAAGATACCAATGTACCTGCTTGTGCTTGTTTTTTCACAGCCAGTGCTGATTCACTGTGAGCTGTTCCTGCTTCCGAGCAGGTTGTCGATCTGCTTGTTCTTCTGCTCTCGCAGCCATCAGCATTTTTCTCCAACCTGTATGTTTCTCTCAACACGCGCCTTCTAATTGAATCTGAAAGGCAGCCATCAATGACTGAGGCGCACGTCTTCTTCGTTGGTGAAATTACAGTATTTGCAATGTTTAATGGGTGTATCAAATTTGTCCATTATTTCACCAACCTGTTGTCATGCTTGGTTGAAGATATATCTTTCATAGTCGACATTCGGGATTGGGTTGAACTTGGCCTTCAACGTTTTTTTTTTACCTTTGGTATGATTTTGCATCAGTCTGTGAAACTTCTTTACATCTTCTTCTCCTTGTGCATCTATGAATTTGTTGAATGTTTCAATCCACGCAGCCCATCTGGCGCCAATGTTCTGATTCTTAGAAGGGTTGAAGGGCGGTGGTAGCTTCAGGAACAAGGCTACATTTTATTTCGCGCTCCCTTTTTCTGCCATTGAGAGGAAGTGCTGGTCAGACAGCTTTCGCCATACTATGACTCCTGCAATTTCTGCAAGCACGACCCTTGTGCTTGGACTTAGGTCACCGCTCACTATCTGAGGTCGTAGAATGCTTTACTTGTTTTGAGAGTGAGTAAATTCTCTGTTTCTTGTACCTGGTTGTCGCTGCCATTATCTCAATGCTTTGTTTGAGTAATTGCTCCGTATATGCTGGGCATAGCACAGCATCTCCGTCAACCGATTCACCAGCTGTTTTGGCGTGCGTTTAGAATGTGTTCCTTTGCAGGGCCTTCACTTTCTTTGTTGGCCATGTGTGGGCTGAAGCAGGGCTTTGACTCCACATGTACCAGTCACAGACTGCCTTGCATTGAATTGAGTCACACGTGGCACGCACTAGCAGTTTGCCGTACCAATGCATACTCTCAGGGAGAGCAGCCTTGTTTTCTTCAGGGCATGTATCCCCCTACTCGTTGCCAGATGCATCATCTTCCTCAGCTCTGGAACATGCAGATGAATTATGCCACAGGGGAGCTGTAGTTAAACAGGTCTTTATTCCTCAGCATACACTCACACACATTGTGCATTATCTCGTACTCAACATTAATAACACCCAAACACCTCCCCGTATATGACGTAGTTCCTGTTCATGGTCCACCCCAGAACAACGAGGGTCCTGGTGTGTACAACATCAATATGCTAAGCAGACGAGAATGTGCAAGATATAACAGGGTGGCATTCATCCAAAATTAACCAAGGATTGAACCAAGTACATATACTTACTTCTGTAATTGCACTATTGCATGTATAACTTTCTGCTGTATATCTCCTCACTTGGGCTCCTCAGCAACCCAGTCAACACTCCATCTTCTCTACCCTCATTGATCATTTCAGAGTCCAGCACTCCTGTACTCAAGCAACCCTGCAGCCTAGCATGTGATGTGCCCCCATCATGTCTCTGTTTATTAGAGATGAAAGAAAATATCCTTAAGCCACGGTTTTTAGAGCAGGTATCTGTAGCAAAAAGCATGACCCAAGGACTAAGTGAATAAGCCACAACCCCCTAGACTCCTCTCTGCCCCATTCACTCACCTCACAGATTAAATACTTCCTAGCAGATCAGAACACTTTCCTGCTTCGAGGAGCAGGAGGGAATTAAGGTACAGCAACTCTGTGCATACTGAAAAATGTGGGTGACGCATTTCATGGGTGCTTGAAACATTGTGCATCATAAAAGAATAATCTCACACACTATCCTATCAGTTCAGAGATATATAGTGCAATCCATATCATGAGTAAATACATAAACAAGCAACATAGCAAAGGGTGGCATGAGCCCGGCCTAAATAACAACAAGCCAGTAGACTGTTTTTGGCCCTTGTGCAGTGATGATGTTATGGTAAGACGCTTCAAAAGATACTGCACTGGCCAGAGAGCATGTCAAGCTTTACGCACAAGGAGATATTTGTGTCCAAAGTATCAGCTCATCAAAGTCACAAAAGTAGATGGGATGAATGCTTGCAATAAGTCTAACCACTGGCAATCGCTCAAGGTAGCATTCCTAAACATCATTATTTTGCCTACCATGCCACCTCAGTTTGGACCCAGCCATATGCAAATCAGTCATGACCCTGATCCAATAGGAGCATTCCAGCCTGAATTGCTTAGCTAAAGGTGGCATGGTGAGTGTGAGAAATTGGGCTGTTGGTTGATTGGGGTGTCAGCCCTGGTCAAGCAAAAGCTACAGTTCCTTGCAGATGAACCACAAAAAGTCACTAAATTAGCCTGTGCTTAACCCTGGGTAGTTCGCTACAAAAAGGAGTCAGACTCAACTTAGAGGCAATGTGTAAAGTATTTACAGTGCACAAACAGTAATAAAGTGAAAACACAACACAAGAAAAATCCCAAACCAATTTATAAAAAAAGAGTATATTTAAATAAATTACTTGACACCAAAACAGCAAAAATCAAATCAGTAGAACCGGAGTTATGAATTTCTAAAGTTTTTAGTAAAAACTAGCGCCTAAATGTGTAAAGAGCTAACCTCAAATATCTAGTCTGGCGAAACCGGGCAAAGTAAAAAAAGTAAGTCCGACCGCGATGGAGCAAGATTTGGATAAAAGAAGTGAATTAGGTCTGGTCAGCATTTACCTTAAGACTTTTCTGAGAAGGTAAAGCTCAGCAGGGTGAGGCTGCCGGAGGTGTCCGAGGAGTGATTGTCATTGTTGGATGGCCTTGGGTCAAAGTCGTGGTGAAGATTTCTACGTTCGGACTTAGTTGCTGAAATGGAAGTTGAAAACCTCCAGTGAGACGAGGCAGAGGACTGTAGCAGAAGACACATCCATGAGGGCAGATGCCCCTTTGGTGAAGGACTGCTTAAAAGGATTTGCTGCTGCAGAGAAGAACATAGTGGGAGAAGCTGCAAAGTCATTCTGACCTGTGATGCACCTCAAGTGGATAGGCAAGCAGATTGGTCCTTGTCTCTTCCTGGTTCCCAGAGCAGGTTTTAGCCAAAAATGTTGTAAGTCCCCACTTTTTGATTTTGGCTATCTGGTCACTTTTAGCATCACTTCCAAGGGCCCAGGTTTGGAGGGCACTACTTGGAGGGTCAGGACTCACTCAGGCTGGGTCAAATTCGGGTTCAAGATGGAAAAAGTCTTGTGTCCCTGTGGCTCTGAACAGGAGGCCAGCAAACTAACCCTTGTGATTAACTCTGGAGGTCCTGGACAGTTGAAGATCCAGTCCTTTCACCCGCGCAGAAGGTAGCAGAGCTGCATGATAACAGGCCAGCAAACCAGCAACGCAGCAGTCCTTTAGAGCAGGAGTCCAGCAGAGTGGCAGACATTCCAGCAGCCCAGCAGCCCTTCTTCCTGGCAGAGCATCCATAGGTCCAGAAATGTATTGAAGAGTTGGTGCCTGAGGTCTAGTTTTTATACCCTTGTGCTCTCGTTCCGGAGGTTGGGAGAAGCTTCTAGACAGTGGGTTTGAAGTGCATGGAATTTCCTGCCTCCCCTGCCCTGGCTCCAAACTGGCTGCATTGACAATGTGGGGTTGTTAGGAACTTTGTGTGAAGGCAGAGCACAGGCTATTCAGTTGCAAGTGGGGCTGTGCTCAGCTCCGCCCCCATCCTGCCAGCAGATGGCCCGTTCAGGCCTGCTAATCCCTCTATTGTGTGATTGTCTGGGAGGAATTCACAAAGTCTAACTGTGAGTTACACCTAGTCATGTGACCCAGGCCAGGCTACAGGCAAAAAGGGCTAAGGGCAGAAAAATCCCAACTTTCTAAAAGTGGCTCTATTAAAATTGTAATAAAAAACCCTACTTTACCATTAAATAGGGTTTTGCAGTACAATTCCAAAGACATCAAACATGATATAGCAACCAGCTCCCATTTAGAAATTACAGTTTATTAAATTTAATAAGGAATCCCCAATGTTATTCTAGGAAGGGGTAGGCTTCATAATAGTGAAAATTGAATTTAGGAGTTTTTCGCTACCGGGATATATAAAAACTTAAAAGTACATGTCCAGCCTTTTAATTACACAGCTCCTTGCCCTATGGGCTATCTAGGGCCTACCTTGGGGGTGACGTGTAATAAAAGCGGAGTTTAAGGTTTGGTGAGGGGGCTTTAATGCCAAGTCAACATGGCAGTTTAAAACTGCATTCAGACTGCAATGGCAGGCCTGGGAGATAGTTTAAAGCACTATTTAAGTGGATGGTACAATAATTGCTGCAGGGCCGACTGGTAGCATTTCATTTACAGACCCTGGGTATATGGTATACCACTCTACAAGGGACTGATAAGTAAATTAAATATACCAATTGAGGATAAGCCAATGTAACCATGTTTAGGGGAGTGAGCACAAGCACTTTAGCATGGGTGAGCAGTGCTAAAGTGCACAGAGTCCTAAGTCCAACAAAACCAAGTTCAGCAAAAATGGAGGAGATAAGGCAAAAGGTTTGGGGGAAGAGCACCGTAAAGCTGACAGTTCTAACAGTGGGCAAAATAACCATTGGTTGGAATGCTACCCCAAGCAATTGCCGATGGTTAGACTTACTGCAAGCATTTCTCTCATCGCCTTTTGTGTGTTTGATGTACTACCCTAAGTGGCAAAGGTATTTCCAGATGTTTGTCCTGTGCTCAATGTTGGGTTTTTTACGGAGTTTTATATAGCGCAAACTTGACCCTAAGGTATCGGGTATCAGAGTGCTTTACGCAATCACCAGTTGCGTTACACGAGGACACATTCATTTTTGTTAGGCACGGGGAGATTAAGTGATTTGCCCAGAATCACAGGATGTTGAGCGTCCTTGCCGAGACTCAAAACCCGGTTCCCCAGATTTGAGGTCGACTGCCCTAGCCATTAGGCCAACTCCTCTCTACTGTGCCACTAGAACCAACCTACACATGAATGACGAGCTTGAATAAGAGCGAAACTGGTCTTAGGTTGCTTGTTTCCCAGTTCAGGGAGACTCTGGCTTAGCAGTTTGGACTGGACTGTTCCTAGAGGAGCAGGATCAAGACTGATTTGCATATGGCTGGGTACAAACTGATGTGAAATGGTGGGAAAAAGAACGATGGGTTGGAATGCTACACCAAGCAATTTCCAGCGCTTAGAGTTATTGCAAATGTACATCACATCACCTTTTGTGTGTTTGATGTACTGCCCTAAGTGGCAAGGGTAAGCCTAGACGCCGGTACCATGCTCAGTGTGCTATTGGAACCAAGCTACACCTGACTGTCAAACCACATTCAGGAAGAAACTGGTATTGGGTTGCTTGTGTTCTGGTTAAGGGAAGGCCTGACTCAGCATTTAGGGCTGGGTTGTTCCAAATGGAGCATAGTCAAGACTGAGTCGCATACGACCGGGTCCAAACTGACGTGGCATTGTGGGCAAACAAATGATGGATTAGAATGCTACCCCAAGCGATTGCCAGTGCTTATTACAAGCATTCCTTCCATCAGCTTTTGTGAGTTCAAAGTATCAGCTCCCCAGGGAGAGAAAAGCCTGGGTTCTAAATTCAAGTCAAGACTTTGAAAGAGTTGTCATTACAAATTAGCATTTGTAACGGATTCAGTTTAGTAGCTTATATTATATCACTGTACAGATTGACATATTTAAATTAATAATTCATATATAAATGGGCAATGGCATTATTATTCGATACTGTATGACATGCAATTCTATTTTCACCATATACTGTTATGATGCTCTCCCCTACTAAGCTTCAAACTCACTTACTGCTGCTTCCTCTCCTCAGTGTACTTCTGCAGCCATCTTACTTGGTACGTGACTGCACCTGCTGCTATCCCAGAGCTCCTTTACTCAGTATGCTAGCCCGCTAGTAGGCCTTTTCACTTCTGCATTTCATGTGCCTGGTTGTGTTGACGTGAATGACTGCATGATCAATGATTGGTTAAGCGAGTTTGAGTGGGCACTTGGTGAGACAGTAAGTGAAGGCATGAGCATGGTGCTGTGAGGGATTGAATGAATAATGGTTGTGCTAGAGCTGCTTTGAGCACATGCATGTTAAAAAAGGGAGCAAATGCAAGAGTGCATTGGTGTCAACGAGTGCAAGTGTGAAGGTGAACGGGTGTGAGTGGATTCCTGGTGAGACAATGCATGACTGATTGTCCAGGGTGAGTTAGTATGCGGGGGAGAGGGGGCTTGAGTGAGCTGGTGTAAGTGGGTACTTGGTGGGGCAGTGAATGAGTGCATCATTGAGGTGATCTGAGTGAATGGACATGGCCAGCAGCACAGAGACTTTAAAAACGATGTATCCTTACATAGAC
This sequence comes from Calotriton arnoldi, assembly GCA_963921515.1. Classification (NCBI taxonomy): domain Eukaryota; kingdom Metazoa; phylum Chordata; class Amphibia; order Caudata; family Salamandridae; genus Calotriton; species Calotriton arnoldi. Next base: position 84,054 of record CAWUFW010012078.1, read on the forward strand.
TAGTGGCAACATGATTGTTTATTTTGGTGGTTACTCCTTGCCAGTTTAAATGCAATACTGCTACAGCACATGCATCCTTTGCTATTTTGGTAAATCGAGTATATTTTGCAAAGCCAGGAGGTCTGGATGAAACGAAATGAAACTCCAAGCCAGCCATATTGGCTTTGTCATTGCATACTTAATCTGTGTAATGGCTATGATAAATTATTAAGGCCCTTAGCTTCACCTACTTTTGCCAAGAGAACAGAAATCGTAATTTTATCATTGGAACATAGTGCATGCTCCACATTGAAAATGATGACAACCTGCTGTATCGGGGCATAGAAATGAAATACCAGCATTTGTAAACGAAATGAAATACCAGCATTTTTAAAGCGCACAGCTACCTCCGGGGAAGTGTGCCGGCGCTGGGGGCCGTTGGGAAGATTAAGCGAGCTCAGGTAAGCCCAGAGTCGCAAGGTGCTGGGCTAACCTGCCACCGGCGCTGGGGATCGAACCGTGATCCCCCGTGTTCTGGAGTCAGCCGCCCTGCACGCTGCACCACACCTCTTCCCTTTGAGAAAGACTGGTGGCTGAGCTGACTTTGATCTATCATTGGCGACAGAAGTACACGTTTTGGGCATTTTAGTTTCAAGACAATCAAGGAGTGTTATGCATAGTAGTTTAATAATGCGAGGATTTTACTTGTCAACCTCCAAAGGCTATTACCCCGTGCTATAGCTTTATGAGCATTGTTCATGTGTTTAGATGCATGGTGGATGGGGTGGATAAGTAATGGCTATTGGTCACTTCAATGCTATGCACTGCATGCATCCATCACAGTTCTAGATTGGTGCTAATGACTCTGTCCTCTATGACTCTATCCTAATGACTCAATCCTCCTTGATCAATTATTTTCCCATTTAACAGATTGCTGGTGACCGATTTATTTGCGACAGCACTGAGCTCTGCTTTTGGTTTCTGTATTTGTTTAGGAGTTATTAAATTTGCTGCTTTAGCGATATTGGTGTTGATGTGCTAGCATATCACCAAAAAGTCTTTTGTGGACAGAATCATAAGAAACCGGAATTCAACATTGCTTTTTTTAGATTTGCATTGGATTATGACTGAAGGGATACTCCTCTGATTGTTAGTCTTGTAACTTGAGAGAGATCCTGCAGGGTGATCATTGTGATGAAGTGGTCTAATATTGTCATATTGTAGAAGGTAATTTCATGTGTGAAGACTAGATCGGAGGGGTGACCATCCTTTTGGGTGGGCAGATTCATATGCTGTTTATACCCTGCATTGCCACATTTTCAACTGCTCCAGTCTGATGTTTCTTGTGTTTTGTTGTTCCATCTTGTGACATCATTGTGCCTAAACGTCTTCTGTTCGATTGCATGGTGTGATATTCGGAGCTCTGGTGCAATACTGTGATGAGTATCAGGCTACTAGGTCCTATGAAAGTTATGCATGCTAATTATTTGGAGAATGTTCGGCTAATTCTCCCTTTTAATTTAATTCCATGTTTTTCTCTGTACTTTTATAATCTGAGGGGAAGACTTTATCAATTAATCGCATTAGAGAGGCAAGTTTTTCTTTAAACCAGCCTTTGCCAGTGGTTATCAGGCCTTCCACGGTTGCATGGAGCAGGCATGGGTACCTCGATAAAGCTCCAAGGGCCAGATGTACGATGTTGGAAATAACGCCTCGCAAATTGCGAGTTTTTTGCGACTCGCAATTTGCAAGGCGCTTTTTCCAATGTACAACAGTGTTTTTCACACTGTTAGCGATTCCCAATGGGGCTGCAAATAGAGAGGCTCATGAATATTAATGAGCCTCTCGCAATTTGCGACCCCATTGGGAATGGCAGGCCCTCCCAGGTATGGTGGCCTACTGGGCTCAGCAGACCACCATGTCTGGGACTGCTTTTAAATATAAAGCAGTTTTTTTTTTTTTAAATCAGCCCATTTTCCTTAAAGGAAAACGGGATGCATTCAAAAGAAAAAAATGAAACGTTATCGTTTCATTTTTTAAGGGCAGGTAGTGGTCCCTGGGACCACTGCCTTCCCTTAAAAATTATTTCCCCCTGCATTTGCAAAGGAGAAGGGGTCCCCTGGGGACCCCTTCCCAGGGACCCCTTCCCTTTTGCGACCCCATTACCACCCTCTTGAAGAGAGTGGTAATTTGCGAGTGTTTTGCGCCTGCAATTGCGGACGCAAAACATCCTTACATAGGGTTGACCTCGCAATTAGGAAGGGAACGCCCCTTCCTAATAGCGAGTCGCAAAACCCTATTTTGCGAGTCGCAAAAAAATGTGAATCGCAAAATAGGGTTTGTACATTCCCCATGCTGTTTTTGCATGCGCAAACGGGTTCGCAAACCCGTTGGCGCATGCAAAAATGGTCGTACATATGGCCCAAAGAATGTTAACAAGATCTCAGATAGTTAAAGGCCCCCGGGCACCACAAACATAAAACGATAAATATTCAAATGATGCCCCTTTCAATTTCTATACTTCATCAGCTAATCTTTGTATGTTTTCTCCAAATAAATGTTAATTCTGGCTAGTAAAAACTAACTTTCCTCACTATTCAGACACTTGTGGCAGTTCTAGTGCGCTCAGTTTTCACAAAATATGAATGAAATCAACTATCATACTGAAAAAGTATACCAATCCTACATCAGTGGCCTGTGACCTACTGTATTCAGATATAGTTGCATCCATGGTAGGTTCTGTAACCCAAAAGGTCAGAGTGGTTATAAAAGAGGTGGTCCCAAAATAAAGAAGTATGGAACTAGTTGCCAATGAATACCAACGCAGCTGAAATCAGGGCTAATATATAATTGTGATATTTTAACAGGGGTAAAAAAAAATGTGGTTCATTATCAGGTTTGTGCCACATGCATATTTGAAGCATTTTATTATTCATGAATCTCAATTAACTTATTATGCAGTAGCGGATTATCTTATAAGAGGGTACATTTTTCTCTGCTTAGAAACGCCAAGATCTTTGAAGTTCAGAACAATGTCTCAAAATAAGTCCAAGCTAACCAAACGCTTTCATAAATCTTGGGTGGTAGATTGTAAAAATAAAGCTGCACAGCTCTGCGAAAGAAAACGTTTTAGAAAATCACCTCAGAATAGTTAATTTCTCTAAGAAGACCGAAAAGCATGTGAGGTTCTTAGCAAAGGAGCAGGGCTGAAAGTTTAGGGTACAAAGGCTTATTTCAATTCAACCTTAATTACTGCCATCCCAAAATAAATCTATTAATCATAGATCTAATTTGTCTCACATATCCAGAAGCTGGTAGTATGGAAATCGATTGGAAAAAACAGCATAGTACATTAGTTAACTGAAATGTCTGACACTGACAGATGCTTAGCCATATTACATTCAAATAATAAAATCTGGGACCATTGGAGTAAGGCAGATGGTCTGCCAGGTCAAGGGTAGGTGGAACACCATGCACCCACTAGACAAGCATGGCATCACCATCATACTTAGAGATCCCCATCTTTCCAGCAGGGATCTCTGTGTCTTCAGTGCAGCCACTGGTGTAGGTAGTTTGCCTAAGGCATTATTTAACAGCAAGAAAAACCCAGGTTTGCTTTGCCTACTACTTATTCTTAATTTGTTTTCTGAGAGCAAACTCTCAAAGTGGGAATTTGCTTTAAAAAAAAAAAAAAAGAATCTATAGCCTTGACGCACAGGACGTTTTATATCAGCGTGTGGTGATCACTGATTGATTGAACTTGGATCCTACAAGCGTTGGATGGCAGTCCCGGAAAGGAAATCAAGTGATGATTGCCCCATCCCAAACAGGAAAAGGTGACAGTCACCATGGCTTGTCTTTAGTGAGCGGGCCCTTGTGTCAGTCAGCTGAAGCTCCACAATCAAAAACCCAAGGTTCACCCACATGCAAATGGGTGGGGGAGCAGCAGGTTTGGAAAGCAAGGATATTTTTTGTGGTTAGATACCTTCCATCCACCAAACACTAAATGACCCCTAAAGTGCCCTTCTTTATAGTTTAAGACTCCTGTGGAATCTGAACCTTCAAGTTTTTTCATTCTTGAAGGAAAAGGCATGACCGGGGACTCATTCCTGAGTAGCACACGTGATTTAGTTGTATTAATTTTGTTTCTTGATACTTCAGTAAAAATAATTATAAAATTGGTGCTGGAGCTTCTGTAATACAGCATATAGCAGAAGTGAAATTCCTAAGTTATTCATGTTCATTGTTTGTTTCCTTCATAAGAAATATTTTGCCTTTTGAGGTAAAGCCAGCAGAGCGGGTAGTGCTTGAGAGCATTGGTGCTCCACCCATATCCTTTGTGGCCCCTTTACTTAAGAGCTTTTTACCATAATTAAAGTTATGCGTTTTAAACACAACTCATGCTTGACTGCCTTGCTCTGAGACAGAGGGACAGGCCGCCAGACACCTGTTAATGTTAATGTTAAACAGACTTATAAAGCGCACTATCACCCCACGGGCATCCTGGCGCTGACCTACACTAACTCAAACATTTACCAATGTTGCAGTGAAAATCGAACTCATTAAAGATAAAGGGGACCTAGACCGCACCCTTAGGATAGAGCCAGGTCTTTAATTTCTTCCTAAACTGAAAAAGATCTTCTATCTGTCTGAGGCTGATCGGGAGTTCATTCCAGAGCTGGGCGGCTGCAGAGCTAAAAGCTCTTCCTCCCATTTTTGTTCTTATAAACTTAGGTGCTTTCACCAGTTTAGCTGACGATGCTCGCAAGCTTCTGGTAGGAGCATACCATTTGAACTTGCTCTGCAGCGGTTTAGGCCCCAGACAATGTAGAGCCTTAAATACAATACAGAGTGATTTGAACTGAATCCTCTGTGACACGGGGAGCCAGTGAAGCTCATTAATAGCCAGGGAGGCTGATGATCGACGTGGTTTCATAAGGGCTAGCTTAGCCGCAATTATCTGAATTCTCTGAAGTCTCTCAATCAGATACTTTGGGGCCTCCAACAGCAGGGCGTTGCAGTAATCCAACCGGCTCAAGACCACACTTCTCACAATCTGTGCCTTAGTTGAAATTGGCAGCATTGGGAGGATCTTCCGTAGCACTCTTATAAGGGAAAAACTAGTCCCCACTGTTTTATTTACTTGAGTTTCTAAACTCAACCTGTCGTCAATTACTACCCCCAGGTTGCGTACTGCCTCAGAAGGTATCAATGGCTTATCCACAGGAATTGGCCACAAGTTTTTCGGGAGTAGACGTGGAACTTTCTTGGCTGTACAGCATAAAAGCTCTGTTTTATCACTGTTAAATTGCAGGGAGTTATTTTTAAGCCATCGTGCAGTGTCCTGCATACATGCATGAAATTTTTCAGGTGATAGTGACTGGTTCTCCTCCAGTGACAAGATGAGCTAAGTATCATCAGCATAATTCACCAGGCTGACATTGTGGGACTTGATAACAGAGATCAGGGGGCTCAAGTAGATATCAAACAGTATTGGACTAATCGCCGATCCCTGCGGGACACCATGCTGAATGTTAGTAAAATCCGATCGATATGGGGGCAATGCTGAGCCTGTTGTCTGTTTGACAAGTATGATTGGAACCATTTCAAGGCCGTGTCCTTAACCCCAACTTCATTAAGCCTGGTCAAGAGAATTTTGTGATTTACAATGTCGAATGCGGCAGACAGGTCTAATAAAATCAGTATGACTGGTTGTCCCTTGTCTGCTCGCATTCGAAGTTCATCCAAGACTGTCACCAGGGCAGTCTCTGTTCCATGTCCCGGCCGAAAGCCAAATTGAACATCCTCTAGCTTGTTGTTACTTTCCAAAAACTGCGAAAGTGTTTTACTAACTAGGCGCTCTGTGATCTTCACAGGATAGGGTAGTAGGGAAATAGGCCTATAGTTTTTAGGGCACACAGGCTCAAGAGTGGATTTCTTCAGAAGTGGTGTAACTATCGCTTATTTCCAACAGGTCGGTACTACCCCGCTGCTGAGTGAGTGGCCGCAGATCTGTCGGAGCAGCGGGAAGAGTTCTGCACCTAATTCTTTCCAAATCCTATGTGGTAAAGGGTCCATTGGGGATCCTGAGGAAACTCCTCCTCTGAGGGTATCTCAAAATGATCAAGAGTTACCAGTTTATCCCTACCTACCCATTCCTCCTCCTGCATCAATGGTGGCCCCTTATTCATGCAACTAAAGTCCTCCGCTTTGTCTGAATCGCCCAATTTTAGGCCATCAATGATTTTACTGATCTTCTCCTCAAAGAAGATCACTAGGCTGTCACAGAGATCCTGTGTAACATTAATCTTATTTTTTGTACAATCAGGGTTGGAGAGATCTTTCACTATTTTAAATATACTTCTAGTACTATTTGATGCTTTTAAGATAATGTCAGCATAATATTCTGCTTTTATAATGGAAATTTCTTTTTTATAGTTACTTATTGCTTTTTTCAGGGCCATTTTATCCTCATCTGTATATTCTTTTCTCCACTTTCGTTCTGCCTGTTTACAGCCCTTTTTAAAGTTTTTTAACTTTTCACTGTACCACGGGGCTGACAGCCTACGTGGTTTTTGGTGGTTTTTCATAGGGACAATCCGGTCTAACGTATTGCCTATTTGTTCACAGAGTAGCGTATAATTTTCCTCCACCTGTTTGTTTAAGTTAAAAGGGCTTTGTGCAGGAAATACCGGAGATAGTTTAGCTTTTTTCAAAAGTCCTTTCCAGTCCCTGCCTTGGTGATTGTTTTCCTTAATGGTGGTGGAGTTATTCCTTCTGGGATTAAATATCAAGAACTTAATCAGATAATGATCAGACCACTCCACAAATAGAATAGCCTCCAATCCTATAACATTTTCCGCAGAGAAAATTAGATCCAGTGCGTGTCCTCCCCTGTGTGTTGGTTCTGTTACCCACTGTTGCAGATTCAGGTTCTCACAGGATTGGAGAAGGTTTTTAAAGGTTGAGTCTAAGGTCCCATTGGACCATAAATTAAAGTCCCCTAGAATAAGCAGTCTAGTGTGGGTAAGTGCCATATTGCTAAAGATATCAATAAGTGCCTGTTGCTGGAGGCCGGCTGAACCAGGGGGTCTGTAGCATACTATGCCAGTCAATAGATGTCCTTCAAGATCCTTCAACGAGAAACCCAATAGTTCTGTGCCCTCCACATCATCAATATCCATTGAGGTGAAGTTCCATTTCTCTTTAAAGATTACCCCTGGGGCGTGGCCAAGATGGCGGAGAGCTAAGACATGTTTTGTCTTCGCTCCTCCACCCGCCGACTTTTAGCACCGGCCGTCGGCCTCAATTAGCACGAGGAACAGCAGTGGTGCTCTCTCTCGCACCCAGGATTGTTAGTGGACCTACCGGGTGAATCCCGGGTTCCCGCGACGACGTCTGTGGCTGCCGAGCCTGCCCTGGGCTGTGGCGGTGGCGGAGGCGGCAAGCGACGTGATGTGGGAGGCGTGATCGCGGCCTGGGGCTCCGGCTGCGGGAGTGCTTTTCCCCACCTGCGACACCCGTGGAGGCTGTGACGCTTTTCCCGCTCCAGCTCGTGGGCCCGTGGGGTGGATCTGGAGAGCCCCGACGACATTAGCACCCCCGTGTGAGCAGCGGCGCCGCCGATGAAGGGGACGGTGACTCGGGAGGTCCGCATTGATTCGACATTGCGGGATGTCTCATCGGAGACCAGACGGTGAGCTCCGCGACCTCCCCGCACCAAGCTGAGCGTCTCCCCCGCAACTCCCACGGCCTCGGACTCTAGACCTTGCCTACACCAGGCCCCTGGGTCCCGGCCGGTCCATCCACTGCAGTGTGGGAGGTGAGCGGACTACACGTCGGGCGCCATTTTGGAGGGCCTCTCGCTTTGCTGGCGCTGCGGGGCGCCCCCTGTGGCGCATGATAGTGGCCTTCCCGGGTGAGCTGTGCTGTTTCCCTGCGGCTCCCGGGAGGGGCCGGCTTTGGAGGACGGGCGACCCCCCCGCTCCGTGCTAGCGCTCGCCCTCGTGGGGCGTGGTCGCGGCGGTCCCCCGTACCCTTCTTCCGGGGGTCGTTTTCGCGGTGGACTTTCGGGGAGGTGCGGACCAGCCCATCGCGGCGCTGCGGCTCCGGGGCCCATCTGGGGGGACTGCTCGCAGCCCGGCAGTGGCTGACCATCCTCCAACGTTCCCTGAAGCCCGGGCCCTACTTCTTTACCAGGACAGCGCCTCCGCCTCCCCTCCGCCTCTGCCCCTGCACACTGGGCTCTCGCCAGGTCACAATAGCTGGATGTCCCTGAACACCCTCATCGTTCACCCTGGGACTTCTCTGGCACCAGGCAGTGGTGACTCCTGCAGACGCTCCGGGTCCGTGCACTGAGGGGACCGGCCCGCTGGACACGAGATTAACCGGACCCGGTTCCATCTTTCCGGTGGCCGACCATGCAGGAGTGGAGGGGACCCCGATCATGTCATCGGCCAGGGGTAGAAAGGACAAATCTGCTACCAGGGAAAAGAACGCGCTGAAGGACATCTTTGCCAAGGCACAGGGCGGGGGGCCTGGCGACCCAGATCGATCGAGCCCGACTAAGCAGATGGCGGACCCGCCGGAGGCCCCGGTGACACGGGCCTTCTTGGAATCGCTATTCGCCGCCCTGCGTGAGGACCTCCAAACTGTAAAGCGCGACCTAACAGCAGAGCTCAAAGATGTCCGCAAAGACGTGGATGACATAGGGGAAAGAGTGGCCTCCCTAGAAGACAAGAGCGACTCCAGGGACACTGAAATGGCGGCCTTGCAGCAGGAGGTACTCCGCATACACGAACAACAGGTGGACGTGCAATCTCATCTGGAGGATTTGGAGAACCGCTCCCGGCGCCACAACATTAGGATCCGTGGGGTTGGCACTAATGAGGCAGCTGGGGACATTTTTACCTACGCGCGAGAATTATTCAACCACATTCTGGGTAACCCCCTGGACACTCCATTGAAGTTGGATCGCGCCCACAGGGTGGGCCCACCGGGCCCACCCTACCCCCTGCAGACATTCTGGTTTGCGTCCAAGACTTCCATACTAAAGAAGAGATCTTACGCAAAGCCCGCTCCCTACAACAAATCTCTTTTCGCAACCAGACGCCCACCTTATATCAGGACCTTGCAGCTATCACTCTCCAGAAACACAGAACCTTTTGCCCCATCACAGAGGTCCTCTGTCAGCGCAACATCCCCTACTCCTGGGGGCACAAAGACACACTCTGCTCCTTTCTAGGTCTATGCGAGTATTATTCTCGTTTCATCCATGTGTACTCCATAATTGTTCAACCTTTGAGGGATTTGTTACACAAAGGAAGGGCGTTTGAGTTGTCCGATGCTGTTCAGAGTGCTTTTTCACAGGTTAAGAACCTTATAACCACAGCTCCCATTTTGTCTCCATTCAATGCAGATCAACCTTCATGCTTGACAGTAGATGCCAGTCAATTAGGTTTAGGGGCTGTCCTTTCTCAAAATCTTGGAAGTAGGGAAGGTACTGTTGCCTATGCATCACGCTCTTTGTCATCTGCAGAAACCAACTACAGCACAATTGAGAAAGAGGCACTTGCTTGCACTTGTGCAGTAGAGAAATTCAAAACTTATTTGTGCAGTACTCATTTCAAAATTTTCACAGACCACAAACCTCTAATTTTCATGCTCAATGGTAATGGGTCTGGCAAGGCTTCTGCGAGGTTGGTGCGTATCATTTCCAAATTACAAGAATACAATTTTACGATCCATTACTTGCCCGGAGGCAAAATTGGACGCGCTGACTGTCTGTCAAGAATGCCTGTTGTTGATCCCACTTCACCTGTTACTGATGATGTAGAGTGTGTGGTAGCCCTTGTTGAGGACATCTTTTCAGAGCAAGCTATTGTTTCAAAGGAGTCATGGCTCACTGCTCTTGAAAAGGATGTTTTGCTCCAAAAGGTGGTCAATTACATCAAACAAGGTTGGCCACATGATAGGAATTTGTCTTCTGATGTCAAACCATTTGCTCATGTTTTGGATGAGTTATCAGTGGTAGATGGTTTACTTCTACGTCATGACTTTTTGATTCCCCCACTCTCTCTGAGAGAGTTATTATTCAAGAAAAGTCATGAAGGACACATGGGGGTTTCTGCCACTATCCGCAATCTCAAACAGTTTTACTGGTGGCCAGGTATTGATTCACAGGTTAAGTCATGGATTTCTGGATGTAGCACTTGTCTAATTTCAGACAAGCATTGGAAGGTTCGTGAGCCTAACATTCATATGGTGCCTTTTCCTGATTCAGCGTGGGACAAAGTTGCCCTTGACTTTGCAGGCCCATTTGAACTTTTACCAGGAAATCAGAAATATCTCATTGTTCTTGTAGATTATATGTCCAAATGGGTTTATTTTAACTTTGTTGCTTCACCGGATACCAATTCGGTCATTAAGTTCCTTGAACGCATTTTTGAAATTGAAGGTTCTCCAAAGATACTTGTCACAGACAATGGCACACATTTCAAGTCACAGAAGATGCTAGATTTTGTCAACGGTTTTGGTATTAAACACCTTACGGTCGCTTTGTATTCCCCATCTTCCAATGGCCTTGTTGAAAGGATTAACAAATTTCTTAAAGAGGGTATACAAACTGCACTGTCTGGTGGCTTCCAGGTAGAAGAGCTTCTTAAAAAAAAATTTGGAACTACCATCTCACTCCTCATTCTACAACAGGTGTTTCACCTTTTAAATTGTTGAGCAACAGAGTCGCTACCTCAGGTTTATGTCCCAATTGGGTCAAAAATCTCACCTCCTCTGCCAATTCACAAGATACTTGGGAAACCATTAGGGAAAAAGTCAAGAACAAGCAAATAGCTATCTCTAATTATCATAAGGTTGCTAAAAATACCAAGGATCTAGTGTTTTGTGTCGGTGATTGGGTCTTAATAAAGAAACCCAATAGAGTCAGAAAGGGTGAGTCAAAATTTTCACTACCTGTCCAAGTTGTTAGAGTATCAAATTGTGCAATTTTATTAAATGACAGAGGATGGTGGAACAGGAGAAATCTTGTGAAAATCTCCAACGAACAAGCTATCAAAATGGCAATGCAAAAAAAAGGGGTGTGTGTGTTGCTGATATTGTTGGCGTAGAGTTTTTCTTTGACAAACCATCTACTTCTTCTGTTTTCCCCAACCCTCTGTCACAAGACTGCTCGAATACTGATGTTATTCATGAGGGTTTGACAGTCCCCTCACCTATCCCAAGTACGAGCAATGTAGGTGCTTTCACTCCTCATATTTCTCCGGCTAATCGTTCAATTGTTGATTCTATTCACAGGACACCACGAAATGTATCTGCACCTCTAAGATTCAAAGATTTCTATTTGATGTAAAATTCTTATCATTTACTTTCCTTGTAACCTCTTATGTTAGCACATTATCTGTTGTTACCATTTATTGCCTGTATAGTTTTGATGCCTTACATTCTGCTTTTTGTTTAAAAGAAAAAGGGTGATGTTGTGGTCACAGCTCGTTCGTTCCCTTTAAGAGCGAGCTGTCCTCCACGCGCTTGTCTCGGGCGCAGTTTTCTTTCAGTGTGGGTTCTCCGTTCCGACGCTGTTATGCAAACTACCTCAACTGTTTTCCTGGGCAGTTTGGATAATAGCGCCGGAGACTGAGTTGTGGGTTGCTATGTAATCTTTTACTTGTTGGAATAAACCTGCTTTAATCTCATCTCTGCCTCATCGTACCTACTTCCACACAGGCGAAGTAGGTGAAGTTAAAAAATTAAAAGCAGTAGAAATGCTATTTTTAAAATGCTATTACAACCGTTTTCAAAGTGCAAGTGCCTTACTACTGCGCGCGTCCGCTGCGCGACGAGAATGGCATGTGTCTTAAGTAGTCAGCAGCAGCTAGACTGCTGACCGTTGAGCTCCGCCCCCGCCTTTGGGCCGGAAGAGGAACCAAAATGCCACCAGCTCCCTCCACGCAATCGGAAAAAACCTGTGGTGGACCGGGGAGCGGGGCGGAAGGTACCTGCCTGCCGAGGGGGGCCAATTAGGAGCAGGTGCGAGGAGCCGCAGATGAAATCAGTAGGAGTTAGAGCAAAGTGCGGAGTGCAGCAAAAGAGAAGTACATGAGGTAGGCGAAGTTAATAATTAAAAGCAGGCGAAGTAGCGCGGAAGTTAAAAAATTAAAAGCAGTAGAAATGCTATTTTTAAAATGTTATTACAACCGTTTTCAAAGTTCAAGTGCCTTACTACTGCACGCGTCCGCCTTCAGTAGCTACACTGCACATTTTGGTACTGTTTGACTCTGCGCTTTGGCGTAAAACAGGGCTTATGTAGACACAGCCCTCATGTTGCCTCAGATCCCAGACGACCTTGCTTCCCAGTGTCCTCCTCTTTCTGAAGGCGCTATAGAAATTATCCTCGGGTGTTTCACTCTTCAGCTCAGGCTGAAGGAGGCTGAACATCGGTCAAAAACAATTTCCCTACCCTTCCCTAATTTGACCCAAGATGGGGTGGAATCAGGAAACATCATTAGCCACACTCCACCCGGTGACGAAATGGGAAGAGTTAAGATGAGTACTCCTTGTTCTGTAATGCAAGGCTGTATTCACTTTCAGTTTTTTACACGACGGGATGAAATACTGGATCCTAGCAGCTGTGAAAGGAGTGTAGGAAGACCATTTGCCGATGGCTGGTAAAACTGATATGATGGTTTCAGTCCTGCTGTCAATGCAAGTGAATTGGCACAGATGTGAGACAGGCATGAAAGTAACATCGAGATATGACTAGATCAGCGAACTTTGTGATATAACAAAAAAGTAAGTTCAAATCTCTGACTTCTGACTGCCTATATAGTAAAGATTGAAACCATGTTCAAGTATTTGTTTTACTTTTACTTCCCCGTGTAGCTAAGGAATGGGTTAACTGGAAGGATTTGTGTTTGACTCCAACATACAGGTAAATCCTGTTAAACCTGGTCAACATTTCATTCTGTTTGGATAAAATGAGTACCCCCAAACTTTTTGTTTTTGGCTTTATAGTAAGAGATCTTCAAATTCCTCATTCCTTCTTAACTCAACTGAGCGGGCAGGTTTACTTGCACTGAGAAATCGCATAGTGCTTTATCTTTCATTTAGAATATGGCGCTATCGTAGTCTCGCGGAGCACTGTTTCAATGTCAATAATAACTATGAAATGGCTATCCCAAAGCGAGCTATCCCTTCACACTAAACAAAAATAGAACACATAAAGGCCCACACAAAAACACAAAATTGTAAGCAGACACAAGAAAGCAGATGAACACAAATACAGTAGATGTACACAAACAGGCAGCCGCCCGCCCTGATACAGACACATGGGTACACAAGGACAGTATAATGGTAGAGAACAACTGAACAGGCACACACTTATAAACCAGAGAAAACAAAATAGTCTTTCAAATTGTTTAGTTCTTAGATTTTGTATAGGGCCTCAGAAATGCCATGTATTATGAGTAGAGAAGACCAAACAGAGCTCTAAGCTTATCAGGATACATTGTTGGAAATGCACAGAAGACATGTCAGAAATGATTATTTTCTTTGATGGTTTGCATTGAGTGAAACTGGTTTTCAAGTGGTGTTTGATGAGAAGCAACTCACAATGATTGCAGATCACCTTATGGAAAATTGACACATCTGCAAGTGGAATTTCTGATGATCTGACAAGACCTCTTGCCAGGTCCGAGCTTAAGTCTGAAGGGTCATGCTTATTTTGTTAACCAGAAATTCTTTCAAATATTTATTGAAGTTATTTCAGAAATGCCTATTACAATTGTGGTCTTTGGTCAATTTCTTAGATAGGGTCAGTAGTACAGTTCGCTATTTTTCCTTATTTTTTCCAAGGGGCAGACCCCACAAACCCTCTTGAGGAGAACTGGCCATTAGCATGGTACAGGTCTGCATATGAACTTAAACGCCACCACTTTTTGCAATCAACAGCCTTCACTGGGTAAAGCCAGGCCATATACCTCTTTTTGGGGAAAATGGAAAGGAGGCAGGTGTTGTTTCTGAGTTGGAATAACATAAAATGAGTAGCCAGTTGTGATAAAACTGTGTCACTGTACTAGCCTGCCCTCTAAATTTTGTTAGGGAAGAAATGGTTTATATCACCTACTGTTCACGCTTCTAAAAGCTCCTTTGAGGGTGCAATATCTATCATCATTAAGTCTCATCAAGAAAAACAATTGTCTAGCCTTTGATCATTCCACCCACCATATCTTGTCTTTCTGGATTGAAAGAAATAATAGTTGATTCGACAAGTGGCTTCTATAGTAGCCAGTCCTCCCAAATATAGCTGAGCAAAAATATTTTCAGCAACTTTTTAAAGTTGGCCAGCCCATTTATATTTGCCTGGGGCACTCGGTCTGCTTTTCTAAGAGCCACTTTTAGAAAGAAGCTTCCATACTACCTCACCAAATGTCCTTTTGGCCATAAACTCTCAGGATTTGTGGGCTGTTTAACCCTGATGCCTTAGATGAAAATGTCATCTCTATACCCTTCATCTATGTCTCTTTTAGTTCTAGGAGTTTGCCTTGACAAGTGTTAGAAATTGGGTTTCTGGTTGGCAAAGGTATGCAACCTGTCCAAGCACAAGCCACAATCCTAGTCAGGGTAAGATAAGTACACACTAAAGGATAGCCTGTGCTCACCCACTGGTAGCTGGCCACAGAGCAGTCAGGCTTATCTAAAGAGGCAATGTGTAAAGTATTAGTGCAACACACTCACACAGTAACACAATTAATACACCACAAAAAAGACTCCAAGCAGGTTTATGAACGCAGAATATTATATTCAGAACAAACCAAGACCAAACGACAAAAATCCAATGTATAGAACTTGAGATATTGAATTTTAAAAGAATAAATGCAGTAAAGCTCTTAGAAGCAAGTAGCACTAAAAGGTTACTTTCGGTAGTGCTGGACCGAGGCAAAGTTTGGGCCGACCACGATGGAGCGCCGGCCTGCAACAGGACCCACACAGGCCCCAGTGAACAAAGTATTATTCCTGGTCACAAGCAATGAGATGCGCTGATCTTCTCCATGCAGTGAAGGTGATGCGTCAGTTTCAAAGACGGGTGCTGGATTCGAGATGCGTTGAGCGATGCGCCTGATTCTGCCATGCAGCGAAGGGGATGAGCCGATCTTACCAAGCTACAGCGGCGGTGATATGCTGTCTGATGCGTCTATCTCTGGAGGCAAAGCGCTGGTTGCGATGCAACCGGGTCGATGCACCGGTTCTACTACACATAGACAGGAGATGTGTTGAAATCTGTGTTGCAAGTATCTGGGCCACTTCCAATCAGTCAGGCACAAGAGGAGGGGTAGAGACTTTGATATTCCTGAGTCTCAAGCAACAGGAGGCAAGCCAACACGCCCTTAGGAGATCACGTGGAGCGAAGGCAGATTCCAGCTCTTGTTCAGCAGAGTGAGACCACCAGGGCAACAAACAGAAAAGCAGGCCTTTCAGATCAGCAGTCCAGTTGAGTCCTTTACAGAGGTAGAAGTGTCTGATTTTAGGGGATCAGTGACCCAATACTTATACCCAAAAGTGCCTTTGATGTGGGAGTTGACTTCAAAGCGCTCTCAGAAGTGCACAGTTTCTCCTTTCAGCCCAGTCCTGTCTGGATATCTGGGGGGTGGTGGGGGGTAAATCAGCCCTTTGTGTTGGGACAGGATATTACCTATTCAAGTGAACTGTTAGTCCCGCCCTTGCATCGTGCCCAGGCAAGGCCATCAAATGCAGAAGTATGTAGATGGGTACTCAGACACACCTATCATTCCTGTGTTTTGGCTGTTTAGAGAGAATGCATAAAGTGTAGCTGTCACCCGTCCCAAATGTATATTGGAGACAGGCTGTCAGGCACACAGATAACTAAGGGCATGATTACGAGTGCAGCGGTCTTCTGACTGCCGCACTCACTGTGGTAGTCCACCACCTGCCGCATTACGACTTTAAAAGTCGTTGCGGCGGAGGACCACCAGCTGTGCCCATGAACAGTCATTCTCTGGTGGTGGCGGAGCTGCGCCACAATGTAAAATGCTCAGCTGGACTGGTGCAGTCCCGCTGAGCATATTATGAGTTCTGCCACTGCCAGCAATTTCACGGTGGGAGCCCCACCATGAAAAGGCTGGCGGTGGAGGAACAAAGGGGGCCCATGCTCCCCCCGCCATTGAGATACATTCAGGGGGGCAAACGGTCTGCCCCCAAATCTGTATTCCCTCAAACTTATAGCATAGCACCGTCCATGCCGTGGTGCCCACGCAAGCTTTCCCACCTGCAGATGGTTCCATATCTCTTTCAGAAATTGTTTCCATAGTCTGTGATGAAGGTATGCCACTACTTTACCATTGCCGATCAATTTGGATTACTTAGGTGCCAACCACCATCCATTTGAACACAGGAGGGTTTAGGATGCTCCTGGAGGAAAATTCCCTGGTAGTTTGAGAACACCCACTAAAGTACTTGCTTGCGGGTAGTCACAAACTTTTGTCAGACCATTCCCAAACGGGAAATGGTCAGTGATTTACTCCTGTCATGAGCAGAAATAAATCCTTCTCTCGGTGGTGAATGGACAAAGAACATGGGATTGTGAGGAACATGTTTCTCCACGTCTAAAAACATTTTTACAGAAGGAAAAAAGTAAAAGTGCAATTGCAAATGTGGAAAACCCTTTACACGCTCCTAACTAAGAATGTACAAAACATTTCAAGGCGTATTCCTGGAAACTGCGATTTTTGCAGGCTTCTGGAGCCTTAAAATATGTGTGAACTCAGATTTCTGATTTGTTTTGAGAATTGAGACCCATATTTGCATTTAGCTTTCCCCTCAACAGCCATCTATCACTCTTTTGAGCACTACACACTAGTCAAATTTAGATTCTGATCGACTAAGAGTAATGTATATATGTGTTTTGTACACTATGCACACATGGATTTTAATGCTTCACACTTAATGCACACCTGTGTACAATAAGCATTTTTTTCAGGCTTAAGCTGCGCTTATACCTGAAATTTCCCTGCGGAATATGCCCTTACATTTAATTTTGAGAGATTTTATTGTGCTTTTTGTGTTTCACAATAAAAATGTTTCCTCTGTTTGGCATACATTTTCTCAAACTGGCCTACACTATTGAGTAAACCAGACAATTCCAGCTTTACGCTAAACATTTTCTCTCATCATTCATTTTCAAATACTGTCATGTTAAGTGCAACATGGGAGATGCTAAGGCTGAGAATAAAATTCATGTAAATTTTAAGGATCATAGTTGAGATTAAGAGCAAAAGAAAAAAAGTGAATTAGGTCAAAACTGTCTTCTTTGTCTGTTCACAGACCAAAATTTGCATTCACAAAATTCCAAAATCCAGTGAGCTAGATAAATAGTTGATTTCTTGCTAGAACACAGAAAATATCCTTGCTCTGTTTTGCCCTTAGCTTTCTGAGCAGAAAGTCACAGTGATTTGAGCTGCCAACAGTAATTCTGATAGGCGTCCAGCTGTCAATTAAAATGATCACAGCACAAGAACGTATTCTGAATTGTTGAAAGCGTGGCCATTTCAACCAATTTGAATAAGGGATCAGTATTCGGACCATTCTTAGTCCATAGGCGAGCTTCCTGTACGGGCTACTACTCAAATGTGGATCGATAATTACCTAGCAGTTCATAATTTGGTGCAAAATTGCCACATGCAGTTCACTTCCTTTGCCTGTCCATTATAATCGGAAGTGTGTCCCATGAAAATGACAAAAATAATACGAGTGTACTTATACAACACACTTGAAGATTATCCGAACAAGATTGATTTGATATTTCGCGTAATGTTAGTGCCTAATATATTGGTAATTGCTCTTAAAACCTGGGTCCAATTATATTGAATTTTAGAGCATGCACTTAATATGTGTATTGTATCATCTTACACAAATGTACAGCAGAAACACCGAGTCGATTCCTAGAGTCCCCAAGCATGCACCATGCGGGATATAAAAAGTTTTGGAGCATCTTGCATTGATGCAGTTTGAAGCGTGAGATATTCAGAATTTTATGACTCATTATAATGCTCTGGCTGATTTCACCATCATGCAGTTTGTTCCTTATTTTGTTGCTCCATTTATCTGCCAATTGGTTTGAATTAGCAGTTTGATCCTCTAAAAGAGGTGTTAGGCTCGTCCTATCACTGCCCTATTTAGGGAGGAAGTTCATAAAATCTACAAATGTATGTGAGGCTAAATTCAATTATTGAGAAGTCTGGAAAAATAATACCTAATTTGAAGATATCTGAAAAATCCTGAGGCTGCAGTATTGAATTCCATGGAGATCTGTTCCAAAGTAAGAAGAGATACCTTTTCAGGTACCCTGTGTGGGGGAGTATTGTCCTAGTTTGCAACGTATGCATCATGCGAGGAATTAGTTATTTGATTTAGGTGATTTAGATGTACATTCTGTAATAATTGAGATATTGTGCCCGTGTGTAAGATCTTGCTATATTATGGCAAAATACACTGAGAGTTTTGAAACTAGTGTTTAAAAATATGCATTATCATAGAAATCTTAATAGTGAAAAAAACTGGAATGGAGTTATGCAGTTGCAATGATTTATAGATATAGCTCAGTAACTGAGGAATTTTGTTAACAAATGCAGCCCAATAATACAGAATGGCTGGTGAAAGAGCCCACCCTCTCCTAGCCAGGGGTAGTGTGATGTAATTCAGGGCCCTACAAGGGTTTTAGGTCTCACGCCTAGCGTTGCAGTGTGCAGCGCTCTCGCAGCGCGAGACCTCATGTAGGGGGTTCTGAAAGCTAACCACACGCTCGTGCGTGTGGTTTTGCTTTCGCCGGCTGCCATTGGCTTTAGCGTGTTTTTAAAAAAAAAAAATAAGGCACGCGATTGGGCAAAGGCGGGCGCATGTCCCGCCTTTGCTCCGCCCATTCCCGTCTGTGTCTAGGACGCGCATCAGCGCGCGGCACAGACGACAGGCTCCCTCGCCCCCACCCGCTCCTCTGTGGTGCGCGTGCACCACACGCAGCAGCGGCATCTGTTTTGCATTATCGTGCCCGATAATGCAAAACAGATGTCTGCACGACGTGCGCAGCCGGGACAGGGGCTTTGTTAATGGCGGCGCGTGTTTATTTTGCATCGCGCTTTCACTCAAACTGAAAGCGCGATGCAAAAATAAACTCAGACCCGCTTTACCTCCTGTTCCGCTTGTTCCAGAAGCCAGCACGTCGAGCTCCCACTGGTATAGTGTGCATGGCGGGGGGAATTCGCTGTCTGTGAGTTGACTGAAGTTCACTAAAGCGCATACAGCGTTCAGACACTCTTGTCCGTCCAACGTCTTCAGAACTATTAAACGTGTCCATCGAAGCATTGTTACGGGTTCTCATTCCAAGCAGCAGTGCGGAGGGGGAAAAACCCACAAACAACGTCAAGCGGACTTTGAGCATTGCTGGGGCCCCAGGCTCGTGAATTAACGCTGATGCACAGGAGAGACATCTCGCACACGTGCTGGAGTTGGGCCGTCACTCGCCCCCACAGCTGCAGCAGCCCATCCCTGCTCCATCCCGTGCCCAGCTGACTTGGCTGTCCAGGGCCTCGGGCTAAACTGACACGATCCCCGCTGACAATACCGTGCCACCGGCCTGCGAGCCCCCGGCAGCCGCACAACACTGATGCTGCCTGACAGCCCAGGAAAACAAGAGGCGACCTTGACTTTAACCGCCAGTGAGCGCCGCATTAGCGAGGCGGGGGGATGGGGCCTCAAAAACTTTCATTATTTGCCTTCATCGCACCTGTGCCTCACGTCCGAGGGCTGGGAGCCCGGGTCTGCTTAGAATGCAGCTCCGCTGGTAGAGACCACACATCTTCCTTAGGCCACCCGTGTCTGGCTGCTAATGAGACCAGAGTGCGCGTAAAAGGCCGGCGTATGCCAGGGAAGGACAGCGGACAGTGCAGCGGAGCAATTACCGTGACTAGCAAGCAGTACTTCACACACTGCAATGAAATGATGAGAGCTGCCGACCTTGGAACTGGGGAACCAGGTTCGAGTCTCGGCGCCCGGCTCAACATCCTGTGATTCTGGGCACAACACTTAATCTCCTGTGCTTAAAAATAAATGTGTCGTTGTGAAATGTAATTGGTGCTCATTCAAAGCGCTCCGATACCTTCAGGTTGAGTTCGCGATAAAACTCTAAAACTGCAAAAAAAATAATACTATAATAACAAGAGAGCCCTACATTTTCTGGTCTGTAAGGGCACCAAATCGACATAATATTAGTAAAAGAGACCTACATGTCCACAATGCTTGCCAAATAAAGTTGTCAAAGTCGTGACCTAAAAGTTCATGAGGAGTGACCTAGCGGGGGAAGAAAACAAAATATATGCTTCTTTATTGGTGAAAACGGATATGTCCCGTTCTGTCCCAGCCCTCCCCGTCCCTTCTCGCCTCTTCCACGGCCCAGGTTGTTTCGAAGGGGCCTTTTGCACCAACTTGGGGCGGTTTCGTCTGCCTAATGGAGCGGGACGGACATCCAGTTTCTTCTGCATGTCGGTTAATTTAGTCTTCGGATTTCAGTGTTTTGGGGGGAGGTCCGCATCTGATTTGGGATGGGTGACGGGCCATCCCTTGATTCGGAGAGGGTGAAGTGTGTGTGGGTTGGGGGAGGTAGACGTTCTACTCCGAGTGTATGTAGTGGCATGTAGGTCGCAGTGTAGAGGTATTGGTGTGCTGAAGAAACTCCTCCCTTGGTACGTGATCTGCCGATAAAGGGTAGACAGAAGCAAAACGTCAATTGTGGGTACGAAGTTACTAGATGGGTGCGCGTTAACCCCTGATTCCAGGAGAAAGCCAGCTCCCAATTATGAAGAAGCGGGTAAAGTATTCAGGGAAAAGCTTTTCTCCTGTAGGACTAGGAGCGCTTTCAACTCATGTCGAGTAGAATCCCAGGTCTGGATATGGACATATGCTTGCATGCTGATGAAAGGGAAATGAGCCCATCTCCCGAAGTGAGAGAAGGAGAAAACTCGCTACCGGTGTGGGAGAGGAATCAATCAATCAATCAAGCATTTGTATAGCGCACTACTCACCCGGAGGGTCTCAAGGCGCTTGGGGGGGGGGGTCCGCTACTGTTCGAACAGCCAGGTCTTGAGTTGCTTCCTGAAGGAGAGGTGGTCTTGGGTAAGGCGGAGGTGGATGGGTAGGGAGTTCCACGTCTTGGCAGCCAGGTAGGAGAAGGTTCTTCCTCCCGTTGTGGCTCTTCGGATGCGGGGACGGCGGTGAGGGCGTGGTTGGTCGATCGTAGCTGGCGGGTGGGAGTGTAGAAGGTCAGATGGTCGTTGAGGTATCTGGGGCCTTGGTTGTGGAGAGCTTTGTGTGCGTGGGTGAGGAGTCGGAACGTGATTCTCTTGCTGACGGGGAGCCAGTGCAGGTCTCTCAGGTGTCCGGCGATGTGGCTGTGTCGGGGGATGTCCAGGATGAGTCGAGCTGAGGCGTTCTGGATGCGTTGGAGTCTTTTTGGAAGTTTGGCTGTGGTTCCGGCGTAGAGGGAGTTGCCGTAGTCCAGTCGGCTGGTGACGAGGGCCTGGGTGACCGTCTTCCTGGTTTCGGTGGGGATCCACCGGAAGATCTTGCGCAGCATGCGTAGGATGTTGAAGCAAGACGAGGAGACGGCGTTGACTTGTCGGGTCATTGAGAGGGAGGAGTCCAGGATGAAGCCCAGGTTGCGTGCGTGGTCCGTTGGTTTGGGTGCGTTGCCCAGGGCAGGGGGCCACCAGGAGTAGTCCCAGGCGGAGGGTGATGATCCTAGGATGAGGACTTCCGTCTTATCTGAGTTCAGTTTCAGGCGGCTGTTCCTCATCCACTCGGCTACGTCCTTCATCCCTTCATGTAGGTTGGTTCTGGCGGTTGTGGGGTCGTTGGTGAGGGAGAGGATCAGCTGGGTGTCGTCGGCGTAGGAGATGATGTTGAGGTTGTGTTGGCGTGCGATGGCTGCGAGGGGGCTCATGTAGACGTTGAAGAGGGTGGGGCTGAGTGATGATCCTTGTGGTACGCCGCAGATGACTTCGGTGGCCTCGGAACTGAACGGGGGAGGCGGACTCTCTGGGTTCTTCCGGCGAGGAAGGAGATGATCCACTCCAGTGCCTTCTCTTGGATTCCGACGTTGTTCAGGCGTTGCACTAGGGTGCGGTGGCAGACTGTGTCGAACGCTGCGGAGAGGTCCAGGAGGATGAGGGCCGCTGTTTCCCGTTGTCGAGCAGGGCTCGGATGTCGTCGGTGGCTGCGATGAGGGCGGTCTCGGTGCTGTGGTTGGCCCGGAAGCCGGACTGCGAGTGGTCGAGGGATCCATTCGTCTCGAGGAAGGCGGCCAGTTGTCTGTTGACGGTCTTCTCGATGACTTTGGCAGGAAAAGGAAGGAGCGGGATGGGGCGGTAGTTTTTGAGGTCGGTGGGATCCGCTGACGGTTTCTTCAGTAGGGCGCTGAGTTCGGCGTGCTTCCAGCTCTCTGGGAAGGTGGCGGTGTCGAGGGAGGTGTTGATGATGTCCCGGATGTGGGGTGCGATGACGGCGTCGGCCTTGTTGAAGACGTGGTGAGGGCAGGGGTCGGTTGGTGATCCGGAGTGGATGGAGTTCATCGTGCGGATAGTGTCTTCGGTGTTGATCGGGGTCCAGGCTCGGAGGGTGGAGGTGGGGGACGTTGGAACGGTCGTAGGGTACGTCGGCTGTGTGCTGAAACTGTTGTGTATGTCTGCGATCTTGCTGTGGAAGAACGAGGCGAGCGAGTTGCAGAGGTCTTGCGAGGGAGTGATGTCGTTGTTTCCGGCGCTGGGGTTCGAGAGTTCTTTGACGATGATGAAGAGTTCCTTGCTGTTGTGGGCGTTGTTGTCCAGTCGTTCCTTGAATGCGGTTTTCTTGGTGGTGTGGATCAGCTGGTGGTGGAATACCAACTCCTGGTGCTTGGGGAGGGGCCTGTCCAGATCATGATGCGGCATGAGATGAACAACGAACAGACCCATGAGGGGTCAGGTTCGGATTGGAGGGAAACATTATCCCGCTGAGGTATGGTCTCATCTTCAGATAGAGGCAGATCCTGCTGGGTGATGAAGAGTGGAGGCCAGAAGCGCAGTTCCTGGTAATGTGATGGATTCTGGGGATTCTGGCGCCCTGTGTTTGGGGATTAGCACTGCTTCAAATGTGGGAATTGCTCAGCTGCTGATTTGAAGAGAATAACCACGAGCCTCCTGAGTTGGCAGAAGCCTTTCCCTGATGTCAGTAGAAACCTTTCTAAGGATTCAAGGTGAGAATCTCAGGTGCTGACTTGATCTTATGTGGGTAGAGATGCCTACAGATTGGAGAAAACCCCATCTTCAGAAGTGTCAGGTTTACGGGACAGCTACACTCCTAGTGCCATCCTGATTGAAGGATAACTTCAGTTGCTTAACCAAATTCAGGGTTGCAAAAATAATGAATTGCTCTGAGTTGTTTACTTTCGGATATGATAGAGATTTGTGGGGCTCTAATCTGAACATGATTTTATGGTGACTGAAGAGAATTAGATGGTAGAGATTACTCAGATTCCAGCTAAAATCTGGCTGATGTGATTTTTAGACGGTTGTGGTGAAACTTAACTTGATAGATAGTTTTCTATAAATAAGAGGTTTGATTTTCATCGTTGGGTTCCAAGTGACATCCTGGGCAATAAGAATAAAGCTCGATATTTCAGTCATCAGTTGGAAGCTGGATGTTGATCGCTCCCTGTGATTGGCAACTACACCATTCACATCGTTGTTGTGTATGGCCTTGCTCTCAAACACACCCCTCTCTTAAAGCTTTTCCTATAGATCAGCACTTCAGGGGTAAGAGTCGTAGGAAACACATACACAAAAACCACATCATCTTCTCAGCCTTCCCCTTCAAAAGTATTAAGGGAGAAAACATTGAATTTTATGTAATGCTTCAGATGGCCACATCTAAGAAATATAAATAGCATGTATTACTGTTAACTGTTAATGATATTCAGTATAGCGACCTTGCTGAATTGGCATTGCCAGGATTCAAACTCAGGACCTCAAGATCACACAATTTTCATCAATGTATGTTTAATTTACTCAGCCATCTAGTTATCATTCCTTTACAATATGTAAAAAAAGAAAACAAATTTCACATTCAGCCACTCTTCCCAACCACCATCTGCAGGACTAACTGAAGGTAGACAGAGACCAATTTCAGCAACCAGTGGTAAAGGACAGCGCTTCGTCTTTGCCGACGAATCGGCAACTGGCCGGAGAGTTAGTTACAATAAGACCGCAGAGGCGCCATACAAGATCATCTAGGAAGTAATTTAGGAACTCAGTGCTAGTAAGGTCCTCTGGCGATGCTTCTGGACAGAAGCGCTGCACCATGAGCAACAAGCATTTGCATTGCAGTAGGTCTCGCATTTTTGGGTGAAGCTATCCCTTTTACCAGAGTGTGGTTTTCATTGCTGGGTGCATACAACCTCCTACACAAAGGAGTTACGTGATCAGGTGTCCCAGTGCCCACACACTTCATTGTGTCTTATATGGGGAGCTTGTTACATAAATTATGCAATGTGGCTGCTGTGAGGGCAGGCTCTGCTTCTGGGCCTACAGAACTGCCCGAGGTTTAAGAATTAACCTGCCCACTTGCAGGAGCAGCACACCCCTCCCCACCTCTACTCCCCTGCATTCTCATCAGGCTCTAGAAAACAGTCTTCATTCCATGAGTAATGTTTATAAAAGTAATTTAGTTTGTATACTGTGCCTTCTTGCAAAGGCCTGCAGCATCGCTGTGCTATAGATATAGTAAAATGAACTGATGATTACCATTACATAAACAGCCCTGATTCTATCGCCTTCATACGGATAAACAGCAGTGCAAAGTTACTTAGATTCCAACTTGTAACTTGCAGACTTCATACAAATAATGAGCACTTGCACATAACTCACTGCGTTATCTTTGCAGACTTGCACTTCTATATTCTGATAAAATGCAAAGCAAAGGGCTGGACATACTGATTTTAGGTATGCAAGCGTCAGGGCGCGCAAACCCCTCCCTTCCCCTCCTAAATCTCATTAAACTTTTTTCCTGTTCCCTCTCAGCGCCCGCTCCTTCCGTGCTTCGTTACCCAGGCTCCCACCCCCTCTTTCTTCTGTGTGTGCATGTATGCTCCTCCTCCTTCAGATCGTCCCTCCAGCCTTCCTCTCTTTCCCTATCTGTCAATCAGAAACCTCCCTTTGAACTGGGAGAAACAAGCATTTGCAATGCAATAGGTCTTGCATTACTGAAAGTTTGAGCTATTGGCGTTGCATTATTATTAGCAATGCCAGTAGCTCAAACTTTCAGTAATGCACGACCTATTGCATTGCAAATGCTTGTTTTGTATTGCTATAGAAATTGTGACCATGAAGATTTTACCTTGGGAAAATAATTAAGATGGAGCCAAAGAGGTATAGCTCGAAATTAATACTAGAAGAGAGGAAGAATTATCGTTTTGATCAGATAGCATCAGCTAGTTATCCCTCAAAGAGGTCTATGCCATTTCTCCATACAAGTTGTTGTACCGGATAGAAAAGTCATAATTTGATTTCATTAGATCAACACGTTAGTGGTGATTTGTAATTCAAGGTATGTTGCTGATGAAACATATTGTGTCGCTATCTGTGATTGATTGATTATATACAATCTAGGTCTTGTTTGAGTAAGGAAATAGCCAGATAACGGCCCTTTCTGACCAAGTTTTCAATTGTGCCAATAGCTTTAGGAGGACCCAAGGAAAAAATATCAATATTATCCTTACAAGCAGCGATTTTGAAGTCAGCTCTATATTTCTCAAGAGAAGTAATTTCCTGTGAGCTTTTAAGAAGCTCTAAAAATGTTCCAAATAGGGTGCAAACAGCTGCGGAGAAAGCGGGCATCATTTTCATATCCCTCTGGTAAATACTAAGTTAGCCAATAACTGGCCCATGCAGGATATTTATACTTTAAGACCACAATAGAAGTCTTGGACTCACCAAAAAGAGAGGACCAAATCCTAGCATTTTTATAGTGAGCCAGATCTAAGGCCAGGAGACTCTAGTGAATGCCTTTTTTCGGCAACCAATAGGATTATACCTGCTGGCAATTTAACTTCTTCAGGAACAATGAACAAGGCAATTGCTAGGTTTGTGCGTTCTGTGGTATCGCTAGCAAGGATAAATCCATGGGGTATAGGCTCTACTACATCGGAAATCATGGATCAGACGCTGGTAGCAAGGATCTTGGTGTGTATTATCGAATCACAGTTCATTAGTGATACAGGTCTATTTGACATGATTTAGGATCCTTCTCTTATGAAAGCTGCAGATTTTCTGTCAAGAGCTAGGAATACAGGTGCGGCCCGCGCAGCTAAGAGCGGTGGGCCAGTGGGGCCGGGTTGGGGGATCCGACAGACGTCCACGAGAGAAAATTAAATAAATAATACATTCTCCCTTGTCGTCGTCTGTCGAAATATGGGCCCCACCGCTCTTATCTGCATGGGCTGCTGCTGAAGGAATATTTATACCTTGCTCAAAGGAATTCAATAGTTGTATAAGTAATGTGATGACGATATGTGAAAAGGTTTTGTAAACATCTGAAGGGGTGGCATCAGGCCCAGAGGCTTTGGCTACTGGAAAATGAGAGACGACATTACGGAGCTCTGAAATTGTCCAATACTGCCCCAATAACTGTCAAATGTGCCATCTGTCTTTTGGGAGGAAAGATATTCAGCCTCACCCAGCAGTGGTCTCAATACAAGTCACCTAGGATTGTTTATATTAAAACGGTTCTGCTCAGAAAGTTGTTTTATTCGGTTTTTACGCAGAAAAAACGAGGCTTGTTCATTAACGCCTTTTAAATATGTTTAACATTGTTTCCTGTTTAGACTCTACTTGCTTATTTGAAAAAAAAGCTTTAATGTTACTGACATGTTAAACGTTGCATAAGGCATTTCATTGATTCATTTATGGTCTTGATATACTGAATAAAAAACGTCTCAAGTTTCAATCTGAAAATGTTGCAGCTTGCCAAACTGGCACTGTGGCATGCTTCATTGAGCTGAGCTTTACTTTGATGATAATTGTATGTTATTATCTTGTCAAATCCCACCATTTCTGTCACAAATGCAGTAAAATTGAAATGTTCTCAAATGTCCCGCAGCTCGGAAAGGGAAACAAATAAACTGGAGCCAGCTTGTGAGACAGGTACCTTTCCGAATTATTCAAGCTCCATTTCAAACAATAAAGCAAAGTGCCATAGAAAACACATAATTGGGAAACCAGCAAGGATGGCTGTTTAAAAGACGACAACAAAGAACACCAATGTGATTACAAGTTGTTTTGAACGCGCCCGACTCAATCAGAGCCAAAGCGCATGTAAAAAGGGCTAATAACAATGTCCCCAATTTTAAAATCCAAATCCTGCATTTCAAATATAAAGCTGTGTTGCTTCAAATAAAGTAGACACACAAATTATTTAAAACGGCAAACTAACACACGGGGGCTTGTTCATGAAACTAAACGTAAAAATACGGCCAGAGAGTTCCACCACCACCGGAGCATATTTTTTACGTTTATTCACTATTAAATAACTTGTAGTGTGACTGGAAAGTAGGTGACTTTTCCCAAGGGCTCCTATTGACGCTTTTCAGAATTGTTTATAGCAGACAGATATGCACAGGAGGAATGAGGTGTCTGATGGAAATGATGCAAATGCACATTTTGTTTCTGTGTTGGTGGAATATTTTTCCCCTTTGGAGACAGCACTTTCGCTGCACCACCACCAAATGGGGGCGATCCCTTCGCCCTTTCCACTCTAGGAGGGGAGTTACACTAGACCTCAATTGCCGTAAACCTCAGACCCTTTCCAGGGTGAGAAGAGGTCGGCGAGGAATCCCCATAAACACTTATTTGTGGGCATTCCCAAGGCAAACAATTCCTTGGGACACCCGCTTCATACTCCTTTCAAAGGCGGAGTTCTCTACACCCATGTGGAGAACTATGCTTTCATGAAACACAGTAAATTTGGTCATAAACTTGCATTTCTGACAACATTTACCTTTGTGAATAAACCCCAGTGAAACAGGCAGACATAATTTGTTCAGCAGAAACTGCAACATTGTCCCTTTTGTACCATTTCAACATCAACGCAAAAGGAATCCTAGCTCATTATAATAAATAATTAGTAGAATAGAAGTTGTTTGCAAAGAAATTATACAGCCAACTATTTCACATGACAAACATCTCTAAACTTTGACTATATAATTTGGGTAGAATGGAAAAGGGAACTTACCACAAAAAGGCTTATGCACACTGGGCAGTATTTGTTACCAAAGATCCTTACAAGAGATTATCTCCACTGTAGGACATCTGCTATTCATAGGAAAAAGTTATTTACAGACACTGTCACAGAATAAATAGGTATGTGTCTTACACCTCTGTTATAACACTCCATCCCCACAGTCAAGGGTCAATGGACATTTCAATCAAATGACATAGGGCCTCAGTTAGACTCTGGAGGACAGTCCACAGGTCCATCAGAGGGGCAGAAGTTATTACATCCGCCACCCTGGTAGTGGATTGTCCAACCTATTTTCAGATCCGGACCTGTGTGGCGGGGAGTTCCATGCTGTAAACAGAACTGTTATCACTGGGACTATGTGGCCAGTACAGAAGGTTTGCCAAATGAGCACCAGGTTTAAATTATCAATGTCAATAAAAAATAAATGCCCAAACATGCAGGGGAATTTCTTCTTGTACATTCTGCATTTTCTCTGCCCAGGTCTGCCATGACCTGCAAGGCAGGCATGGGCATGGTAAATGAGTGGCAGGCTGGCTGTAACCCTGATCTGGTGACCCCCATGAAAGAGGCTGCCAGGTCAAAGTTTTACACAGGTGGAGTCAGTGGAGACTCTGCTTGTGTACACCATGCACCTCCCTGAACTACGGAACCTGTGAGTTTGGAGGAGCATATGTACCACAGAATTACAGTGGTACTGCAACTTTAAACAAAGCCCATTAATTGGTCAAAATACCATATATATGTTACAATGGATGGTAATAACTGGTAACCAGACACAAGTAAGTCAACATGTTTTGAATACATGTTCAGCCATTCATTATTTCCACTATTCCCAATCCGTTATGTCATTTCAGATGGTGAAATTCTGTTAATTTTTTCAATATGTCATTGCCATCTGTGTTCATATACAGGGTAATGCAATGGGGGAAAAGTTTTCTTCCTCCTATGCCAAACTTTCAGGGGATGTGAGACGGAAGATATGGTTCAAACAGTATTGTGTGAAAACAGATATCACACAAACTGTTTCACAAATATATTGCACATGAATATCTACTCCATCAAAGGTGTACAAAAGTTGAAAGCTCATTTAGAAAACATTCAGAACTGGATGTCATCTCAGAAAAGGTCAAATGTATTTTACTATCTGGGTACCACAAATCATACTTCGTCTAAATTTGGCTCTAAGAATTCACACATTTGTGATTCTACCCTTTGAGGTGGAATCGTTGGCCTTTGTCCATGGGCTTGCATTTTGAACACTAACTAGAAAGTGCTATAGCCTAACACTTTATTCCTAAACCACAAAGACTTCTGCCTATTTGTACAAACTTTAGTGATAGTGTGCAACCATTATGGAACACTACGGTGATCAGTGCTCAAAAACTATATTCCAATACCTCAAATGTGTGGTGGATTTGCCCAGAAGAAAATCACCAGGAAAGAAAAGATTTGATCTCATTACCCCTGAGCTTAAAAATGTTCACTTCACGTTGGAATCCAGAATTGAATTAAAACTGAACTGCAACAACCTCACATCGCTTCATATTCAATCTTCTACATAGCTCTCCTCATTCAAATCTGAGGAAGCTTGCAAAAACTCAGGATTAAAAACAATTTACGGCTTAAAACAAGGGAATTTAACTTTTAAATGTCTCTGTCACACTCTTTTACAGGGGAGAATCTATAAACTCCCAGGTGCTAGAAGATCTTCAGTTTAAAAACAAACTAAATTAGACAGCTGCTACTTGTGTAATTAATTCTTTGCATCTACGCATCTCCTTGCCCTTGCCTTTTCCCTCTCATCGATATACTTTTTTTGCATCTCACTTACTCTATATAAACTACTATCCAAAAGCGCACTGACCAAACGTTTGTCATCCAGTCACCTAAAATCAGACACCTCGTTGTATTGTAGTGTAGCATTTATATAGAGCTTACTACTTCTAGGTCGGGACCGCAAAATAGCCTGCCTAAGATTTCTGGCATATGAAAAGCCATTTGCTGGTTGGCTTGTTTCCAGTTTCTGAGTTGCATGCTAACAACTGCGCCTGAGGGTGTGACTGTCATCTGGGTTCTGTTGCCGGAATGTGGGGTGGTCTAGTTATCTTGCCATGTTTTCTTTCAACTGTCTTCTGAAGTGAATATATGCTCTTGGATGCTTCTAATGCTGTCTGGTAGTGAGTTCCAGAGCTTGGCGGCTTGTACTGAGAAAGCAGTGCCTCCTACTGTCAAAAGCCTTGATTGATCGAACTGCCACCAAGGTTAATTACCTGGGTTACTATACCTAACTTGACCAAACACACAATATTTACAGATGGTGTTATGAGCCCCAATGTACCCCAATATAGGCCTAGGTAGCTGCACGACCTTTTACCTACATTTGTCCTACCTTGCTCCACATAACGATTCTGGCACTGACCTTTTACCTAGTTATGTGCCGAATAAATGTCATGTGATTTTTCTTCGAAAACTAGCCTCATTTATCATGCATGAGGATTCTTAGTATCATATCTTAATCCCCTGCCTAGGACATGCACAGCAGGATTACCATCTTCTGTATAATAACGCTGTACAAATGTCACCGCTATCGTCATCCTTGGACGACAGGCCCAGAGTACCATTACACATCTAGGTAGAACCCCCGAGGGCACCTTTCGGGTATAAAAGAACCGCATCTTCACTGGGCAACCAGAGGAGAAGCTTCCATGCTGACACAAGACTCTGAGATTCCTGCACACAGAAACTCCAGTATGCAGGAGTCTGACATCCCTTGCAGGGTGTCAAATTTGAGACCAAGACGGGGCCCTTCATTCTCTCCCATCAGGTAATGGGGTTGGCTCTTTCCTAGGGGATTCTTAGCTTTACACCCATATACATGCTAGGTACACTTAGGTACATTTAGACAGGGTTTGCATTTTAGGAGTACGCATGATTACTGCCATGTATCTATATGCCTGCATATATTTACTGTTTTAGCACCAAGGTAGAATTCTACCTTTTATTCACTCTGTTGGTGCTCGTAATCTTATATATCTGTTTCGGTCTAATGATTGTTGCAGCAAACATGTTTTATACTAGAATGACGCTGGTTCAATAAATACTTATTGAAAACATCCCCATCATTTATTGAGTGTATCTCTTTGAGACCAAGTGGGCACGAGTGACTGAGTGAAAAGTGCTGTACTGTTTCCACGATCCCTGAAGGATCAAGGGTTGTCATGTTCGATAGTTGCCAGAAACGATTTGCTCCTTGGTAAGGTTAGGGGGCTTATAGTGGCACTGTGAGCTAGCTGGTCTAAAGGCTAACATATCCTTTTGGGGTGTCTGGAATCAGTTCAGTTAGTCTTTATTTCGATTATAAAATCATAAAAGACAGTACAGTCAGTTAAAAATTAAAACAATATAAAAATGCAAATTTAAAAAAGACTAAGATCAACAGAACACTACCATGATATAAAAAGACCACAAGGGAAGGTACAGGAAATTATGCACTGATACATCAGTCTACCCAGCGGTGGTTTGTGGATACAATAAGATTTAGGGTATCAAAACATCTAACCAGTGTTTTGGGCATACAACTGCCCCGGTCTACAACAAAATCGCTAGACCCTAGGTCAAACATCAGCAGAGGGGCATAATCGCCTCACACACATCCCTCAAGTTGGTAAAAAATAGGGTTGGCTCAGATTATAGTTCCCTTAATTTTTTAGCCCGAATGGCCCATGCCCAGCTCAAGAATTTTGCCATGGCAACAACAATGTAATCCTGAGTGCATGTCTGCAGAATCCTTAGGGCCACCATGGCCGATTTTGTACCCAAATTTGCACTGATTGGCTTGAGCCATTTCTTCCTAGGTGACCTGTAGGCCGGGCATACAAATAAAAGATGAGCGATTGATTCAGACTGTGCTAAACATAGGGGACACATTTCTGACGTTGGCGAATGCCATCTACTAGTAAAGGATTTAATCGGGAGGGTTCCTACCCTAAACTGATGGTATAACTTCCTGTCAAGTGGTTTCGAAATGATATCCCAATAGGGTTCAAAACCACTCTCGTGTTTAATCGTCAGGAGGTTCCTAGACAGGGTAGGCCTTGTAATAGAAGAAAAACGCTTCATTTTCACCAGGTCCAGATAAACTGCCCTAAACTCCTTTTTTGACGGAAAGGGGTTGACTTCTGGATTATCCCACAGGGTGAACATCCCCATTTTGGTCAAAGTATGTTTTATGTGCTGAAGCCATTTGATCTTACCTAGGCACCCTACCCTCCTGAAATCCAGCAGGGCTTTGGCATACAGGGAGAGCTCGGGAGTAACCCAGAGTCTTCTCCAAAGAGCTATAGGCCTAAATCGAGCCAAGTCCTCTATGCAAAGACAGCCTAGGTCCAGGAATAAGGGCAGCAATGGAGTGGATTGTGGCAGACCCATTAAGGCCCTGACAAATTTATTCTGGGCAATCACCAAGGAGGAAATATCCTCGCTACCCCAAAGTTCGGCGCCATAGCGAATTGCACTAGCAACTTTGGAATTATATATCTGGAGGGCTGGGGCAATTGGCTTGGTAAAGGAGAGCCTGTGCTCTTTTATAAAGCGATACCAAAGGGGATGATGGACGGAGCGCTAGAGCAAATCAAACACTCACCCCCAGTCAACTGATCTGGGTTTAATCCATCATCATTCTTTAGCTCACTCCACCACCCCAGTTCAGACATGGCCATATGCATATCAGTCTGACCCTGTGCCTCATGGGAACAGTCCAGCCCGAACTGCTCTTTTATAAGCGCCCCTGCCAACTGGGCGTGTTTTAAAGCTAGCGTGTCAATCTGTGGCTTCCAATTTAACTTCCTATTTAGGGTTATCTCCAAGTAAGTAAATATTTCGGTCTGTTCTAAGAGGACACTGTTCATGGTCACTTTGCCCTTTATATCTTTATACTTATGAAGAACCATGAACTTTGTCTTGTCTACATTGACCTCCAACTCTTGGTCGCAACAGAACTCCTCGAACCGGGACAGGGCGGCCTGTAACCCCGCTTGAGTCTTAGATAAAATCAAGGTATCGTCCGCGAACATGAGTAGGGGGATCTTCAAGCCCGCCAAGGTCGGAGCATCAGTGGGACATGTGGAATAATACTGAACAACCCTGTTAATAAATAAGGAAAACGGGGTAGGAGCTAGGACACATCCTTGGCGCACACCCTTTAGAACGGGAAATCTATCTGTAACTTCACCTAATGTGCCCCAACGCACTTGTGCATAATTTGAGGCATGTAGTTTAACTATCATTGCCAATAACTCCAAAGGCATCCCCATGTCCATGAATGCTCTCCACATTTTATTACGGGGAACCAAGTCGAAAGCGGACTTTAGGTCAATGAAAGCTGCATATAGTGTGCCCCCTCCTATGATTACTACTTGCCAATATATCATCACAAACCTGAGCACCTGGTCTATAGTGCTAGTATAGGGGCGGAAACCTGCCTGCAGTGGTGATAGAATCTCGAACTCCTCTATCCACAGCTGGATACGGCGCAAAACCAACCTGGCAACTATTTTTTGGATGGAATCAATAAGACTAATTGGTCTATAGTTGCCAGGTAGGGTGAGATCCCCCTTTTTATATACAGGTATTATGACTGCCCCAGACCAGGAGTCAGGAATACAAGCACCACTGGCAATGGCATTAGCGAGATAAGTAATATAAACAACCCAATTAGCCTTATCATAGACATACAGATCCGCTGGGACACAATCAGGACCCGGGGCCCTTCCTCTCGGAATTAAGGAGAGGACAGACTCAACCTCAGAATTATTAAATAAAAGGGTGGGTATCAATGATGGGATTCGAAAATGGGCCGATATGCTGTTAGAAGCAGAGAACTGGGCCTTATAATAAGAGGCCCAATGTTCAGACGGGGCATAGTTAACTGGTGTCTGGGGTGCACGACCACTCCCCCACTTTACTAACTGCCAGAATTTTACCATATCTTTCTCACGGCTGGCAGTAAGCAACTCAGCCCAGCGAGTGTCATCCCATTCCTTTTTAGCTGTTGCTTGAGTTGCTTTATACCTTGCCCTGGCAAGTTTAACCTCTCCCATGTCTTTAGATCTAATAGCCCTAGTCAGCGATCGATATGCCTCTCTACAGCTTTTATTATACCAGGTTTCTGGTTTTATCCCTGTCTTCCCCTTCTTTTTGCTGATCCTTATAAAAAATGTTTTTAAATTTGAGAATAGGTCTTTGTGAACATGGGGGACAGTAAGGTTAATATCCTCCTGAGAATCACAACTCTGAAGACAGGATATTGAATGGGCCAGTATAGTTTTCATCTTGCCCAGGTCCTCTTCATTCTCAATATACCTGGACCATCTTACTCTCCTGGTGTCATTAGAAAGCAACACTTCCGGTGCAGTATCCACAGTAACCATTGTAGAACTATTTAATAAACCCGGGACCTTAATTGTCAAGATTAATGGAGCATGATCACTTTCTATGCGTTCCTGGACCATCATATCGTGGAGGGCGGGCCAGGATTCTACATTAAGGAGAATAAAATCAATACGACTACTCCTTATACCATTGTTAAAGGTGTGCACACCCTTCCGGTCCGACTGGGACCTCCCATTTACCGCTCGCACTCCCCTTTCCAGGCACAGCCCCTTAAGCTGCAAAGCAGCTTCGGTCCATTTTTTAATTGGACTCAATTCAAGGGATGGGATATTCCACTGAGAATCTTCGTAAATACTTAAATTACCATACTCTAAATCAAGCGGTTCAAAGGTGCAATTAAAATCACCCATAATTATCAGGTCACACCCTCCCCGTTGGATGCCCAGGAAACTATCAAGAAGAGCAACTGTCTCAGAACGCCTCCCTCCCGGAAGCCCTCTAGCATTAATGTTAATAATTAAAATATCTCATACGAGAGGCATACGAAGCCGTAGGGCCAGAATATCCGGGCTGTCTATAGAGAACACCTCCACCTTATAGCCCATTTGCTGTCTTACCCAA
The DNA here is from genome assembly GCA_963921515.1 of Calotriton arnoldi. NCBI lineage: Eukaryota > Metazoa > Chordata > Amphibia > Caudata > Salamandridae > Calotriton > Calotriton arnoldi. Next base: position 119,388 of record CAWUFW010012078.1, read on the forward strand.
AATGCAAGACCACCAATGGGCCTTCCTTTCCGACCCCCTTGTGCAGGTTTAGAAGATTTTAAAAACCCAGGGAAGTGGACTGGGTCAATAGACCAAGTCTCCTGGAATGCCCAAAGATCATACTGTTCAATATAAGCTGCCCAGTCACTGGATCCTATTTTGGGCCGAAGCCCTGCTATATTCCAAGAACCAGCTACCATAACGGACTTTATATGCCCTTGAGACAAACCTGCAGGGGGAGGTTGGCAGAGAGGTGCGCTCACAGCCGGCCTCACTTCCCGGCCATGAGGGCTATCTTGTAGTAGAGATCCAGCTAAAAAGCCAATGTCCCTGTCTTCCGTCCTCTCCACCATGCTCGCTTCCACTCTAGAACTACAAGAGCTACAAGTACCTCCTAGGTGGCCTCCTAGATGGCCGGAGTTGTTACCTTTTACTTCATCTTCAGATGAGGTATCCCAAGATTTAATAGATTCAAGGGGGTCACATATTGGGCGGCCATTACCAATGACCGTATAACCCCTTGGTGTACCTATCCCTGGGGATGCAAAGCAGACATCTGGAGCAAGTCAGTCAATATCTTCTAGTGAAGAAAAAACCTCAAAACGATTGTTAAGAGGGACTGAGTAGTTGTTTTGGCCAACCAGTTGTCCTGATCCTCTCCAGATGGAACATCTATTGTTTGCTACAGGTCGGTAAAAGTACCCCAGAGGAAGAACAGAAATATCGTCCCTGACTATAAAATCCCCAGCCCTCTCCAGAATAAGCCTGACCAAGTCGGGGGACCTAAAACTTAGAACCACACAGTCGCCCCTAAGGGACTTTCGGGACTTCCCTACCCATGGTACTCTACGGGTCATTTTAAATTCGGTAAACAAGTGATTTTTGATCCCTGTCCTTGAGCACAGCAGATGTAATGCCTTGTTTCTCAGAATAGACCAATCCTCCTGTGCTTGCGATGGTATTTCTGGAACATTTCCTAAAACTATAGTGTAAGGGGTAGCTTCCGGGGGAAGATGTAGGAAATTAAAAGCAGGCCGAGCAACTGCGGGGCGTTGTTGGGGAGAGCTAACACAGGTTTCTCTCGGGACGGGCTGCACATCCACTGAGCTGCTACCACCCTGTTGCAAGGAGATATGATGGTTATCTGCAGGGGCAGCTTCAATGGAGTTGGATGCAATCGTTGCAGACCCTCTGGAGTTCACACCCACCCCGCCCCTCTTAGAGGAAGTGCCCCCCCCCACCCTGCTGAGCGCTGGAGTTGCTTAAGGTGCTGTGGGATAATCCCTGCTCTAATTTATTGAGTCTATCTTCTATCAAACATAGTTTTTGCATCAAAGGATCAATTAGGTTGGAGACTCCCTGCACTATCCGAGTGTAGAATATTTCCTCATTAAGTATAGGTGAGCTGACAGTAGCATGGCTGGATAGGCTTTCGCTAGTGGTAGCCGATGATGTTTCACAGCACCCACCACACCCCCCAAGGGCTGCCTTCCGTTTGACTCCCCCCGCTGGCCGGGTGATCACCTTAGGTGGGCCTCGGGCTTTCCTTTTCCTGGATGGAGGTTCCATGTTTCCAACCCGAGTTGCCTTCTTACCCCTAGTTGTAACCATTGTAGTGCCTGTACGGGAATCCGGGCTAGATGGGGTTGATGGTGAAGGGGCAATAGCTCCCAAGGTGGACTGATTTAAGGACAAAGGAGATAGGGCAGAGGGTAAATCTGTATGTGTAGAACCGGTTGGAAGAGCCAGACTACCATTATTGAGCGACATTGGAGGTTCTAAAGATAGCCTACGCTCAGTTAGTTGAATCTGGTGCATCAGCATGGATTCTGCCCTATTCAGGAAGGCATCAAGGGTGCCCACTACCCCCCTCCCACTCCCATCTTAGGTTTGCTCAGTGTGCGGGCCCCCACAGGAGGCATTACAACACTACAACAGAGAGCCTAGACAGAACCATACAATAAAGGGGACAGTTGAACATAAAGTAGCCCAGCCCAGCCTCTGCCAGTCTCGGACGGGCTCAGACGGGCCCGCCCTTGGTCCAGGCTTCGTCCGGGCATCGTCCCGCACGCGTCCCGCGCAGTGGGGTTAGAGGCAGCGCTATATGCACGATGACCCCGCCTCCCCCTCACTCGCGGCAGCTGGGCAGTGACTGGTGCTCCCTGGGGGGTGAAGTCCCCACAGTAAGGCGTCCTCCGGCTGCAGGTCAGAATCGGGCACAATCCAGGGCAGGAAAGCCTCCCCGCTCAAAGACGGAAGTTCACGCGGTCAGTACGGGCACAATCCAAGGTAACAGAAGTCTCCACGCCGCGGGGGTAGAGGCAGCGCTATATGCGCGATGACGCCGCCTCCCCCTCACTCGCAGCAGCTGGGCAGTGACTGGTGCTCCCTGGGGCTGAAGTCCCCACAGTAAGGCGTCCTCTGGCTGCAGGTCAGAATCGGGCACAATCCAGGGCAGCAAAGCCTCCCCGCTCAAAGACGAAAGTTCACGCGGTCAGTACGGGCACAATCCAAGGTAACAGAAGTCTCCACGCCGCGGGGGTAGAGGCAGCGCTATATGCACGATGACCCCGCCTCCCCCTCACTCGCGGCAGCTGGGCAGTGACTGGTGCTCCCTGGGGGCTGAAGTCCCCACAGTAAGGCGTCCTCCGGCTGCAGGTCAGAATCGGGCACAATCCAGGGCAGCAAAGCCTCCCCGCTCAAAGACGAAAGTTCACACGGTCAATACGGGCACAATCCAAGGTAACAGAAGTCTGGAATCAGTCTGGACACCAATCCCTTAGTTCAAGTTGCCTAACCGCGCAGATCGTATATAGATTCATAGGAAGTACACGACATGGCACCGCCATCGTTGGTTTGGTTCTTATTTAATGGTCTAATCTGAGTAGTTCAGTCATACTTTCTCAGAGACCCCTACTCACATTTACCCAGAGATGTCTGGAGTGGGGAAGGAAAATCCGCCACAGCTGAGTAGGTGTACTCTATGTATTGGCTGTAGGTTTATTCAAGCTTGAAGGAATATAGTTCCCCACATTGTGCAAAACCTTATCTCTTTCTCTATAAAACTTCCACCCATAATGTCTCTGACCGCAGACGCTGGTATGAGTGGTGCTAGTGGTGCTCGTAGAGAGGAAGCTGAGCAGTAAGGTGCTCTAAACATTTCAGAAAATTGCAGAAATGCACTTGCTATAAAATCAGAAAATTATGGTCTGTCAGCGTTAGGTGGGACATTTACCTTCGTGATTGAGGCACATAGGATGGAGGTGGTCTATTCTTGGGTTAAATTCCCACCTGCAGATGCACGCATACATGTTTTTCACAGTTACATTCCAGATGAAATACCAGATGAATACTCTCCATACGAGGACATAAAAGACCCTTTAACTTACCAAGAGCATATAAATTGGTTTAAAGGTGCCCTCCCCCATACCACAGAAAAAGAAAGACTCGGTCCGCTCAGCAGAGACGGAGCGACTTGGCCGGACCTTGCTGCTTACACACCGCATCCAGAGATTAATACATTGCCAGCAGAAGACTTATGTTCACTTTACAAAGAAATAATAAAGCTATACAGAAATCTTACACAGTTTGTAATGCTAAAACACTTACAATTCAACTTACAAGGGTCACTCAAGCTGGTCAACCACAAGGGACAGCAACAAATATCACCCCACAAACACTGAACGCGATTATGGGAAGAATGCCCACTAAACGTGAGCACATGCAATTCTGGATAGCACAGAAAATAGCACAGCTTTAGGCAGTTTTTCCACACAGAGGCCCACAAGAAAACCACAGAATGCAGACTATTTGCTTGCCAATGGGGACAGCTCCCCCGATAGAGGACTGTACCACGTGGGGTACAGTTTTCGCTGCCGTTTATACCAGAACGTATGGTACCCCCTCAACAGCAGTCATACCAGAAGTATAGAAACAAATACAGAATGAGTACGGGGCAGAACCTGCCCTGGACTTAGGGATGAAATTTATGGGCAATTTTGCCCAGGTATCCACAATTATGTTAGCTAACATAAAAGGGGAGGCAGCAGCAGTGGCTATACACCAACACCTGAGGAAATGCACTCCTGCACAACAGGAGTGGGAATTACCTAAAAGTATCGAAGAGACCTATGCTTTGTTGGGTAGAGATAATTTGGGAGCTAAACCTGTGAAACCACAATTAACGAGTAATCCTGAAAGGACAACTCGAAGCAGGCACCCAATTCTTCTAAAAAGAAATGGGATAATAAACAATCAAAAAATAAGCAGAATGCATCACAATCACGTGGCGGTTCTCCTCAACAGGAGCCCTTTGAAAAACTATTTAACCTTAGAAACCGTGACAACATTGAAAAACCTGACAGGTATCAGAATACTGATACACGTTCCTCTTGTCCATTTTAGGGTTCATCCAAAAACTCAGAGAGGGAAGGACGATCAGAACGCAGATCAGAAGAGCGAGGCAAGCCAAGAGACACACATCGTGCTTCAGACTACTTTATCAAACAAGAAGATGAACCAAAAACTAAACCTCAATTTAAAAAGAAGAAGGTAGCTGGCCTTAAAGTAATAAATTCCCAGGCTACTGAGGACTCAATTACTGAACGGGGAATGGGCTCTGACGATGCTAGACAGCACAGCAGACGTAACAATAGCTTGCTAGAACCTGATGGAATTTCTCGTGACAGCAGCATTGAATGAACATATCACGGTGGAAGCACCTGATACAAGGGTAAGTGTCCCACATCGTTTGTATGAACTAACTCTCCAAATGGAGGGGGATATACCCAGAAAGGTAAAAGGTCTCTTTTGAGAGAACCTTACTTTTGGATACGATATCCTTTTGACTGAAAGAGATTGGCCGCCTGAGTTCATCATGGATTGCCCAAAGAGGGAAGAGGTAGTAATTTTACCAGCTTTCTCTGACCTCATTCCAGAATCACTAAAACACACATACGCGCAGGAGTGGGCGGTAGCGCTAGCTCCTGCATTATACCGCAATCATGTAGGGTGGGATGCTGCGTCACCTCACCATGAAATCCGAGTTAAAACTAGTCCTACACCACAGAGGCAGTACCCAATAAAACATGACGCAAAGAAACAGGTCAGGGAGATCTTAGATCAACTTGAGTACCAAGGTGTGATTGAGAATTGCACCTCCTCCATGAAAAATCCTTTGTTTCTCGTAATGAAACCTGACAATTCATACCGTCTAGTTTTAGACTACAGGGATTTGAACATAAGCACAAAAGAATTTGCAGTACAAAATGCACACAGTGCCACATTAATGAATAACATTTTGCGGACAAAATACAAAACAACACTAGATATCTCAAATGGATTCTTTTGCCAAAATAGAGCACCTGAAAGCAGATATTTGACAGCATTTTCATCCCTAGGTTTTCATCGCCAATTCTTTAGACTGCCCCAAGGGTATAAGAATAGCCCCGGGTTGTTCTCAGCAAGAGTATCAGAGGTATTTCAAAGGAGGAATTGTCCTATTTGGATGATATTTATCTGACGGATGATGTATTATTGGATCACTTGCACAGGGTGTACAACATATTTCTGGGGTTCACCGCTGAGGGCTACAAATTTAACTTTAAAAAAATTGAAAATTGCCCACCTCAATGTCCTATTTTTAGGATATGAGCTCTCAAGTGAAGGAAAAAGCATGGCAGATAATTTTTTTAGAAAAGTGTGCACTGCTCCAACCTCCAAAGACTCTGAAAAACTTACAATCCATTTTAGGATTCCTAAATTTTGGCAGAACATACATTTTAAATTACGCAGAAAAAGTAAAACCTTTCTACGACTTAATTAGACCTGATTTTTCAGTTCGACATTGGACACAGGAAGACACAGAAATGTTACGTTCCTTACAAGCTGACATGATAGCTTCTAAACACTTACACACATGTGTGAACACCACGAACTTGGTGATCTGTGTAATAGCGGGTCAATCAGGATACACTTACCTTACCTTCAATGAAGGCAAAACGGTACCCACTGCATACAAATCACATTTGTATACAAATGCAGAGATGCGTTTTGCATCCACAGAAACAATACTGACAGCAGTACAGACTGCTTTAATGAGAGAAAGAGCACTAGCTCAGGGGAAACAAATAATTGTCATGACTCCTGTACCAACCTAAGAGGCTGTTACCAAAGCAAGCGTTCCAAACGTGAAAACACTGTATCCACAATGGATACAATGGGCTAATTCTCTCACTGCAACAGGTGTAGACTACTAATTTGATTCTACATTAAAAAACAAGCATTCCTGCAGTACAAACAAAAAATATCCTCTCCCGAATGAATTAATGCCCCTAGACCTGTATGAATACATAATTTACACTGATGGATCTGCCCAGCCGGCCGTAGGAATTTAACAACAATACATCGCAACAGGTGCGATTGTGAAGAGACATATGTGGGACGGTAAGCTCCGTCCTAGCAATACGCAGACGCAGTCTCTAGGAGATTGCACGGCACAGCTGGCAGAACTAAAAGCCCTGATACTGGCAGTAAAAAATACAGATCTGGAATTTCCCACACTTATTGTGTGTGATTCATTTTACTGTGTCCAGTCATACAACGAATATCTTCAAAATTGGGGCCAGAAGGGGTTTAGAGATGCCAAAGGTTGCACAATAAAGCACAAGCTGCTTTGGGAACAAGTGGCAGAGCTGTAAAAAGGCTTGCCACGGACTCATGTAATTAACACATTGAGTCATCAGCGTGTTGACGTGCACGTTGAAGGGAATTCACTGGCTGATGAAGCCACCAAGGTGACAGTGAGAACTGCTGCCGTTGCTGCAATCTCTCGTTCTAGTACGAGGATAGACGGACAACGCGCAACAACAGCTCAGCCTTGCCAAAAGGTTTTCCACTAAAGTACTCCTACAAGTTAGATGCGCAAAACATTCCGTATGCTCAAATTCCAGGAGTGGGGATAGAGTAATACCAAACATGGGATCACAGATTCGGTTTAATTCTATATGCACACAAGGGTCTGGGTTCAGCACACGCAGATATTACTGCAATGGTTTCACTACTGAAACCATGTTATTGGTGGCCTGGTCTTACCAAACGGGCCAAAGGCTTTGTCCTTAAGTGTGACATCTGTCAGCAGATGAAGGGTTCCACCGTAGCACGTACGCCACAAACACCACTACTGATATTCAACAGACCTCTCGCATGTGTCTATTTGGACCACTGCAGCCCCTTACAATCTGATGGAGCTTACAGGTACATCCTGGTGGCAGTGAATTCATGCTCTAGATTCCTATGGGTTTGGCCCCAGAGCTCGGCTTACGCTCAAGCTGTTATAAAGGATTTGCAAGTGTTTATAGGGACATACGCAATTGACACATTACATCCTGACCGTGGCCCTGTGTTTAGCTCTCGGGCTTACAAAGAAGCAATGGGAAAATGGGTGTGGTCTTGCGGTACTCCCCTCCATATCATCCCGAGGGAAATTCGATTGTGGAAAGAAAAAAACGGGACTTAAAGCAATCCTTAACAGTAAGGGTGCTAGGTTTGGGTGGCAGTTGGGTCAATCACCTATATGGGGTCCAGAGGGCACTTAATAACATGCCAAGAAGTTACCTAGGGGGCCATACTCCAACTGAAGTCCTGTTTGGGACTAGAATGTGGGTACCCGACCTCTATTGTGGCAGCGCAGTGGTGGATGAAAAACCATTTGACATCAATGATCGTTTGGCTGTTTTACAGGAACTCAATGAATTCCGGGCATTACAAAGCAAGGTCCAAGTAAAACGCACCATCACTGGGGAAGTGAAAGCTGTTTCGGCAAGACCTGCCTGGGTCCCGAAGATTGGGGACCTGGTCAGAGAAAAGATTGTGGACAAAAAAGAATTTGGGCCATCTTACAGAGCGACTGTACCTGTCCTGGCTGTCGAAGGAACAAGAACAGTAGTTCTTCCATCTCTTGCTGGCAAGAAAGAAAAGAGATTCATCTCAATTGATCTGATAAAACCACACTATGTGGCCGATACTGAATAGTAGGCCACATGGGTTCCTGGGTAGCCGTTGTTCTCCTCTCACTACCATATAGGAAGTTCAGACAGAAAGATTAATAACCTTTGAAGATTCTACTCTATGAAGTGTAGGAGTTACCAACAATGGAATGGAACTCGTGCCTGTTGAAAATGAAAGGCAACAAAACACAAACAAAACAAGATCTCAATTTAGCCTAATACCGACATCTATGTGAATATGTCTCGAAACTAGTCATCTGCAGGTTCTACAAAACCTGCTGAGCTACCAAAGATAGATCGAACTGCATCTGGCTACTTCATCAATTTTGATACTTTCTCTCTGGATCCCAGTGAACCTGAGTCACCGCCAGATCCTGTTTCCCACAAACAACAACTTTGTGATTTCTACCTTTGGGTGAAAAAGATTTACTTTGTTTCTCCCTGGCCACAGCTCTGGATTGCAATTGGTCTACTGTTCCAAGTTCTTTGGATAGGTGTAGTGACTGTCTTTTCCTGTTCCTGAATGGACATTGCGTCCCGGAACGCTTCGCAGTACAACATGTGAACTTGGTCCTGAAACTGCATGCATCATCACACTGTGAACAAAGAGACCTGTCCTTAGTGTACATTACAGCAGTTCTGGTACCAGAAGGAATAGTTTGGGACAGGGCTTCATATGATGTATATGGTCCAACTGAACTTTAAAAAATACCACACTTGTTTAAAATTTCTTTAAGTGATATCATCACCTCTAGTACTTTCTCAGATGATTGGAACTTTGAAACTGTAAATACTATGCTGTCTGATTTAGAACAATCTGCTGCACTGTTGAGTAATGAATTGCATGATACATCTGATTTTGACACCATGTATTGTTAACAACACTATGGTCATCATTTCTTGCACAAAGCAAGTATCCCACGTAATGTTTTCACTTACCAGCAATGGGAAAATTGCCCAACACCACCGAAAGATAGTTCACATATGTTTGCACAAAAGTTTGCTTATTTTTCTGGGTTTAACACAACAGACCGACATCTTATTGTTATAAGCTTACACCTACACCTGCAAACACAAATATGCTCACCAACACGAAACAGATACACTCTGCTTTCTTTATTTCCCAGCAGTCTTTACAGGGTTTTGACTTTTCGAGGGACACCTTAGACACAAAATCTGTCTGTGGGACTAAAGATTGGCACGGTCAGGGAACTGATGCCTTATTTAGAGCATGCCTCATACCACAGCAAATAACCTTCCTGAACGACACAGTGCAACAGATTTCCTGTCTTGGTCTAGCCAAGATCGAGGACTTGAACATAACTCGGATTCCCTCACTTTCACACTTTGAGGGATGGCAAAACTATATACAACATAGTGAGGATACATTAGATGACATTCCACATGATGGCTCGTACAATTCATCTGACCCCAATTGGAAGGGATGGTTGGTTTGGCCTATCGACACAAATAGGTATCAGTCAAGATTTAGGGGTACCACCTTCGGGTTTAGTATCCATAGGCCTGACCAACGCTATGTACAACGAGAACACTCGGGGATGGTGACATCTTACAGTGTTGGGAAGTTATGCCTACAGTGGCTAAACACCTCAACACTGTCCCAGGTGAAACAACACTTGTCTTTACTCTCAGATTACATGGATCTTAGGAATTTTTTGTTAGGTTCCCAGACGCCACGTCAGAAGCACTTCCTTTATGCTATTCACAATGAGGTATGGAAAATCTCCCAGCAGGAGGCTGCTGAGAGATTACGTGAGATTGACAGGGTTAAGTTAGAAAAGGCTTTGGCAGTGGTCGACAATGGCATGACCACACTGACATCTAGGATTTATTCACTAGGCAACATTGTGTCTGCTGCAATAGATATAATGGAACAGGATTTGTCTATTCTTCAACATGGGCAATCGTAATTGCGATCCATTCCATTATTGAGCAGGACGCTACAATCACTGCGCTCTAGTCACGTGCCCTGGTGGTATATTAACAGTACATCTCTGTTTTCTGCATACAATCTAAAAGAAAGACAGACAAAAATGGCACAAAGAAATGTAAAATATACAATGCTGCACATTGAAAAATTGGACCAATTACCTTTTACCGTGGCTGAGTCACCTTCCACAGAATGGTAAATCCTTGGCCACATTACACTGCCCGTCACAACATTCCAATTTCAATACTGTCTACAGTATCACCAGGTAGACAGGTATGAAGCGATGGGAGAGGGCTACATATATGAATCTTGGAAATTACCGTACAGATTTAGATGCAGGAATGGGGACACTGAAGTATTTCTCAGCGGTTCAGACTGTGAGAGTTCTTTAAGTGGGTCTCTAATTTGTCAGGATATTTTGCTTCACGTAGCCCGTAATGCTTCGGTTGCAAACCTATTGTGTCACTTGAAAGGATCCCCAGCCGCTGTGATTTATCCAGTGTTCGAACTACTCTTGAATGGGAGTTATTTGATGTTAAATGATCAAGGTTGTTGTGGGATGGTAGCAGGCATCGCATATCTGGTCACAGTAAGTTCCAGGGTTACTTGTTGTATGAAAGTATTGTTTCCACCGACCCACACAGTTAGGGAGGCAACCCTATAGCCTTCGTTGGATGTTTTCCTTATACGGTTTGATTCTCTGAGCAAACTTAAAGCCATGCTTTTACAGAAGGATGTGGCCTTAACCTCAGCCCGAGAGACTTCTGATCTCCAGGTTGCAAGGACTTCAGCTGAGATACAGGTGCTAGTCCGAAGAAACTTCCCGCTCCATTTCAGAGAAATGGTACATCGTATCTTTAACATGTCTGATACGAATGGGATTGTGCACCTATTTAAGAGCATAGGTTCTGGACTATTGAGCACCTTGTAAACAATCTTCGGAGTTATTCCATCATTTATACACTCTGTATTGGGAAGCGTTTTTGGAGGGCTTTCGCTGGTCTTACTACTTGTAGTGGGTATCCTTGTGTACATTTTCCTGCTACGCAATGGATGGCCCAGTTTCAAAAGAGATGGAAGAAGCACTCCTTGTGCAACGTTGCCATGAATGCATGGTACTCCATCTGGGTGCACCTCGGCCTCGAGAGCTAAGTGAGCATTGGTTCCTTTCATTCAGATCAGTATGGGTCGACTGCATCTTGCCTGTGCTCCGCTGCCTATTCTGCAGATACGAATGCGTGTTGGACATATGTCTGACCCTTCCATCAGTTGCTCCACCGGACGTTGATGTACTACTGGACCCTTTAAAGGCCCGCGTGTTACAGTGTCTGCAGCGTATTCCAATGTTGATGACGGCATTCTTAGAGCCTCCACAGTATGCTTCAGATCCTGTCGGAACGGACACCGGCTCTACAACCAGCACACAGGCTTCAAGTGTTTCCTCGGCGGCTGCTGCGGGAACTGAAGATGATCACCTTTGCTCCATTGACCTGATACAAGAGATCTTACAGGGACCGGCATCTGCGAATGCAAGTGACAGTGATGTTGCATCTCACACACAGGACACAAAAACATTTGGCTCTCCGTGTGATAGGAACAATTCGACCTTTTTCCAAAAGGAGCCAAATTGGAATTCAAAAACACAGTTTTGTTTTATTTTTTCTCTCCTGCTCTCACTGTGCGCCATGGCTCTCAATGTATTCAGTTGATCTAACAAGTATATTGACTATTTAGAGGACTTATAGAGCTTTTTAAACTTTTATATCGTTTTACTTCATCAGGACTCATATGCGTCGTGTTCAAAGGAATTTACATCTCATAATAAGAGAATAAACTCATGCGTCATTCCAATAAATGCAAAGATTTTTTTACAAGGTTCAATTCCTCCTAGATGTGGATCATATTGAATCCAAATGTGCTCTCCAAAGTCTTATCCGTCAGTGCGGAAACAGGAATCAATAACCCGTGTATTATACCTTGATACGTATCATGCCCATCCCCAAGCTCCTCACCGACATCGTCGGCAAGTTCCCCGCCCGCCATATTACAATTGCCGGTGGTTTGTTGGCGGTCGGAAAGACCAACCGCCACACATCTGACGGGCTACTTGAGCCCACCGGTGTGTCGGAGGGAGTTGTATTCCCCACAATGGCACCGCCGTAGGGATTACAATGTCCCTTTCCACCCACCTTTTCATGGCAGGTAACCCACCATGAAAGGGCAGGCGGAAAGGGGCGTTGGGGCCTGTAGCGGGCTTCCCTCCCCACCTTGCCCTAAGCTGTGGGCATATCTCTGCACCATGTGACAGGCACCGCATGGTGCCTGCCACGTACTGCAGGGAAATGTAATGTACCCCATTTTTGCATTGTGGCGTGTGCTGCATCCAGCAGCACCCGCCGCAATGCACAATACAGGCATTGCAACCGCCATGGTGGTGGTCGCAATGGAATGCCTCTGTCGGGACCGCCGAAAGCCTGTCGGGCGGTCCTGTTTACAATCAGCTCCAGAGTTTTTGAACATAGAAATCATGCTGAGGATCTTGATAAAGGAGACAGGTGAAACAACATGAGGATTTTTGGTGCTATGGAGGAGCAAAGGGAAACCATAAGACTGAGAGCCCAAATAAATTGTTAGCAGAGAGGGAACTCCATCACAGCGGCAATAGAGTTTCTTCCCCACCAACATTATGGTCCACCCGCCCAATTTAGAAGTGAGCAGACCATGGTTTGACAACAGCAGAGACTTCTCCATCTCTGCAATGGTCAAACCCCTCCAACAGCCCAATGGAGTAAGGGCCACCGGAGGTTTGGCTATGTGTCAAACCACCTAATTTAGATGGGACATACAGCCAATTTTTAATAACCGACACAGCCAAGAGGAAACTCCCATTGCAAGGGGGGCATTATTCTCTATTTCTTCAAAAAGAAAATCCTGGTTTGAGAAAAAACATTGTAAGTTTGACATATGTCAAACTTACAATACATTGACAGGAACGCATCAGGGCGACAGAGTAATTTACTCTTTTGCCCTGGTGGAAAAAAGGGCCTACCGCCAAATATAAATCAGTAGAGATTTGGAAAGCCTGGTCTTTCTTGTATTATATTCAAAATATTCCTAGATGTGAAAGAGAAACATTTAACTTCAGAGAAATATTCTTAATTGATAAGCATTTTTCTTAATTTGATAGAATGTACGGCCTTCTGACAGTAATTCATTTACCTATGAACAAAAACGATATCCTGATCAAGAAATAAAATATTCATACTTCCCAATGGTGCTAAAGTCACTGCAGATAAATTAAAATAATTTTTTGACTTAGTGTCTGCATTAAAGAATTTACATCCTTTCCTCTTTTTTGACGTGCATAAAAGTGATCCTAATGCCTTCATATATTTAGTTTACGCACGCCGCAGCCCATTGTAATCCTTGGTCCTATGTATGTTTACTTACTCCTTGTGTAACCCTCCACTAATATATCTATGCATTGTTAAAACATTATAAATACATGTATGCTATTGCTACCTCAATAATGTATCAGCTACTGATCCTAATGCCTTCATAGATTTCGCTCTCACACTGCCATTATGTCTTTATGTCTACCCCAATTTGTACAGTATTATGCATTGCTAAAACAGTTTATATATTGATAAGCTATGTCTACCTCAAAAATGTATCAGCTACTTATCCTAACACCATCATTTGTTTTGCTTATGAACATACCTTTTTTTTGCCTGTATGTCTACCCCAATATGTATTATGTAAACCAAATAATTTCTGTCTGAACACTGTGAAGCGCTCTGATGCCTTCGGGTCAAGTTCTTGCTAAATAAAACTCTACAAATAAATAAATACATAAATAAGTAAGTAAGCCTATTACATATAAAGACCTAGGTAAATTAAAGCCCTGTGATCTTTTGAATAGCTATAGTTCTTTAGCAACAGACAGCACTTTGAGATTAGCATTTTTGCTTTTCTTTGCAAGGAAAGGATTTCCAGGGAACCAGCCGGTGTTAATACTCTTGCATCTCCCAACACATGAGTGTGACTCAACTACTAATGTATGCATGACTCTCCATGAATCACACAGAAAGATTCAGCATGATGCGTGGTGAACCACAGGCTATATTCCCACCCATGTCATTCCTAAAATAATCAAGGGATTTATATACGATTAGGAAACATACAATTGCTTGACAATATTCAATCTCTCTGGCAAAACAACCATTTGCAAGTATGGTTGTACAAGTCTTTGACCATCAGTACAGCTGCTTCTTTGCTGCCATGTGTCCGTTTTCCTCTTAATTTTTAACCTCTTAGGCACAGTTTGTGCAGCCTCAAATTCCAATGGACCACTCAAATTGGAGATCTGGTGCCCTTTAGGGGCACCTCAAGCATGCACTAAGAAGAGGAAATCCCAACTGGTCCCTCCATAACAGTTTGCATCTCCCGGGGCCTCGCCAGTCAATGGTGGGCGCCCTGGCCCCATCCAGGGCACCCAGTATCTCTTGTTGGGGGCCGGTGGTGAGTCCCAATGCCCCCACATTCCCTGCCTCCAGCTGGAGCCAGCATAGTTCCCTCATGCAGGGAGCAGCAAAAACTGCTGCTCCCTGCGTGTGGGAGCAATGTTTTCATCTGTTTCCTTGCCGGCTTCACAGCGGACAGTGAAACAGATAAAAAGTCCGCAAGAAAAATGCTCCCGCCCGCTGGGAGCCGACTTACTGTTTGCGAATTCCCTCGTGGACATCTGGGGAGCACAGTATGGCGTCTATTCTGTGTAATTCATGTAAAGCTGAGTAAAATGAATAGTCACGGTCCTCAGGGTGTTGCGCTCTCCAGGTGTCTACCAGCCCCCATCTTTGTTGCCAACCAGAGCGTGCTTCTGCTAGTTTGTGTGCTGGGGCCTCAAGTAACGGAGGGTGTGACCTATCTAGCTGGATATCTAGTGTACAGTTAAAGTCTCCTCCCAGTAAAACTGCCCCAGTAAGGACTTTCGCCAGCTTGCGGGACAGGTGCGAAAAGAAGGTTGGTTGGTCCGAATTGGGTGCATATATGCTGCCTAAGACTAGGTCTCTGCCATACAGTCTTCCCACAACCACTGCATATCTACCCTCCGGATCAAATATTTGTTTCATACACTGGAAGGGTACCCCTGCTCTTATCCAAATGAGGACGCCTCGGGCATATGCGGAATAAGTGGTGTAGTATGCCTGTCCCTGCCATCTTTTCTGCAACGCTGCACCCTCCTTTGCCAAGAGGTGGGTCTCTTGGAGCAGTGCAATCTGGACACCCCTACGGACTAAAAAGGAATGTATCTTATTACGACGTAGCATTGAGTGCATGCCTCGCACATTCCAAGACATACATTTTATGCCTAATGGGGATCCCATTGTTGCAAGTGTTGTAGTTGTACATTAAAAACACCCCCCCTCATGACACGCCTGGCCCCCCGAACATTACCCAACCTAAAGATGAACCACAATTCCCCCTCCCCAGGACAGGTTCCAAAGAACTAGCTCCCATCCAAACACTGCATGAGCAGTTAAACCTCCAAAGATGGTTGCAGGGCAATCAACCCACAGTTGTGGACTCAATTTCCCCTTGCCGCCGCCTCCCCGTCAGATGGATCTAACAGCTGTCCCTGAACCAGCGAGGAGCAACCCTCACTGCAATACGCAGGACAGTGAGTTTGTGGCTGGTCAATGTTATCCTCCTTCCATCTGGAAACAGCGATGAGGCGAACTTCTTTACACTTGTCACATGAGATCGTCTGCAGTTCGAGGAGTGACCTTGGGACAATCTGTTTCGGAATTATCAGTGTCACTATGCGTTGGTGACGATTGCGATCTCCCAGCCAGTAGACCGCTTCTGGTTGACGTGGGGCTGGGACTTTGTTGGCTATGTGTCGCCACAGCTTGCAGTACTCTGCGGCGTTCCAGACTGAGTTCCATGGGTGATGGGGCCTTAGAACCTGATGCATGACTCCGGGGGCTTATCTGCGGGGAGGATGTGTTGGAAGTGCAGTGCGTCTGCGGACCCCGCGAGTCGAGCCAGTCCCACGCCGCTTGCGGCGTCATAAAGAAGTGAGGTCCCTTAGGATCTGCTACACGAAGTCGTGCCGGGAACATCATCGCATAGGGGATTTGTAGTTGACGCAATTTCTTTTTTACGGCCATGAAGGATGCTCTGGCTCGTTGAACCTCCCTGGTGAAGTCCGGATAAATCATTATGGCACTATTGTCTATTTGCAGTCCTTGCTTTTGGCGGGCACTCTGTAAGATGTGGTCTCTGTCTCGGAAATGCAGCAAGCATGCCACAATTGGGCGCGGCGGGGCTCCTGGTTTCGGAGGTTTTGCCGGGACCCTGTGCGCTCTCTCCAGGGCATAAAACGGAGACAGTCCTTCAGGTGCCACTGCTGTTCGGAGTCACTCCTCCAAGAAGCTCACCATGTTCGTCCCCTCTGTTTTCTCAGGTACGCCTATTACGCGTATATTGTTTCTGCGGATTCGTCCTTCGCTATCTTCGGCCCGCATTTCCAACACCTTGATCTTCGCTTCCAGGTCCGTGAGTGATCGCTGCATTCCATGCACTTTCTTCGGGAGGCCCCCCAGTTCTTTCTCGTTGATTGATACTCTTTCTTTGAGTTTACGATGGTCATCTTTTAGCAGACTTAAATCCGTGCCAATTACGTCAATCTTTCCTTCAAGTACTTCTCTGGAGGCCGTGATCGCCTGCATAATGTCTGTCAAGGTGGGCTTCCTGGGCGTTAGATCGCTTCCCACTTCCAGGACCTCTTCCTCGTCATCTGTGTGTGCATTTGAGCCATCTGTACTGAGGACGCTAAACCCTGCTTCTTCTGTGTGTGCCCCATCATGCTGGGAGTGCGGTGCTCGCCTTCCCGGTGATAACAGAACCACCCTTCCGTTCCTGGAGTTACTTGAGTTATGGGGGCGAGGATCTCGTAGTTTGCAGGTTAACCTCGGTAGACCAGTGGCAGAGTTCCAAGGAAAGTGAGGGCGGTCGTCGCTTGGTCGTGACCGACCGTCACCATGTGGCCTTGATCAATAACTTCACTTACGCTTGAGCGCTGTTGTCTTCACGGTTGTGTGCTCCAGCAATTCTCCACCGCAGTTGCTGGGCGCTAATGTTGCGTCTCAGGAAGCCCAGGCACTCCCCAGGTAGCACGTCTCTCATCGGCTCTGCACTGCTACTGACACGATTGTCAGCTCTGCTGAGATTCAGACTCACTTTGGCACTACTGCAGGTACATCAGACTCTTAATGATCCTGCCCCCTCTGCGCAGATGTGACAGCCAGCGCAGGTGCCCACCTCCGTTACCTCTCAGTCATTCCTCTGGCCACCATGTCTATGCCTCCCAAAGAACCGTTCAAGTCTCCGCCAGGGACTGTTGCTATGGTGTTGACGCCAGGCGGTCCTCAAGCTTCGTTCACTGCATGAGCGCCATTATGCGGTGCGCCTTCGTAGGTCTGCAAACGCTGGTGTCAGGTTCCCGGCCGCTGTCTTCTCCGAGCAGGGGCCTGGTGTGGCAATTTTAGGCTCCTTCTCGTGTGGCCCCCAGTACAGCTACATCCCGTGTAGTTTCGTGGCTCCAGCCACTAAGTGCAAGCAGGTTTCCTGGGGAAGCATAGCACCCGGTGGTCTTTCTTACTGTTGCAAGTGCGCCTCAGTGAGAGAGGCGCCCTTCCATTGAATATTCACCCTCCTCCGCAGCAGCCTCTCCGGGCGCAGCACGTATTTGGGGCCGATCAAAGGTGGGCATGCCGGGACCATACAGCCACCGCCGCCAAGGAAAGCACCGGGTTCCGCTGCTTTGCGGCGCAACAGGGGTCTCCGCCTCTCAGGACAAAATGCCTTTCACCCCGAGCGCCTTACAAGTTGATGGCGAGCTGCGGTGCTTATGAAGAAACAGGCGCCATTTTGTCTTCAGCCCGCTAGGTTCGCGCTGCAGGCAGTGCCAGGATCCCCAGACGCCACAATACGCCCCAACGTCTTATCGAGGCTGATACGTCTCGCAGCCCATTTATGTGTCCATATGGGGATCGCCGCGGGCAGGCTGCTGTGCAATACGGCCGTCACCGTAGGGTACTCACGACCTGGCCGCCATTTTGTCACCTGTGTCGCAGCTTGCTAGGGGGTCAGCGTTGCCGGTCAGTTCATCGTGCACAAAGCGCTCTAGCCCCTCCTCACCTTCGTGATAGCATGCAGTTGGCCGGTGATCAGCGTAGGCGATTCCGCCTATTTCGACGTGTCCGCCAGCCTTGCGGGTCAGGGACAGCGGCAGCAGTCGGTTCCCGGCCGCCATCTTACTGGCGGGCCCGCCAGGTCAGTGATCGCCGATTTACTCCCGGGCACGGCAATAATGGCAGTTCAGGGCTCCGCCGGGTAATGCAGACACATTCCGGAGTCCTGTGATGTAAGTTTCAGCTCCCCCCGCTGTGTCAGGGGACCAGGATAGTTGGTTACGGGGAGACGGCGGTCAGAGCTCCTCAGCTCGCGTCTGTCTCCATCGGCTGCAGGCCACTCCCCCAAAACCAATGCCACCATGTATGTTCATGTTATGACACTGTACTACAGTATGCTTTCCAGTTGGCATGAGAGGGGCTTGTTAAGTTTTGATGAGATGCAATTTTTATTTGTCAAAAACCAATTGCTCTGTGTTTTTATATGTTGCCCAAAATACATAAACATGACACTGACCCACCTGGTAGGCCTATCGTTCCGGCTAACAATAGCCTACTGGAGAACACATCCATCTATTTAGATTGTTTTTTGGGTTCCTATGTTCTTAACTTACCTTCCTATTGGAGGGACAGTATGGATTTCATCTAAAAAATACAAAACATTCCCTGGAAGTCAGGTTACATTTTTGCCACTATTGATATACTATCCCTATATACCTTCATAGACTATGAACATGGTTTTTAGGGACAAAGCCTTAGCCATTTATGACCACACTATGCTATTTCTTGGAATGTTACATTTTTGCTTGGAACATAACATCTTCCTGTATGAGGAATAGTGATGCAGACAGTTAACCGGTAGTGCTATGGGAAGTTGTTTTGCTCCAAACTATGCCTGTATGTTCATGGGATGGTGGGAATCAGAGCATATATGGTCAGAGGCAAATGATGAGTAGACTAAACGTCTGGTACTGTGGACCGTTACATAGATGACATCTTTGTGATTTGGGATGGCCTGCAGGAGACTCTAAATGCTTTCCTTGGGAGGCTATCTGATAATGACTTGAATCTTAAATTTACTAACAGGACAGAAACCAGTAATATTGATTTCTTGGATGCTAGGATAGAAATAGTAGGTGAAAACATCCACACCAGTCTGTTCAGGAAAGGCATGGCACGCAATAGCATTTTGAATGCACGGAACCATCACCCTACTAAATTGAAATGGAGTATCCCCTATGGGGAACTCCTGAGGGCTATGAGAAACTGCAGTATGGATGAAGCATTTGGGGCTGAGGCTGAGAGGATGGAGGGCCATTTCAGACTACTTGGTTACCCAGGAAAGGTTATCAGGACAGCCAAAGAGAAAGCAACTGGCACCAACAGGGACAGTCTTCTCAGACCAAGAAAAAGGGAAGGAGGGAAGAAGGAAGTCAGATTTATTACTATGTACAACTATGAATCTAATGCTGTGAGTAAAATTATTGGTAAGCATTGGCATCTGGTTAGATCTGACTTGGCGATTGGAAAGTTGGTGAGCCCTCGGCCGCCAATAACGTACCGTAAGAGTGACTTCCTTAGGGACATTCTCGTACACAGCTATCCAAGGAGGCAACAAGTTTCAACTGGATCCTGTTTGAGAGAATCACCAGGTTTTTACAAATGCGGGAGATGCAAGGCATGTGCCCATAGTCCCAATGTTAAAACTTACTCTTTAGCCATGGGAAGAAAGGGTAAGATCAAGAAGTTCTTAAACTGCAACAATGATTTTGTAGTGTATGTACTGGTCTGTGTATGCGGTTTACGTTATGTTGGAAGTACGATCTTTCCAGTCAAGAAAAGGGTTTTGGATCATTTTCTTGCTATTAAGAACCATGACAGTAGTGATCGGATCTCATTCTTTGATGTTGACAGGGTTCCAGTTAATCCGAGAGGAGGTGACAAGGAACAGGCACTGAGAAAGTTGGAATCGGAATGCATATTCCTTCTCATCAGCAAGCACCCCTATGGTCTTAATCAGGAAGAGAGACTTCACGTACATCTAGGCTGATGTTTCTCTTCTTTTCTTTTCTCTTTTTCCCAGATCTTATGATTTGACAGCTCTGCTGGGATTTGTCCCTCTTGTTTCATTCCTTTCTTGGTCTTGGTATCCCCTGTGTGTCACACACTTTCCTCCCACTCCTTCTGCCTAAGTTCCCCCCCCCCTTTTGTAATGAGATTCCAAAATCACGATTGTGTCCAGGTTCCAACACCTCCTCCGATATGTACAAGACACTAGTTACATTTATGGAGTGCAGAGGTGTGAACTTTATGAGTTGTATGTATCTAAAGCTGATTAGTTGATCTGATATAATTATGGGTCAGTTGTGGTGTGTCTTTTTCTTTGTATTAAATGTCATGAATATTCCACTTTTTGCACCAACACTATATTGCTTATAGTTTTGAATTTTATTATTTATTATTATAAGTTTTTGTCAATGATGCGGGAATTCTCTTTCTCCCTTTGCACTTGCATAGTTCTTGGATATTTATGCATGGGGCACCTTTTGGAAGATGTATTCATTAACTGGCAGGTTTTGGATTTATGGCTCTGTGTAAATTTCATTTATATGTAGTGCATCTGTTTCTCATGCATGCATTTAAAAACACATGTGTTAAATTGCAGCATATACTTGTTCTTGATGTTTAAACTCATAGACACTAGTCTGCTTTCTCTAGGAACCTGGTGCCGGGACCCGCAATTCTTTTTCACTATGTTTACTGTTTGAGAGATTGTGTTTATAGGTGCTAGAGCGTTACCACTGTTTATGGCTTCAAGAGACGCAATAGCCAATAAAATATATATTTGATTACCTATCTGGAGTGCAGACTTCTACTTGCGCTGTGGCACGGGTGCTGCTTTTTCATATATAATAGGGTCCTGTGTCCCGTTGCCTTGTACCGATCTCGTCAGGTGGACGTGGCTGGATGATTGACAGGAGACAAGGTATGCGGATATCTTTTACCCAGCCCCCGCCGTCATTGACATTGAAGACCAGCTGGGCGCACGTAGCAGGTCGGTCAGCTTTTTCCCAGGTTGGAAGACAGAACTTGTGTTCTGCCAAACACAGTCTTGGTCTTTCCCACTGAGAATAATGCTGACAGACCTTAACCATTGAAAAATATGGAAGGAATGGCAGAGGTCCTGTAACCTTGACATCAGTCAGCAGGAGACGGCTGAGATAGGAATTTCCATTGGTATTTGTGCTTTTGTTTGGATCGGCTAAAGATACTGCATTCATTATGAGCGAATCATTTCGCAAGAGGTTGGGAGCGGCCGAAAACCTATTTGATGAGAACATGGGACATATGACTGAAGCAGTGGAGGGAGCAGTAAAGGGCGAAGCTGACAGTAACAGAGATTAAACAAAATCATTTTCACTATGAAAAACTATGCAAAAAGGAAATAAACAGGAGTTGGTAGGTGATCTCTCTGGATAATTACATTGAAGTGGGGAGGGTGCCAAGAGGATTGTGCATCCTCATAACCCCTACTTACCAGAATCCCCACCCCAAACTTTTGGAGGAGTAGTCATTACTGATGGCTGGCACATGAAAGAACATGATTGATTATTGTCAAAGTATGCAGCTATTGAGTTAGCTCAAGTGGAGGAGGAGTTTAAAAGATTGAGAGAGATGCTGAACAAACATCCCTCACAAGAAGAAATATAGAGCTTCACGAAGGAGCTGGAAACCAGATTGACCTGAGCTGAGCTAACTATAACTTGCGCCCACTGCAATGCACTGCTTATGACCTCACATATTACATCACTCATGACATGGTCAGTGACATCACTCATGACATCACTGATGACATCTCAAATGACATCACTGATGACATCATCAGGTGACCGTGAGTGTTTTTAAAAGATTTATGAGTGTTAATTATATATACCAAGGTGTATTGGTGAACCTGTGGTTGTATGCGTGCCTGTATGGATGATTCAGTGGGTGCGTGACTCATTGTATAAGTGAGTGATTTGGTGTCTCAGTGAATGTATGGGTGAGTGACTGGTTGTGTGAATGTCTGTATCAGTCCGTCAGTTGGTGTCTAAGTGGCTGTATTGGTGTGTGAGTGGGTACTTGAGTGACTGTATGGGTGAGTGATTGGTTGTCCGAGTACCTGTATGGGTGTCTGAGTGTCTGTGTGGGTGTGTGAGGGGGGTATGACTGCCTGTATGGATGAGTGAGTGAGTGAGTCAGTGGCTGTATGGGTTAGTGAGTGCGTGTGTGAGGGGCTGTATGGGTGAGTGTGTATGTGTATGGCTGTGTGTGGGAGCAAGTGGGTGTGTCAGTGGTATATGGGTGGGTAACTGGGTATGTGAAAGGCAGTATAGGTGAGTGATGGGGTATATGAGTGACTGTATGGGTGAATGAGTAAATGTGAGAGTGACTGTATGGGTGAGTGTGTGATTGTGTCAGTGACTGTATGAGTGATTGAGTATGTTTTAGTATCTGTATGAGTAAGTGAGTGGGTCTGTGTGTGTATCTGTATAAGTGAATAAGTGGCTTTGTGATTCACTTCATGGGTGAGTGACTAGGTGTGTGAGTAGCTCTATGGGTGACTGACTCAGTATGTCAGTGGCTGTATGGGTATATGAGTGGCTGTATGGGTGAGCGAGTGGATGTGTCTGTGTAGATCTATGAACCAGTGAGTGGGTATGTAAGTACTGGCATGGGTCTGTGAATGGGTTTGTGAATGGTTGTGTGGGAGTGGGATTGGGATTGGGTGTATGAAAGCTTCTTTGGGGGTGTGAGTGGGTACATCAGTGGTTCTGTGGATGATGTCATCAGTGATGTCATCAGTGATGTAATTTGAGATGTTATCAGTGATGTAATCAATGATGTCACTGACCATGTCATGAATGATGTGAGATCATAAGCAGTGCGTTGCGGGGGCGCACGTTATAGCTGAATTTCACTGGTTTTGTACGACTGAAACCTGAGCCTAACTATAATGACCCTGTAACCTTTGGGTTTTTTTCAATGAATTTAAAAAAAAAAAAAATTCCATTTCCGAACTATAACGTCCCTGTAATCTTTGTTTTTTAGTGAATTTCTAAGGTATTTAAATGCTAATTCCTAACTATAACATCCCTGTAACCTTTGTTTTTTCCAGTGAATTTCTGTGGTTTTTTAAGTACTAGTCGCGTTTGCAGAGTGGTGGAGAAAGGGGGCTGGCCTCCGACCAGCTCTAAGGAATGCTGCTGTGTAGGACATACAGGAGGTACCAGGAGGGCTTCTGGGTCCCCAAAGTCCCTCAGGAGTAAGGTGGACTGCATCCCCCAATTAGTAGTGTGCCAGGAGGTACGTTTGCAGAGTGGTGGATAAAGGGGGCGTGGCCTCCGAAGACCTCTTAGCAATCCTGCTGTGTGGGACTTACTGGAGTAACAGGAGAGGTAGGAAGAGGAAAAGGTGGCAAAGGAAGAAAAAGAATGTAACATCAAAAGGCCTGACAACATTGGAAGACAATATCGTTATAAATCTCTCAAACAAAGAACTAGCAGAAAACCATAAGCTACTTCTAAATAAAGTTTTATTGTTCTGTCCAAGTGCTGGTATTGACTTAGCATCAGCAAGGATTGATCTATATAAGTTTTGTAGGAAGTTAAAATTGAAAAAACACTTCACATCAAGAAGACACATACCAAAAGCTACTGGGCCTTCAACTCTATCTAACCTAATGGAACAAGATCTACCACACTTTGGACCCTTGTGACCCTAGAGGAGGATTCAGATAGAAGAGAAGGAGAAATGAATCATGAGACACTATCAGACCAAAAACCTTGTACTAGAGTGGGGATTGATACGGCAAAACCAATGACAAGTGACTGCAGAAGCAAATCAAGATTTTGTCCACAATTACTGGCAGGCAACAGAGTGGATTTTTTCAAGAGTTGGTTGCCGAGAGTTTAAGGAATATAGCTGTGAAGGAACACAAATCAAATCACCATCATCTGAGAGGGAATATGACCACAAAAGACTGGTTGGCTCTGAAAGAACTGCAAGAAGACAAAGAGCTGATTATAAAAGCATCAAAAAAAGTGGGAATATTGATGTAATGGATCGCAGCAAATACATACAGGAAGCCAGGAGACAATTAAACAGTCAGCAACATTATGAAAAACTGGCCAAAAATCCGATGATAGATATAATGAAGGTTTTTCATGAAAAATTGAAAATGTGGCATGATCAAAATCTTTAGGGTGATGAAGAATATGGGTATCTAAAAAGGAATCATCCAATATTACTAACTATATATTTCCTTCCAAAAGTTCATAAAAACATAGACAACCCTCCTGGATGTCCAATTGTTAGCTCTTGTGAATCCTTACTGGGAAACACCTTGAGATTAGTGGACATATTTTTATTCCCTGATGTTTTAAGTCTCCCATCTTACATTCGCAATTCCACTGACTTTTTAAACAGGATCAGTGGCATACCTTGGAAAAATCAGTACATAATGGCAACAGTGGGCGTTGTTTCACTTTATGCATCTATAAAGCATGAGGATGGCCTGGAAGCTACCAAATACTATTTAAAATCAAGATCTCTTAACTTAATGGAACACTCGGAAATGCTACTAGAGATGATGGAATTATGCTTAAAAATAATTTTTTTATCTTTGATGAAAGTATTTTATTCAGAGATAAGGAACTGCCATAAGCACGTCATTAGCCCCAACAGATGCAAATTTGACCATGGAATTTTGGGAGGCTGAAACGGTTTGGAGAGATGCCAATGCAGAAAGTTTGAAAAAAAGTGATTTTATGGCAATGTTTTATCGACGACCTGTTTTTAATCTGGGAAGGAGAAAAAACCGAGCTTGATTTTTTTTTTTAAATCACTTAATAAGAATCCCCAAGATTTAAAATGTACATATGAAATCAGCACCACTAATATCAATTTCTTGGACATTAGCCTATATATTCAAGATGACAAGATCTGCACCGAAATATTCAGGAAACCTACAAGCTGTAACAGTATACTTTTTGCAAACAGTGCTCACCCAAATGCTTTGAAATGGAGTGTACCATACAGACAATTCTTTAGAGTGATAAGGAACTGTTCAGAAGTAGAGGACTTTGAAAATCAAGCAAATTAAATGTTTCAGAGATTTCAAAAAATAGGATATCCTGTATCAATACTTGAAGATGCATTAGAGAGAGCAAAAATGAGAGACAGGCAGGACTTATTGATCCCTAAAAACACAAAAGAATTTCATGAAGATACAGAATAAGCTACATTATGGATTTTAACAAGTCTGGAAAGGAGATAAAAACATTGATCTGAAACAGTTGGGGTATTTTAGAAAGAGATGAGGAATTAAAACCTTTTATAATAAATCACCCAAATATTACATACAGAAAAACTTCCTCACTGGGTGACATCTTGGTACTCAGCTTCATGACCAGCTCAAGTAATACAACAAACTGGCTTATGTCCAATAGAAGACCTGGCTTTCACAAATGTCAAAGGTGCAGGGCATGCTCCCAAGGTGAAAATACAACTACATATAGCCTATCGGATGGATGCACCAGAGACATAAAATAATATATACATTGTGAGAGCACATTTGTAGTACGTGCTTGAATGTTTCTGTGGCAAAAAAATACATAGGAAGTACGATAAACAAGTTGAAGCTACAAATTCTCCAACATCTACGAGCAATATCAAATAAAGATTTCTCTTATGCTATTTCCAAACATATATGGGAAATACATGGAGGGGACAGAAGTGGTCTCTGTTTTTATAGAACCCAACAAATACTGGCAAACCCCAGAGGAGGTGATCGCAAACTGACTTTAAGGAGAGAGGAATCGAAATTAATAATCATGATTGGGAGTGAAATCCCATATAGATGCCGAACTTTATGTCTATCGATAAAAGGTGAAAAGCTGAAATGTTTTAATAAATGTCTAGACATGGAATAAGAATGTGCTTTTAGAAAATTATTGTAGAAGATAAATCATAAACCCGCTTGTGAGTTTGATTACAAATCTGCAGTTTCTCCTGCAGCCTGCTTGCAAAAATCTATTCCGTATCTCTAAAAGAAACTCTTCTGTATCTTCAAAAATCTCCCCATGTCTCTCTATATCCTTCCCTGAGATCTTACCCTGAACTTTCTTTCGCTAGGCCTTACAAGTGTCCACCTTGGTGACCTCCCCTAGAAAAGGTATAGCTTTCTTTATGTGATCTGCAAAAGGTAGAAAAGGTACAATGCTATACATAGTTTGGTTTCTCTGTCTCGTACGTCTATGTTGATATTTAACTTAAACACAACATGATGCTTTAGTAGGTCAGATCTCTTTATTTCTTGAGGCAAATTGATAATTGCATTTTCTATTTTTAAATGCAAATGAATTGCTCATTGCCGTTTTAGTGATCACGATTTGATACCAGACTGTGAATTTGCACATCACTGGACAAAGATGCACTTTATTATGAATGTTTACATGATTTATGCACTATAAGTTCTCGAAAGCTGCTGAAACCATCAATTGTGAATTTGCACTTTATTAAGAATGTTTACATGATTTATGCACTTTAAGATCTTGTAAGTTATAGAAATGATGAACTGTGAATTTACACACAATGCAGGAAATTATTGTTCCATTATGAATGTGTACTTGGCTTACACATCAAAAATCATGCTGCTGAAGAGAACTTATATACTTTTCTATTTTCTTTTTTTGAGATATTTTAAATAACATGAGAAGAAATTGTATGTCCAAAATAACATTAAGGTGCATCTTATTTAGTAACTGGCTCTGAGAATTGTTGACTTCATCATGCCTCAGATCATATTCAACCCCCGGATAAATCAAAAGTCAAATGAATAATATACAAGAAAAGTCAAATGAAAATTCAAATGAGATTTATTTGGAGTTGTTCATGTGTAAACTATTGACAAAAATAATATGCTCATGTGAAACATGCTGAAATTTTGAGAGAGACCAGAGGTTAACTGGACAATTCAGGAGGTTAATGAGAGTCAAATATGTTTGTACTAGATCAGTATATGAATATATGGAAAAAATTGTGTGAAACACATTAGTGACTGCCAAAAATGAAAAAAATGTTTAGATAACAGGAAAGGAATTGGTACTTAACCTATATTTGTGAGTGGAGAAACAGCAGTGGTCATGAAAAAACTTGAGTACTTTACTCAGTATACAGACTCTGTTATGACTTGGTATGTCATTTTGTTCGAATATGATATATTTGATATATGTCTAGTAAAAACAAGAATAATGTATGAGCAGGTAGTAAGCCACATTTATATTCATATATTTGCAAAGAATAAGGAATTGTCTTCGATTTATACTCCTATTTGATGTATATAGAAAATTGGTGATGGTAGGAGGGGGTTTTTCCGCCTTAAGAAAAGACACTGGTAACACACTCTATGGCCCTGTGGAAGGCTTCGGCTGAAATGCGTAGGCTATGGTTCTGTTCCCACGATGCACTTTTTCTGTTATAATGGTGAAAGAACTTAAATAAAAAGGATTTTTATTACCTCCGAGTTGTGCTGCTTGTTTCCTGACCAGGGAGCAACACGAGGAGAAGAAAGAGACTGGTCTGGTGAATTGATTCATATATATATATATTCACTGAAAAAACCATAGGTTTTAGGGACAGTTATAGTTAGTTGGACATTGCACTCGTACAAAACCCGTGAAATTCCCCGTTATAGTTAGTTCAGGTAACTATAACTCGCGCCCCCGCAATGCACTGCTGATGACGTCACATATTACATCACTCATGACATGGTCAGTGACATCACTGATGACATCACTGATGACATCTCAAATGACATCATCCAGTGACTGTGTGTTTCTGTAAAGTTTAAATATGTTTAATATATATAGGGAAAGGCGTATTGAAGAATGAGTGGGTGTATAAGTGTCTGAATGGATGATTTAGTAGGTGCGTGACTAACTATAAGTGAGTGATTAAACGTATCTTACTGAATGCATGGGTTAGTGACTAAACTGGGTGAATGTCTGTATCCGTCTGTCTGTTGCTGTGTAAGTGGCAGCATGGGTTTGTGAATAGCTACATGAGTGTCTATATGAGTTATTGATTGGTTGGCTGAGTATCTGTATGGGTGCCTGAGTGTTTGTGTGGGTGGGGTGTGTGCGACTCTGTGCATAGATGTGTGAGTGGGTGATTCACTGGGTGGATGGTTTCAAGAGTGCATCTGTGTTAGACTGTATGGGTGGGTAAGTGTGTGTAAGAGTGTGTTAGTGAGTGAATGTATGTCCCAGTGGTACATGTGTGAGTAACTACGTATGTGAAAGGCAGTATATATGTGTGTTGGAGTATATAAATAGCTATAAGCGAGAGTGTGTGATTGTGAGAGTGACTGTATGGATGAGTGTGTGCTTGTATCAGAGATTGTATAAGAGCGTAAGAATGTGCTAGTATTTGTATGAGTACGTGAGCTGGTGTGTGTATAACTGTATAGGTGAGTAAATGGGTGTGTGCTTTATTTTTTGCATGACTGACTAGGTGTGTGAGTACCTCTATGGATGAGTGGCGGTGTGTGAGTGTTTATATAGGTGTATGAGTGCATATAATAGTCCTGTACTGAGTGACTATAAGTATGAGTGACTGTACGGGTGAGTGAGTAGATGTGTGTGTGTAGACCTAAGAATCAGTGAGTGTGTATATAGTAATTGGTGTTGGAGTGTCTATGGTTTTGACAATGGCAGTCTGTAATTTACAGTGGGTGTATCAAAAGTTATATTAGGGTGTGAGAAGATGCATCAAATTATCACATGGATGATGTTATCAGTGATGTCATCAGTGATGTCATTTGAGATGTCATCAGTGATGTCACTGACCATGTCATGAGTGATGTAATATGTGACGTCATCAGCAGTGCATTGTGGGGGCGCGAGTTATAGTTACCTGAACTAACTATAACGGGGGAATTTCACGGGTTTTGTACGAGTGCAATGTCCAACTAACTACAACTGTCCCTAAAACCTATGGTTTTTTCAGTGAATTTGTAAGGTTTTTTAAATGCTAATTTCTAACTATAACGTGCCTGAAACCTATGGTTTTTTCAGTGAATTTCAAAGGTTTTTTAAATGCTAATTCCTAACTATAACATGTCTGAAACCTATGGTTTTTTTCAGTGAATTTCAAAGGTTTTGTAAATGACAATTTTTAAATGTATTAATTGTTATATTTATTTTTTGAAACTGATTTACTACATTTTTTAAACTATTTATTTTTAGATATTTTATTTTTTTAAATACATTGTAATTATATTATACATTACATTACAAAATATACTTTCTCAGAATGATTTACTTTAGTTTAAATACTTTGCAAATAGGAAATAGACTTTTAAGTACAGTAGTTACAGTTGTTGCAATGGGCAACACAATTTCAAACACAATGCAACATTGAGCTCAATGTGAATTTCAAGTTAAATGCAATTAGTTACTTTATGGATTACTTTTCAAACCACATGACTGGATCCTAGATTCAGTCCTGGGACATCTCCTGTAAACAGTTGAGTAAAAGCGTTTTGGTTACAGTAGTGATTTTTAAGGAATATTATTGTATTTTAAAAGTTGAGAGAAACTTTTTCACATAGAATCACCAATGTTATCCTATGGGAGGAAATACACTTAGCAGGTAAGTAGTGTTATCGTTACTTTTTCTTACTCAGTGGTGGATCTTGGATCCAGCACTGGTGCATCTCCTGTAAACAGTTGAAAGAATGCGTTTAAGTCATACAGGCGATTTTTAAGGAATATTTGTAGTTTGTGAAAATCGACACTTTGAAACTTTTCTGCTGAAAAACCAGACAATGGATTCCTATGGAAGGAAATACAAGTTACTGGTAAATACGGTTAGAATTACTTTTCAGGGTCAGTGCTGGGCTAAAAGATGCAGCACTGGGTTCTCTCCTGATAACAGGTGAGTAAATCGGAATTCGTAGTTCGGCTGATTTTAGAGGAATATTATAAAGTTCCAAAACTCCACACTTAGAAGAATTTCCAAGTGAAACCAGTCAATGTTAGCCTATGGAAGGAAATTCAAGTTACTGGTAAGTACGGTTAAAATTACTTTTCAGGATCAGTACTGGGCTCCAAGATGCAGCACTGAGGTCTCTCCTGATAACAGGTGAGTAAATCGGAATTCGTAGTTCTGCTGATTTTAGAGGTATATTTGTATGTTTCAAAAATCGACACTTAGAAACTTTTTCAGCAAAAAGCAGGCAATGTTATCCTATGGAAGGAAATTCAATTTACTGGTAAGTACGGTTAGAATTACTTTTCAAGGTCAGTGCTGGGCTAAAAGATGCAGCACTGGGTTCTCTCCTGATAACAGGTGAGTAAATCGGAATTCGTAGTTCGGCTGATTTTAGAGGAATATTTGCACAATGGTGAAGGAAGGGGTGGGGCCTGAGGTGACATGTCTGCAAACACGCCTTGTGGCGCGTTTTAAGTTGGAGAATTAATTCCTCCTCAATCCCGAGGGTCCCTAGGGGCCAACTAGCCCACCAGATACCTCCAGTATGCGCCAGAGAGCTGCATTGCAGAGAGGTGTTCAGAGGCCACGCCCCTTTTTACAACACTCTGCAACGCAGCTCCGTGGCGCTTACTGGAGGTACCTGGTGGGCTAGTTGGCACCCAGGGACCCTCAGGATTGAAGGGGATTTCATTCCCCATCTTAAAACGTGCCATGGGGCCTGTTTGCACACATGTCACCTCAGGCCCCGCCCCCTCACTTCACCACTGTGCAAACGCACCCCGTGGCGCGTTTTAAGTCGGGGGATTAACTCCCCTTGAATCCTGAGGGTCCCTGGGGTGCAACTAGCCCACCAGCTACCTCCATTAAGCGCCACAGAGCTGCGTTGCAGAGAGGTGTAAAAATGGGTGTGGCCTCAGAACACCTCTCTGCAACGCAGCCCCCTGGCGCATACTGGAGGTTCCTGGTGGGCTAGTTGGCCCCCAGGGACCCCCAGTATTCAAGGGGAATTTGTTCCCCCTCTGCAAACGCGCCAGGGGGCGCGTTTGCAGAGTGCTGAGAAGGAGGGGCGTGATGCCGGATTTTTTGGGGGGGATTTTTTTTTTTAAAAGGGGGCTGTGTGGCCCCCCTTCTTTGTAATTATTTTGGGCCCTGGGGACCCCATCCCCCAGGGCCTGACCCCCTTTTTTTTTTTTAAATGTACGGGAAGGGGACCGCATGGGCCCCCCTCCCGTGGCCAATTTCGACCCGGACCCCATCCCCCGGGTCATTGCCACCTTCTTTTTTTTTAAATTTTCTTGGAGGGGGGCTGCGTGGCCCCCCTCCTCAGGCCTCCTTTTGCCCCGGGGACCCCATCCCCCGGGGCAGGCCTTTATTTTTATTTATTTTTTATTTTTTGGGGGAAGGGGGCCGCGTGGCCCCCTCCCGGGCCACTACTTGCCCCGGGACCCCATCCCCCGGGGCTGGCCCTCTCCGTTGGGGACTGTGCGGACTCCCCAATCCCCCACGGTCCCGCCGGCTCCCGCGTCCCTGGGAGCCGGCATTGCTTTTCCACATGGGGAGCTGCTAAGATGCAGCTCCCCGTGTGGAAAAGCAATCATCTTTGGTTTTTGGAAGAGAGAGCAGGTTTCCTGCTCTCTCTTCCAAAAACCAAAGCAGTTTGCTATGGCAGGACGGGAGCCACGAGGCTCCCGTCCTGCCATAGCAAACTACAGTGTCCCGGGGGTAGGCACCCCGGGACACTACAGGAGCCGGCCCTGGGGGGTGGCAGTCCCCAGGGCCATCACAGGCTCCAGGAGGGGGGCCGCGCGGCCCTCCTCCCTTGAATTGCACAGCCCCGGGGAGGTGGTGGTCCCCGGGGCTTCGGGGGTCCAAAACGGACCCCCATTTTAAATTTGTTAGTGCCCCAGGGAGGTGGTGGTCCCCGGGGCGTGTGGGGGGACTGGAGCCCCCCACACAGTTCATAAAAATTTTAAAAAAGAAGCCCCGGGGGGTGGCGGTCCCCGGGGCTGCGGGAGGGCTGAGAGCCCTCCCGCACCATTTTTTAATTAAAGCCCCAGGGGGTGGCGGTCCCTGGGGCTTGGGGGGCCTTAGAGGCCCCCCATAAAAGCTAAGCCCACCCCCACATGCCCCCGGGACTTGGGCCACCCGGGGTCTCCCGCGCTTCGATTTTTTTTTTAATCGGCGGGATCCGCGCACCCTAAGCGCACCCCGCCGATTTTTTTTTTTTTTTTAAATGCTTTTTTCTGCCCAGGGGGTCCTTGTGGGACCCCCTGAGCAGACCTAGGGGTCAGGCTGTTTCTACCCTGCCCCCTTTGTGCGTTTTGCGCACTTGTTTCTTGTGTGTTTTTTTTTTTATCGGCGGGATCCGCGCACCCTAAGCCCACCCCGCCGATTTCTTTTTTTAAATGCTTTTTCTGCCCAGGGGTCCTTGTGGGACCCCTGAGCAGACCTAGGGGTCAGGGTGTTTCTACCCTGCCCCTAGGTGCGTTTTGCGCACCTGTTTCTTGTGTGTTTTTTTATCGGCGGGATCCGCGCACCCTAAGCGCACCCCGCCGATTTTTTTTAAATGCTTTTTCTGCTCATGGGGTCCTTGTGGGACCCCTGAGCAGACCTAGGGGTCAGGGTGTTTCTACCCTGCCCCCTTTTTGCGCTTTGCGCACTTGTTTCTGTCCCTCGGTTCTACCGAGGGACAAAATGGCTGCCAACACTTCCTGATTTGGAGTGTTGACAGCCACTTGACAGCCAATTAGCATGCAGCTCGTGATCGGGACGGTGCGCGCAGGGTGCGCTCAGGATACGCGGACCCTACTCGCCCATAGATATATATGTGACTTTACTTATGATTTTCTCAGAAACTACTGAACGGATTTACACCATTTAAGCAAAAGGCACGACACTGAACCAAGGGCTACCTCTTTGCCAAATTTGGTGTAATTCCGTTCAGCAGTTCGGGCTGTAGCCGCGATGAAAGGTTCCTATGGCAAAATGAATGGGGAAAACGCGTTTTGGGACCCCCCTTTTTTCTCGGCCCCCGCTTGACGAATCACCCCGAGACTTTCAGGATAGGAGCGGACCGGAGAGCCCCAACAAGTTGGAAACTTTCGCGAAGATTCGTCAACCGGCGCCAACGTTATTTCAAATAGAATGTTGCGGATTTCCTATGGAAAATAGGTCCTAACTATAACTATCTACTGGCGACCGCCAGTAGATAATATATATATATATGTATATATATCTCAACTCAAGCTCCTCCTGCGATAAAGAAGGTATCTACACTCCAATATGAGGATATTACTGTTTATTGTAGTACACAGCAGCAGTACTCAGCAGGACGCGTTTCGGCTTTTACATCAGCCTTTATCAACTAGCTTCTTTATCTATCTTCACGTGCGCTTCATTAGTTCAAACCTTGTGGTAATATTAAAGGGCTAGCTCCTCATTTAATTATTTATGATAAATGACTAGTGTCTTTTAAATGTTCACATGCGTGAAGCCAGCAGATATACAAACGCACTGTGCAACAAATGTCAATTTCAAATAAAACCGTCACTCCTTTCTTTGGCTGCTGACAGTTCTCAGTCCATGCCTCTTTAATAACGATAAACAGACAACTAGTGTTGCGTTTTCCCCAAATTACACCACTTAGCTTATGCGTCGTAGTGCTCAGCTCCGAAACACAATGGTGTTCACACAGGCCGGCCAGTCTCACACATAGCTGCCAAGGTTTCAGATTGCTATGTGTGACATTTTCATAATTTCAGTGTAATTATGAGTGACATTTCAACCACTATGAGTGACACTTTTCTCGCGAGCAAAATCAAGCAGTAATGACGAGGGAAATTTATATAAACATTAGAAATGACACACATATTGGAGCAACAAGAAACTCTCAGAAAATCTTAGAACTGCTCCAAATCGCAGAAATGAAAGGGCACTAACCTAGTGTCCTTGTAAACTGATCGTAGTTTTGGGAATATGCAGTGCATCATTATACAGTCAAGTGCTTTCAACAGGGACATTTAACCTCTCCTCTGTGCGAAATCACTGTGGTAGTGTTAATTTTATAACAAATACTTCTGTCTCTGGTAAAGTCACAACACTACACTGGTGCACCTAGGCAGGGAAAATAAAAATAATAATAATGCAGCTGCCGATGTCCTTGAGAAGTGTCTCTATGTCTGTTACACTCACTGGCTCAGCCAGTAGCGAAGGTAATCTGCCCCCAGTCACGTCGCTGGTGAGGAGCTCTGAATGCAAAACTAGTCACGGTGGCACAGCTCTGCCAATGTGAGAGCGCCTGCCCTAAACACCACCAGCTCAGGCTCTCCCAGACTCAGGGCAGAGTTCTAAAGTTGCCAGGCATGGCGACAGCAACAATTAGTGAGGGCCCGGGCTGGGGCACAGGCTGATGGAGGAAATAGGAATAGGAAGTACTAGTACCTACTAGTACTACACTAACCTAGTCACATAGCTCAAAAAAACTGTAACAGCAATCTATACACCGCAGCTGTGGAGAAGGGTTTAAAAAGATGTAAATGATAATTACAGTTTAGTTAATAGATTACTGCTCTCTCAGGCACTTAATAATTATTCATGATCGTCACTGGGTAGCAGCTGAGCCCGGATGCGGCCCGGTAGGCTAGGTCCCTCCCAGTCGCATGATATATTACCTCCACCGATGTGCCATCAGTCATGCTGCAATCAGTGAGCACAGCAGCTTGCTGCACCCACTCTTTCTGCGACTGCCCCCGGCGCTGCCTCGGTGACCCTGACTTGTGAGCCAGCCAGCCTCTCTGGCCCCGTCTTTGGCTGAGTGGTGCAGGTGGGATCCGATACCACATTGGAACCATCCATGAGCCATATTTACCGCAGACCAGACGGTCGACGGTGCCCTGCATTGACAACGGTGAAAATCAGCCGCAGCTGGCGTTCGTTACTGTCGGAAATCGCTCACCTCCACCCCGCTGCGGTCAGAGCGGTGAGTTCAGGAGGAGCAGGAGCTGCGCATTTTAAGTTAAAGAAAAGCAGTCGGCAGCAGGAGGACCGTCGGACGTGACGCACATAGCCTATTGTGAGTCTACTTCATCATTGGGCACTAACTGCAGTGACGTTGACACTTTAAGTTCGGCGCCACGTGTGTCAGCCCGGCCCGGAAGTGTAACTTGAATACTACAATTACATTGTAGCAGTACTAACGCGCAAGCCGCAGAGCTGCAAACAGATCTAGCCAGCTTTCTTAACCTCTGACTGCCGGGAGCAGTGCGCACCACGATGACAGACACTGCAGCTCAGTCCATCAAGTGCATTATAGCAGCCCTCAACATAGCAGCTGAGAAGGTGCTATAATGCGTGACAATGCATTTCAGTGCGGTGATGCGGATCACCACACTGAAATGCGTTACACTAACGCCTGATGCGTGATACTTGGCAGGACTGCTCACATACAGGGTGTTGACGAGACAATGCCTCTCCCGACATCATTTCAACATCCTTGATGATCCTTAGTACACTCGTGGGCAAACCGGCTACACGCGTCATGACCCCACTGGATTGCGGTTTCGCCTGTTTGCTCCTAATCTCTGGTGGTGCAGATGGGGACGTCACCACTGACGTCATTACATCAACTCAAGCTCCTCCTGCGATGAAGAAGGTATCTGCACTCTAATATGAGGATATTACTATTTATTGTAGTACACAGCAGCAGTACTCAGCAGGACGAATTCTGGCTTTTACATCAGCCTTAATCAACTGCAAAGGCGCGCCGTAGGTTCTTTATATATCTTCATGTGCGCTTAATTAGTTCAAACCTTGTGGTAATATTAAAGGGCTAGCTCCCCATTTAATTATTTATGATAAATGACTAAAATGACTAGTGTCTTTTAATTGTTCACATGCGCGAAGCCAGCAGATATACAAATTCACTGTGCAACAAATGTCAATTTCAAATAAAACCGGCACTCCTTTCTTTTGCTGCTGACAGTTCTCAGTCCATGCCTCTTGAGCTACGAGAGGGCACTCGACGATGTTCCTACCATCCAGTTTGTTGGCCTCACTGCAGCTCGCCTGCCTGCTTTCCATATTTTACTGCCATGCCCAACGCGTTTTGAGGCCACTCCGCCTCTTCCTCATGGGCTCTTACACAGAAGCATCGACGGCTCACCTCTTAATTCATTACATTTTTATTCAATATCACCGCCCTCAGTGGGCGTGGCTCACTTTGCTCACCAAAGAGCATGATGGTACTTGTGGTCCATAGAGGTAAGTACTATACAATCCCTTTAGTAGGTTCCATGCTTCTGTGTCCGTTTAAAAGTTCCATTTAATATCCTTTAGTAGGAAAGGAAACCAAGGCCATCGGGCTGTTATTAACATACTGGAACATCGTGCTGCACGGTGGGACCATTCCCTTCCACAGCCTTTCCATTTTGCAGAAATGGTGCTCCTCTCCACGGCCAGAGCAGCCGTGCATAGTTATTGTTCAACAAAACACCCTTGAGTTACGAGAGGGCACTCGACGTTGTTCCTACCATCCGGTTTGTTGGCCTCACTGCAGCTCGCCTGCCTGCTTTCCATATTTTACTGCCATGCCCGACGCGTTTCGAGGCCACTCCGCCTCTTCCTCATGGGCTGCTACACAGAAGCATCGATGGCTCACCTCTTAATTCATTACATTTTTATTCAATATCACCGTCCTCAGTGGGCGTGGCTCACTTTGCTCACCAAAGAGCATGATGGTACTTGTGGTCCATAGAGGTAACTACTATACAATCCCTTTAGTAGGTTCCATGCTTCTGTGTCCGTTTAAAAGTTCCATTTAATATCCTTTAGTAGGAAAGGAAACCAAGGCCAGCGGGCTGTTATTAACATACTGGAACATCGTGCTGCACGGCGGGACCATTCCCTTCCACAGCCTTTCCATTTTGCAGAAATGGTGCTCCTCTCCACGGGCAGAGCAGCCGTGCATAGTTATTGTTCAACAAAACACCCTTGAGTTACGAGAGGGCACTCGACGTTGTTCCTACCATCCGGTTTGTTGGCCTCACTGCAGCAAGCCTGCCTGCTTTCCATATTTTACTGCCATGCCCGACGCGTTTCGAGGCCACTCCGCCTCTTCCTCATGGGCTGCTACACAGAAGCATCGACGGCTCACCTCTTAATTCATTACATTTTTATTCAATATCACCGTCCTATGTGGGCGTGGCTCACTTTGCTCACCAAAGAGCATGATGGTACTTGTGGTCCATAGAGGTAACTACTATACAATCCCTTTAGTAGGTTCCATGCTTCTGTGTCCGTTTAAAAGTTCCATTTAATATCCTTTAGTAGGAAAGGAAACCAAGGCCAGCGGGCTGTTATTAACATACTGGAACATCGTGCTGCATGGCGGGACCATTCCCTTCCACAGCCTTTCCATTTTGCAGAAATGGTGCTCCTCTCCACGGGCAGAGCAGCCGTGCATAGTTATTGTTCAACAAAACACCCTTGAGTTACGAGAGGGCACTCGACGTTGTTCCTACCATCCGGTTTGTTGGCCTCACTGCAGCTCGCCTGCCTGCTTTCCATATTTTACTGCCATGCCCGACGCGTTTCGAGGCCACTCCGCCTCTTCCTCATGGGCTGCTACACAGAAGCATCGACGGCTCACCTCTTAATTCATTACATTTTTATTCAATATCACCGCCCTCAGTGGGCGTGGCTCACTTTGCTCACCAAAGAGCATGATGGTACTTGTGGTCCATAGAGGTAAGTACTATACAATCCCTTTAGTAGGTTCCATGCTTCTGTGTCCGTTTAAAAGTTCCATTTAATATCCTTTAGTAGGAAAGGAAACCAAGGCCAGCGGGCTGTTATTAACATACTGGAACATCGTGCTGCACGGCGGGACCATTCCCTTCCACAGCCTTTCCATTTTGCAGAAATGGTGCTCCTCTCCACGGCCAGAGCAGCCGTGCATAGTTATTGTTCAACAAAACACCCTTGAGTTACGAGAGGGCACTCGACGTTGTTCCTACCATCCGGTTTGTTGGCCTCACTGCAGCTCGCCTGCCTGCTTTCCATATTTTACTGCCATGCCCGACGCGTTTCGAGGCCACTCCGCCTCTTCCTCATGGGCTGCTACACAGAAGCATCGACGGCTCACCTCTTAATTCATTTCATTTTTATTCAATATCACCGTCCTATGTGGGCGTGGCTCACTTTGCTCACCAAAGAGCATGATGGTACTTGTGGTCCATAGAGGTAACTACTATACAATCCCTTTAGTAGGTTCCATGCTTCTGTGTCCGTTTAAAAGTTCCATTTAATATCCTTTAGTAGGAAAGGAAACCAAGGCCAGCGGGCTGTTATTAACATACTGGAACATCGTGCTGCATGGCGGGACCATTCCCTTCCACAGCCTTTCCATTTTGCAGAAATGGTGCTCCTCTCCACGGGCAGAGCAGCCGTGCATAGTTATTGTTCAACAAAACACCCTTGAGTTACGAGAGGGCACTCGACGTTGTTCCTACCATCCGGTTTGTTGGCCTCACTGCAGCTCGCCTGCCTGCTTTCCATATTTTACTGCCATGCCCGACGCGTTTCGAGGCCACTCCGCCTCTTCCTCATGGGCTGCTACACAGAAGCATCGACGGCTCACCTCTTAATTCATTACATTTTTATTCAATATCACCGCCCTCAGTGGGCGTGGCTCACTTTGCTCACCAAAGAGCATGATGGTACTGGTGGTCCATAGAGGTAAGTACTATACAATCCCTTTAGTAGGTTCCATGCTTCTGTGTCCGTTTAAAAGTTCCATTTAATATCCTTTAGTAGGAAAGGAAACCAAGGCCAGCGGGCTGTTATTAACATACTGGAACATCGTGCTGCACGGCGGGACCATTCCCTTCCACAGCCTTTCCATTTTGCAGAAATGGTGCTCCTCTCCACGGCCAGAGCAGCCGTGCATAGTTATTGTTCAACAAAACACCCTTGAGTTACGAGAGGGCACTCGACGTTGTTCCTACCATCCGGTTTGTTGGCCTCACTGCAGCTCGCCTGCCTGCTTTCCATATTTTACTGCCATGCCCGACGCGTTTCGAGGCCACTCCGCCTCTTCCTCATGGGCTGCTACACAGAAGCATCGACGGCTCACCTCTTAATTCATTACATTTTTATTCAATATCACCGTCCTCAGTGGGCGTGGCTCACTTTGCTCACCAAAGAGCATGATGGTACTTGTGGTCCATAGAGGTAACTACTATACAATCCCTTTAGTAGGTTCCATGCTTCTGTGTCCATTTAAAAGTTCCATTTAATATCCTTTAGTAGGAAAGGAAACCAAGGCCAGCGGGCTGTTATTAACATACTGGAACATCGTGCTGCACGGCGGAACCGTTCCCTTCCGTAGCCTTTCCATTTTGCAGAAATGGTGCTCCTCTCCACGGCCAGGGCAGCCGTGCATAGTTATTGTTCAACAAAACGCCCTTGAGCTACGAGAGGGCACTCGACGCTGTTCCTACCATCCGGTATGTTGGCCTCACTGCAGCTCGCCTGCCTGCTTTCCATATTTTACTGCCATGCCCGACGCGTTTCGAGGCCACTCCGCCTCTTCCTCATGGGCTATTACACAGAAGCATCGACGGCTCACCTCTTAATTCATTACATTTTTATTCAATATCACCGCCCTCAGTGGGCGTGGCTCACTTTGCTCACCAAAGAGCATGATGGTACTTGTGGTCCATAGAGGTAAGTACTATACAATCCCTATCAAAACCAACTCCTACTCCACACTGGAGGAAGGCACGCACACAAGGGCTGCAAGGTAAAAGCTTCTTTTATTTCATCGGGCCTCCCATGACCCCACGACTGAAGAGACGCGATTCGGCTGTCACAGCAGCCTTTCTCAATCTGGCGAGCGCCATGAACATTAAGAAATATATACCCCATCTCAGTAATAGGCATAAAAGAAATTTCATAGATATAGAGGAGGTTAATCCGATGTACACTGTTACACCTAAAACACATCTCAATCCATATTGGAATGTTAGGAAGCTATCATAACATACAGAACACTACAAATGGTAAGTCACTCGAAGCATTGATACAAATTAAATGCATAGTGCAACATTGACCACATAGTCCTTTATGATATATCCAAACCTCTATAATGCACTCGGAAAATATCGCCTGCTCGTATTTTAAAACTGTGATGCTTGGGTAGTAATAAAATCCACTGTATGGCGCAAACCCCTTCAGGAAATGCAAACCGAATGAAATGCAATGAAATAAAATAAAACGTGCTGCATGTAACACTTTGTACCCTTGAGAGAGACAACATTCATCAAAATTGATATATTGTGGCTTGAAATAACTTGTGGGTTAAGTCCGTAACCCTTGCCCTTTCATACATGACAGGAAACAAAACCTGTTCACTGCCCGATTGTGCTAACATATATACACATGATAAACGCTTTGGGGGAAATGAAACATGAGACTGATATACATCATTAAAGGCTGGAAACACATAATGTACACTCTCGAGACTACAATAGCGGCCTCAACATTATGAATAGTATCCCTTAGGAACTACATGTCCCATAAAAAATGTACCAAGTCCTTGTTGAACATATTTGCATGTGACAAACATTGAGACAGACTCAATTTTAAGTCAATCTTGGCGCTCCAACAGTCACAGATTAAGCAAAGTGAAACACCAAATTACTCGGGGGCAACACAACCTGTCCTGTGAGTTTCCAACATAGGCTTCAAGTGATAGCCATATATATATATATATATTTATTCATTGAAAAAACCATAGGTTTCAGGGACGTTATAGTTAGTCAGACATTTCACTCATAAAAAACCAGAGAAATACAGCCGTTATAGTTAGATGAGCTAACTATAACTTGCGCCCCCGCAATGCACTGCTGTTGACGTCACATATTACATCACTCATGACATAGTCAGTGACATCACTGATGACATCACTGATGACATCTTCCAGTGACTATGTGTGTTTCTAAAAAGTTGACGAATGTATATGTATATATGCCATGGTGTATTGAAGAATGAGTGGGTGTATGAGTGTGTTAGAAATGGGATTTCTGGTTGGCTAGGACAAGCGCCTAAGCCAGGCAGAAACCACCACTCTAGTCAGGACAAGGGAGTTACATGCTGAAGATAACCCCTACTCACCCCCTTGGTAGCTTGGCACGAGCAGTCAGGCTTATCCCAGAGGCAATGTGTAAAGCGTTTGCGCAACACACTCACACAGCAGCAACACACTAGGCACACCACAAAGAAACTCCACACAAGGTTATATAAAAAAATAGCCTTTGTATTATCATAAACACATCAGATACACTGTGCCAACTGGCACTGGGCAATATTCACTGGGGATTATATACATGACAGGGCCAATCGGACCACTGTCAGAACAAGCACAAGTAGTAAAAATATCACAACCAGTAACTACTGGCAAAATACTGTACTCAGCATTATCACATTAGCATTGGGGCATAATCATCAGCATAACCACATTATGCAATCTCTGTAGGCATAAACACATTATGCATAAACATCCTAAGCATAAACACATTATGTCATAGGCATCACAGTAGGCATGGACCCAGTAGGAATAAACCCCATTAGGAATAAACACATTATGCCTAGAACATACTGCACCCCAGTGCCACAGATAAAGTGCACACAGCACCTTCGCATACACACTGAAATGACCCCAGGCCAACTGGCCTTCTGTGGAGGGCCCAATGCCCTTTGTCCAGAATGTCAGGGCATAAGGTAGGGCCTTTCACTGGCCCTCTGGCTGCCAATGCAGCAAAAGCAAAGTGCGCAATGCACTGGGGCAGAGGAGTGTATCTCACTCCTTTCTCATTTGCAGAAATCAAAAATGCCCCCTTTGTTGCAGCTGCCCTCTATCCGGTGGGGCAGCTGTAGGAAATTGGCTCTGGCACCACTGTGCCTGGGGAGCCCCACTCTGGGACTCTACACACAAAATTGCCCCCACCTTGCAGCTGTCCACAACTGCGGGGCAGCTGAGAAAAACAGGCACCCGCACCAACAGTGCCTTAGGGAGCCCCGTCCACTGGGCTCTTCCTGGTGCCCTTCACTCGGCACCAGTAATGTGCAATCATTCCGCTTGCAGCCCCACTCGCCGGGGCTGTTCTCCTTGGTCTCCTCCGATCCCTGGGGGAGTCCGCGGGGCTCCGGTCCTCGCCTCCTGCGACCCGGTGAGCCCGCAAGGCTCCTTCTCCACCGGCTGGCACGTGGAGCTCTCCTCTTTCAGCGCCACTCACCGGGGCATCCTCCTGGTGGTAGGGCCACGAAGGCGGGGTGGGCTCCCGCTGGACTTCGGGCTCCACACGCGGGACTCTCTGCTTCGGGGCTTCAGGCCACGCCCCCAACCAGGCACGGCCACCTGGCTTCCTCTGGTCCCGGAGGCGGGGTAGGATCCCGCCCTCCTTCCGGCACTTCCTCTTCCTCGGCCCGCCTACCACCAGGCAGCTTGCCTGCCTTCCGGGTCGCCGCTGGTGGTGTGGCAGCCAATTTCAGCAATAATAAGACACAGGGTGGGCTCCCGCTCAGTCTCCCTCAAACGCGGGGCTCTCCCTGTCACACAGGAGCCCCGCTTGGCATATGGCTACTTCTGGAGCGATGACTCCACTACTCCTGGGCCCTCAGAATGGCAGGGTAGGTTCCCGCTCCATTCACAGGCAATGCGGGGGAATCCCCATGTCGGGATCCCCTCCAAATTCGTCGCAGCACAGCGCTGCAAGGCCCCAACACTCTCCTCGTCCTGGGAGAGAAAGATACATCACTCCACAAGGTGCTAGGGGCCACAGCTCCAAAGAGCAAAGTTCCAGGGCACAAGGCTGGGCCCAGGCAGGCCAGCTCACAGGGCTCTCCAGCAGGGAGGCAGTCCCTCGTGGCAGTACCTCCTGGAGCCCAGCAGCAGCAAGTCCCCAGAAGCACAAGGAAAGCACAAAAAGCACAACACCTACATGAGGTCACAGCCCCAATATTTATACTACATTTTCTTTGTCTGCCCTGGCACAGGGCTTGGGGGAATCCAGCCTCAACTGGTTCTGGGGGCTGTGGAGCACTTTGTTTACAGGGCTCCCACCCTCCTTTGTCAGGTTGGGGCTCTGTCATCAGACACACCACAGGGGGACGGAGTCAGCATTCACCTAGGCAGGCACAGACCTATTCAGGGTCAGGGGACTACTCCTCCCACTACTCCAAATGCAGATCTCCCATTCAGCCTAGCGCTGACTCACCCTGCCCTCCCTGGAGCCACACACACCTCACCAGCACCTGTCACTCCAAAGCCAGACATGCAATCCGCATCAGGCAGGCAGACACATAGCACACAGAAATGCCAACTTCTAAAAGTGGCATTTCTAAAATAGTGATAATAAATCTGCGCACACCATTGCACAGCATTCATTATTACTATTCCAACCATGCCAAACTTGACCACGCTGCTCCTCTCATATCAGGAATTACCACTGAAACACTTATCAGGGAATTCCCAATGCATTCCTATGGGAGGGCAGCCTCACAGCAGTGAGAAACTAAAAATGGCTGTTTGTCACTACCAGGACATGTCACACACTTAAGGTACATGTCCTGCCTTCTACCTACAATGCACCCTGCCCATAGGGCTAGCTAGGGCCTACCTTAGGGGTGACTGACATGCAGTAAAAGGGGGGTCACAGACATGGCACACACTTTAGGTGTCACATCACAGTGGCAGTAACACTGCACACACAGGCCCTGCAATGGCAGAGGCCTGAGACAGGTTTGAAAGGCTACTTTGGTGGGTGGCACAATCAGCGCTGCAAGCCCACCAGTAGCATTTAATTTACTGGCCCCGGGTATATGAGATACCACATTACTGGGGACTGACAGGTAAATTAAATATGCCAAACAGGTGTAGACCAATCTTACCATGTTTACCACAGAGAGCACATGCACTTTACACTGGACAGCAGTGCTAAAGTGCCCAGAGTCCTAAAACCACCAACACCATGTCAGAAAAAAGGCTAGGAGGAAGGAAAAAAGTTCAGGGATGACCCTGCAAAAAGGGCCAGGTCCAACAGTGTCTGAATGGATGATTTAGTGGGTGTGTGACTGACTGTATAAGTGAGTGATTAAACGTATCTTAGTGAATGCATGAATGAATGACTAATCTGTGTGAATG
Source organism: Calotriton arnoldi (assembly GCA_963921515.1). NCBI lineage: Eukaryota > Metazoa > Chordata > Amphibia > Caudata > Salamandridae > Calotriton > Calotriton arnoldi. The sequence continues at coordinate 163,779 of CAWUFW010012078.1, forward strand.
TCTGTATCAGTCTGTCAGTTGGTGTGTATGTTGCTGCATGGATTGGTGAGAAGCTACATGAGTGTCTATATTGGTTAATGATTGGTTGTCTGATTACCTGTATGGGTGCCTGAGTGTCTGTGTGGGTGTGTGGGGGATGTGTGTGACTCCCTGCATGGATGTGTGAGTGGGTGATTTACTGGGTGTATGGGTTCATGAGTATGTGTGTTAGGGGCTGTATGGGTGAGTGAGTGTGTGTATAGCTGTGTTGGTGAGTGAATGGATGTCTCATTGGTATATGTGTAAGTAACTACATATGTGAAAGGCAGTATATGTGAGTGTTGGAGTATATAAATGACTAAATGTGACAGTGAGTGATTGTGACAGTGGCTGCATGGATAAGTGTGTGCTATGTCAGTGATTGTAGAAGAGAGTAAGTATATGGTACTATCTGTATGAATAAGTGAGGTGGTGTGTGTGTGTATAACTTTATAGGTGAGTAAATGGCAGTGAGGTTGATTCTTTGGGTGACTGACTAGGTGCTTGAGTAACTCTTTGGGTGAGTGGCTGTGTGTGAGTGTCTGTATGAGTGGATATATCAGTGGCTGTATTGATGAATGACTACGTGTATGAGTGACTGTATGGGTTAGTGAGTAGATGTGTGTGTAAACGTATGAATCAGTGAGAGGGTATGTACTAAAAGGTATTGGTCCGTCGATGGTTTCGAGATTGGTAGTCTGTATTTTAGAGTGGGTGTATCAAAGGTTATATTAGGGTGAGAGGATGTGCATCAGATGATCACGTGGATGATGTCATCAGTGATGTCATTTGAGATGTCATCAGTGAGGTCACTGACTATGTCATGAGTGATGTAATATGTGACGTCATCAGCAGTGCATTGGGGGGCGCGAGTTATAGTTAGCTCAGCTAACTATAACGGCCAATTTCTCTGGTTTTGTATGAGTGAAATGTCTGACTAACTATAACGTCCCTAAAACCTATGGTTTTTGCAATGAATTGCTAAGGTTTTTTAAATGCTAATCCCTAACTATAACGTCCCTGAAACCTGTGGTTTTTTCTGTGAATTTCTAAGGTTTTTTAAATGCTAATCCCTAACTATAACGTCCCTGAAACCTATGTTTTTTTCAGTGAATTTCTAAGGTTTTTTTAAATGCTCATTTCTAACTAAGCCTACTTAGGTAGGACATGAGCAGAAAGAGGAAGAAAGGCGCAGAAAGAAGCAAGAGAAGTGCAGAAAGAGGCGAGAGGTGCAGAAAGAGGAAGAAAGGTGCAGAAAGAAGCAAGAGAAATGCAGAAAGAGGCAACAGAAGTCCAGAAAGAGGAAGAAAGGTGCAGAAGAAGCAAAAGATGTGCAGAAAGAACCAACAGATATGCAGAAAGAGGTCTACTTTGACTGTACCTTACAACAGACTCATACAAAATAAGCAAATCACTAATCCTTTTCCGAAGATGTCTTAAACCTCACTTTTCTCTTGAAGGTTCACTATTAATCGACTGCTCAGAATGTTAGGCCTACCAAATATAAAACAGCAATCCTAAGCAAATCACTGTTGTAAGACTGACCAAGTTTGTGAAGGTATGCATGTGTGTCTCTGCTTTTACCTAGTGGCATGTTAAATGAAAATAAACATACAAACACTTGAATACCTGTGTTTCAAACAACATACTCTGTAAATTTGTGTAAAAAAAGGTGTATGCATTTCTTTCTGGTCACAATACAGGGCACATGGGTATTTAATAGTATATTTGAGGGGCTCTATAACACATATATACATAAGACATGTCTGCCTGTGCAACCGAATGAGATAGCAGAACTGAGAAGATTTGACCACCTATAAGTGAATTTACCCGCTTTCTAAGCTACCATCTTCAGATGCATAACACATGTAAGAATACATATACAAGTAGACATATACCTCAGTCGTAAGAGCACGCAGACCTTTAAACTTGACAGCTTGCACTTCCCATTTGAGTACAGAAAGAGGCGAGAGAAGTTCAGTAAGAAGCAAGAGAGTTGCAGAAACAGGCAAAAGAGGTGTAGAAAGAGGGAACAGGGGTGCAGACAGAGGCAGGAGAGGTGCAGAAACAGGGAAGAGGGGCGCAGAAATTTGCAAGAGAGGTACAAAAAGAAGCAAGAGCAGTGCAGAAAGAACCAACAGAGGTGCAGAAGGAGGCAAGAGGGGTGCAGAAATGTGCAAGAGAGGTGCAGAAAGAAGCAAGAGCAGTGCAAAAGAACCAACAGAGGTGCAGAAAGAGGCAAGTGAGGTGCGGAAGGAGGCAAAAGGGGTACAGAAAGAGGGAACGGGTGGGCAGACTGAGGCAAGAGAGGTGCAGAAAGAGGGAAGAGGGGTGCAGAAAGAGACAAGAGGGATGCAGAAATTTGGAACAGAGGTGCAGAAAGAAGCAAGAGCAGTGCAGAAAGAACCAACACAGGTGCAGAAAGAGGAAAGAGGGGTACAGAAAGAGGCAAGTGAAGTACAGAACGAAGCGAAAGAGGTAAGAGACCTGCAGAAAAAGGCAAGAGAGGTGCAGAATGAGGCAGGAGAGGTGCACAAAGAGGCAAGAGGGGTACAGAAAGAGGCAAGAGGGGTGCAGAAAGAAGCAAGAGAAGGGCAGAAAGAACCAACAGAGGTGCTGAAAGAGGCAAGAGGGGTGCAGAAAGAGGCAAGAGAAGTGCAGAAAGAAGCAACAGAGGTGCAGAAAGAGGCAAGACAAGTGCGGAAGCAGGCAAGAAAGGTGCAGAAAGAGGGAACAGGGGTGCAGAAATAGGCAAGAGGGAATCAGAAATTTGCAAAAGAGGTGCAGAAAGAACCAAGAGCAGTGCAGAAAGAACCAACAGAGGTGCAAAAAGAGGCAAGAGGGGTGCAGAAAAAGGCAGGAAAGGTGCAGAATGAAGAAAGAGAACTGCAGAAAGAAGCAACAGAGGTGCTGAAAGAGGCACGAAGGGTGCAGAAAGAGGCAAGAGAAGTGCAGAAAGAAGCAACAGAGGTACAGAAAGAGGCAAGAGTGGTGCAGAAAGAGGGAAGAGAGGTGTAGAAAGAGGCAAGAGAGTTGCAGAAAGAGGGAAGAGGGGTGCAGAAAGAGGCAAGAGGGGTGCAGAAAGAAGCAAGAGGGGTGCAGAAAGAAGCAAGAGAGGTGCAGAAAGAGGCAAGAGAGGTGCAGAAAGAGGCAAGAGAAGTGTAGAAAGAGGCAAGAGAGGTGCAGAAGGAGGCAAGGGAACTGCAGAAAGAGGCAAGAGAGTTGCAGAAAGAGCCAAGTGAGGTGCAGAAGGAGGCAAGAGAACTGCAGAAAGAGACAAGAGAGTTGCAGAAACAAGCAAAAGGGGTGCAGAAAGAGGGAACAGTTGGGCAGACTGAGGCATGAGAGGTGCAGAAAGAGGGAAGAGGGGTGCACAAAGAGGCAAGAGGGGTGCAGAAAGAAGCAACAGAGGTGCAGAAAGAGGCAAGAGAAGTGTAGAAAGAGGCAAGAGAGGTGCAGAAAGAGGCAAGAGAGGTGCAGAAAGAGGCAAGAGAAGTGCAGAAAGAAGCAACAAAGGTGCAGAAAGAGGCAAGAGAAGTGTAGAAAGAGGCAAGAGAGGTGCAGAAACAGGTAGGAGAGGTGCAGAAAGAGGGAACAGGGATACAGAAAGAGGCAAGAGAGTTGAAGGAAGAAGGGTACAGAAAGAGGCAAGAGGGGTACAGGTAGAAGCAAGTGAGGTGCAGATAGAGGCAACAGAGGTGCAGAAAGAGGCAAGAAAGGTGCAGAAAGTGAAAGAGATGAGCAGAAAGAGGCAAAAGAAGTGCAGAAAAAAGAAAGGTGCAGAAAGAAGCAACAGAAATGCAGAAAGAGGCAACAGAGGCACAGAAAGAAGCAAGAGTGGTTTGCACACCATTAGTACCAATTTAATACCCACATTTAGCAATAGGTAATAGGTGACCATTCTAGGTTTGCAAAGGGCCTTCCACTTGTCGCTACATTTTTGGTAGCGTCTGAGCAGTTTGTGCTAGAAACAAAGTTTTTTGTTCAAATCTGCAGATTATGCAGCAGATGATGGATTATGTGGCAAATGCGGAAAATGTATAATTGTGCGAAAGTTGGTGCAGCCAAACAGTCGCATAATTCCAGTGGCCCTGCTCATACCTCCGACTACTTCCAGAAGTGCTCCTCAGTAGTTCCTTCTTTTTTTTTGTCTCATTGAGTTTATAGTTTAGCTTCTATGGAAACGAGGAAGACTAAACCTGAGGTTACCACTCCACAACACAGACTACCATACCACATAATTACTCTCCATAACACATAATCTCACTCTACATAATTCCTATACACTAAATGCCACATAATTTCTATCCACATAATTTCACTACACAACATACTGCATAATTGCACTACACACAACGTACATCCACTCCAAAAAACATTAGTAAAAAACTTTTACATTTACAATGCCAATAGCCGCAACTTTCGCAAATGCGAGACCTATTACATTCCAAATGCTTCTTTAACTAGTAGTCACGTTTGCAGAGTGGTGGAGGAAGGGGGCTGGGCCTCCGACCAGTGCTCAGGAATTCCACTGCGTAGGACTTACAAGAGGTACCAGGGATGCTTCTTGGCCCCAAAAGTCCCTCAGGAGTAAAGAGGACTTCATCCCCCAAACAGTAGTGTGCCAGGAGGCGCGTTTGCAGAGTGGTAGAGAAAGTAGGGCGTGGACTCCGAACACCTCTTAGCAATCCCACTGGATGGGACTTACTGGAGGTAACAGGAGGGGTAGTTGGCCCCCAAAGACATTCTTGGGGGCCAACTATCCCTTCTATTACCTCCCGTAAATCCCACACAGCAGGATTGCTAAGTTCTCATAGCAGGCCACGCCCCCTTTGCCCACCACTCTGCAAACGTGCTCCCTGGCTCGCTCTTGGATGGGGATTGAAATCCCCTTCGCTGCTGGGGGTCCTTAGGGGCCAACTGGCCTATCTATTACCTCCAGTAAGCCCCACACAGTGGGATTGCTGAGAGGTGGACAGAGGCCACGCCCCTTTTCTCCACCACTCTGCAAACGTGCCTCCTGGCGCGCTCTTGGTTGGGGGATGAAGTCCCCTTGCCTCCTGAGGGTCCCTGGGGGCCAACTAGCCCTCCTGTTATCTCTAGTAAGCCCCACACAGCTGGACTGCTGAAAGGTGGTCCAAGGCAACGCCCCCTTTTTACACCACTCAGCAAACGCAGCTCCTGGCGCACTGCTGCTTGGGGGATGAAGTCCACTTTAGTCCTGAAGTCCTCAGGACACAAAGTGGTTTTTTTTGGCGGGATTCGTGCTCCCAGCGTGAATTCTGCTGATATATATATATTTTTTTTAATGCTTTTTTTGGGCCTGGGCCCTGAGCAGGCCTAGGTGGTCAGGGTGTTTCTACCCTGCCCCCTTTTCTTGTTTTTTATCTTTTTTTACTGTTTTCTTGTGACTCAGTAAAACTGAGTCACAAGATGGCTGCCAACACTTCTTGGTTTGGAGTGTTGACAGCCAATCAAAATGAAGCTCGTGCTCGGGAGGGTTCGCGAATCCTCCTCGGCCACCAGATATCGATATTGTTTATTTTTTAATTTCTCAGGAACTACTGAACGGATTTACACCATTTAAAAAAAAGAACGCTTTCTGAACTAAGACCTACCTTTTTGCCAAATTTTATGTAATTCCGTTTAGCAGTTCGGGCTGTAGCTTTGTCTAAAGTTTCCTAAGGAAATGAACAGGTGTGTCTGGATGATCCCAATGCAACATACCAAAATAATAAACATCAGGAATGATGAATGAAAAGTAATTAGATTGCTAGTCCTTCATAGGTCACCGCCTTATCTAATTACTTTTCAATCATCATTCCAGATGTCCCCATATATTAATTGTCCTGAAGAGATCCTTGTATCCTAGTAAGGGTTGAAATGTTGTTGACTCAGATGAGTTGCAAAGAAACCAACAAAGAGACAATTACTCAGTGAACTGATTTGGGAATTTAAGATAGTTTGTTGCTGACAAATCTACACTTGCATACAATTTTCATTGCATGTATATTATTTTGGCATGTGGTGGATGTTACACTGGGGGCACATTGCACTATTTTTATTATTTTTATTTGATTTTTGTGATTAATTGAATAATTGGTGAGATAAAATTACTTCTCCCTTTTACTTTCTGGTGATCTTTGTGAACTTTTCTTGGAACATTGATTGCACAGGTTATTTAACCTACAGAATTAATGATTCCTTTTGATTAAATGATACTGATGAGAGCCAGTGTTGCAAATATAGAACATTTAAGAAGAGGAAAGTGGGAGATGTTAAAAAATAATCAGGAGAATGTATTTCCCCCATTGACTTCTATTGTAAGACAGGTAACTTCAGACTGGAGACATCCAAAATAAAGTCATTTTTGGCTTCAAAATTCGCGTCTCCCGCTTGAATTGGGTCTATTGGCATGTAGAGAGCTGCTGCATGTACCAGCCACTCTGTCTTTTACTGTGCAGGCCGGACCTGCCAGCATATCAAAGGGGGACAGAGATCCCCCTGAAGGTAGGTGCAGTGAGTGAATTCTCCCAACTGCAGTAGGATGTCTGGGAAGTCCATCAGGGGCACGCTGACTGTGCACCACCTTTTTGTGGTGCACAGTCAGCGTGCCTTCTGAAGGCCTCTCTGCCTATGTGCCTGCATTCATATTATGGCGCAGATGCAAAGTGTTTGCTTCATTTGTTTGGGGGATCATACCCCCATGGAAACGACAAAATTCACTCTAAATATAGTGGCAGCGCTTTATGTCCACCTGCATTATCTGTATTATAGAAGATGTCTCACAAGCATCTACGGTCCCTTCTGTAATACTAGTGTCCCTAGGGGTATAGACAATGGGCACACATGGCTGTTGCGCCCACGAGGCACTGTATGTAATACAGCTCCAGATGAGCTTTGAAGAAATCAGTTCATCGTGAAAAAGTCATATCTCACCCACACTGCGTAGATATGAAGGAGTAAACAACTTTTTTAAAATATCAATATCAAAACATTTTTACAGGAAGTAATGTACTTTGATCCTGCATTTTAAATTTAGTTAACAAACATAAGGCATAGCATTACACCTTTGGATGTGACTGCACTTTACACTAACGCATTAGCCGTTAAAAGCTGTATATCACAGCCAAGTACCTGAAACAAAATTAAGGGTAGCAGCTAAACAGGAGGCTGATAGCTATTATCCGAGTGTCAGGGGAGCCTTGCTCTTAAAACGCAGTTCATAACAAATTAAAAAGGCTGTATAATAACAGAAAACCAACATTTTCCACGCACTGCCCATAGATTTTCAAGATGCCATAAAAGCACAATAGGCTGCAATAAAACGAAAACAACAGAGGTTCCAGTTCTCAAAAGAAATAAACGAGTACCTTATTTTGTACTTCTGCAGTACTACTTCAGAAATGCATTTCCCAAAGGTACAGGTGTAGAATCACACATATGCCGGTCCTATACCTCATATGCAGAGTTCTGTGCCGAGAGTGCAAAGAACTCTGCACTAATGTGGTGTTCACTGCACTCTCGGTAGAGCTCTCTGCACATGAGGTATGGCCCTTCATTTTTGCTGTATTCGTGGCCGTGGCAAGAAAGAGTAGATGGAAAGTGGGGAATATCTAGTAGAAAGTGGGAGAAGTAAAAGCAAAATTTAGGAAGTAACAGGGAGTCATATATAAATCTAAAAACATACCTATAAAAGGATTGTTGAACTGGAATTCAATAAAGTTACAGAAGCATCTGCTACCTCTAAAAGAGGCCTAAACCTACTGAAACACAGCTCAAATGGCCACTCACAGGTATCACACGGGATTCACATATAAGCAATGGAGTATGGAAGAACACTACCAGTGCAAAGCCCTACACCTTAAAAAAATTAAAATAAATGTTCATATAAATTTAGATATTGCCTTACGCATATACATCATATTGTACTAATGTAATAAAAAAGTAAAGAAAATCAATATAAAGAAAGCCATAGCTTTAAACATTGCACATTCCTATACTAATTACTTTACAAAAATGTTAACACAACAGTCGTAATAGAAAATAGAAAATTACAAAGATGTAAATACTCTACACACACAATACAACATACCATATTGCATGTACTAAACTAACACACAGACATAAAGACATGCAAACACACAGACACATGTAAACACAAACGTCTTCATTTACACGGGGAAGAGAGCTGTATTGATATACTTCCACTTGTGATGTTTGTCATGTGTGTAATATTTTCCTCATGTAATACCTCTTTCCACATTCTTTTCAGTTCGTACTTCTACTTATTGTAGGCAGAGAATTTTTACTACATTGTAAAGATCTACATTTGGTGGATTTAAGTCTAAAACGCACCTGTAAAGTCACTAGCAATAACTTTACCATCATATTTAGAGTTGCATGTGTCTCCACCCTCTCACATAGGGGATTGGTAACATGTATGTATAGAGATTTATACCTATTACATTTGGTGGTAGTTTATGCCTAAGTGTAGACAAAAATATATGTGCGCAGAAATTTTCAATCATAAATGTAACTTTGTGAATCAGGCCCAGAATGCTCCGCATTCCTCGGCGTTGAATGCTGAGCAGGCTTAGAGTGCATTATTTTGAACTGACCTCGGAGACGGCCAATCACATGAGCCCCGGCCATGCAGCAATGGTGATCCTGAAAACCCGGGAGGCGTGGGTGACCGTGATGAGCTCTTGCCGCTTCTGGAGCCGCGCCGCCTCCGCCTCCGCCTGATGCAGTGAGGCCACCCGAGCTCGCCCACACTTCACCTCAGCCATGCTCGCCACACTTCACCTCAGCCATGCTCGCCCACACTTCACCTCAGCCATGCTCGCCCGCACCGCCAGGATCCTCGGAATACAACAAGAGTGAGAAAACTCTCCGCATGACTCTGTCTGTTTGCCGCTTCTAGCCTTGGTGGGACTACCTGTCACAGGGCTCGCCGGGCTGCCTGACACCTGCTGCCAATTGAGGAGGGGGGGAGAGAACGTGCTCAATGCGCCAAATCACTTCCCGCGGCCCGTTTTAGCCCATCATAGCCAGACAGAGGCTGGGCTAACCCTCATTCGACAGGAACCTGGATGAGGGAGAGCGATAAGACGGCATTGTTTTACTCTTGTTGCTGGTCGACTGTTTGGATTGCGACCTGCCCCTCTGTCTGGTGGATTTTATATGTATGCCCTTCAAAATTACAACTGACCCTTGGGAGGAGACCAACGCATGGGCTGTGGATGTATTACTGTCTACGCATTATCCCCATAAGCGCGCATTGGAGAAGAGGCTGTTGCTTGTAACCCCCGCAGGAAGACTGTATACCTTTGTGACTTTGCTCTCCTGGACCATGCCGCGTTCTTAACAGTGGTGTGAAAGTGAAGGGCACTCTTTGTGTTTTGCTGTTGGTGCCTTTTACACCCAGGGGCTTTGTTTTCTCTAACTGCTTAATAATCCATCTGTTGATTTCCTAGAGTGGGTGGGGTTTGATTGCTCCTCAACCCTCTTTGGAAAGCTCTTGTTGCAGTCTTTTCTTGTAATTCCCCTTGTCTCGTGCTCCGGGGACCTCGCGATACTGAGTCGCAGAGTTTGATTCTATCCTTGTAGTACAAGGGAACTTATAGCTTATTACATTATGGTACTTTGGTATTTTCCCTTGTGAAGTACTGGGTTTTATTGGACCCAGCGGTGCCAGGGAACACACCCAATGACCTCGAGTTCTTCCTGTCTCAGACTACAGAAACACAGAGTCTTCTTGGTGGCTTCAAAGATCAATTTATTGGCTGCAGCCAGCAACAGGTATCCTAGAAGTACAACAATGTGTATGTTCTCAGGAGACTGCCTTTCTCATGCAAACCAGCTATCTCTTTTATACAGAATATTATGCTTTAGGCAAACATTCCTTATTTTTACAGTGAGTCATTCACATATTTCTTACAACAAAAAAAAACAGATTCATGATGACAAGCCCATTTTCAGTTTGTCCAGCCCACAACCAAATACCCAGTGAGGCCCAACACCTGCAACAGATATAATCTGGACCCCTAATAAAACCGGGCACCTCCTCCTCGTAAAGCAGGTCATAAAGAAAGAGCAGTGACAGGTGTGAATAAGATTTAGATATAGATGTGTGCAATGAAGGGTTTATGGCATGCTGCACCTGGGCCCCTAATCTCGATCGGCCACTGGGAACTAAAACTGGCCGAACAGGTTCTGGCTCTGGACAGTGGAGTCAGCTTGCCCAGGTCACTGAAAGTGTACGTGTCCCCTAAGGCGCGTTTTGGCTTTAGTCATTGCCTTATGTGAGGGCAACCACAAAATGGCTGCCGTACACAAAATGGAACCCGAGGGTTCACAAGGGAATCGTTAATATTAGAGTGATCCCGTCACTCGAATATGACGCAAATACTCAGATATAGCATACCTGTCATTACCGGTCTGCTGATACCAAAATCGTCATGTTACAATGATGTTAATGACACAGGTCCAGAATTTTCAGTACCACAGACCCTCCTTTTGCCCTTACATAGGCAATTTACTTACACTCATGCTAATCTGAGTCTAGGTCTATGTTCATGAATTCATTGAGATGTTGCTGTAGCATCATCCTATTACTTAGCTCATCCCTTGATACAGGTTTCCTTACACATGATGTAACACATAGGCCGCATATGGCAGGAACACACTGTATGCACAGACAAAACAGGAAAAGGATGGCTAGAAGTATCCCAATGACCATCAGAACTTTCCATCCCCAGGTGGGTAACAGTTCCCAGAACCATCCCATCAACGACCAGTCTCCTTCATCTATATGGATGGATTCAGAGATCCTATGTAGTTTGGAGATGGCCTGGTACACTGTTGGAGCGTTATCTGGAATGAAAATGCAACAACTGGATTGGATCACTCTACATACCCCACCACGGTCTGCAAGTATGATGTCTAACGCGACCCTGTTCTGCAGGGTCATAAGGCGGTCCGACTGGAGCTCAGCAGTCAAATTATTAAGGGCACCGACAGTTTCGACTATGGTGGATTCAACCACTCGCGTCAATTGCCTCACATTCCTGTTGTTAGCCATAGGTCCCCAGAACGGCAGAAAACCCCTAAAGAAGTCTCCCGCTTCTTGTCCTGCAGTGTCTTCCTTGCTGAAGACACCCCTAATTCTTCTTATCTTATGGTAATCTGCCGCAGCTGTGTAGGTGGGAGGCAACAGGAATGAAACGAAGCATGTGCCCGAGAAGTCAGGGGGCAACCACGTGTAGGCCCTATCATGGCAGATAAAGTAGGTACCCCTAGCTGCTAAGAACAAAGGGGAAGTCTGAGACGCAAAAATATACGTTTCAGTGCAGATACTCTTCCCTAACTGAGCTCTTGGATTCTTGCCATTACCTTGCAGACATAGATGACCCTGATGGGGTACAATCCAAATTGGAGCGGATCTTTTTGCTTGCTGGTTCTCGCTCAGACTCGCTCCATATCCAGTCACGTTCCATCCAATATACGCTAGTGTCTCATCTTCCGGGATAGTTTCGTAGGAACTAGTTCCCCTTATCATGTCGACTATCCCCTTAACTAGAGCACTATTCTTTGGGTTGTCTTTGACGGAACGTAGGGGGTGGATTTCGCGAGCATAGATGAACATCGTTCGGTATGCCCACACAGAACCATTGTAGCTGAATGGCAGCACTAGGTAGGGAATACCTTTCTCAGTAGTATGAGGCATAAGGCCACACACCCAACAGTTGGTTCTGTTCACTACTAGCTGGTGTTGGTGTAAGAGCTGAACAAAGGAGTTGTTCATAAACTCTAATCTTCTAACGGACTCGTGTTCAGGTAGAGGGTGAAAAGAATGTGAGGAGATAGTAGAGGAAGGCATGGGCTGTACAGTGGGTGCAGATGTCACTTGAAAAGAGAATATGATATACCCCACTAAAGACATCATTATACTAAGTAAAATACAAAGACACATAATTAGAAAACATTTTCTGCTCATGGTTGCACATATTTTCCTCTTGAAACTTATTCTTTCAACAGGTCTCTCCATCTGAAAAGGCTCCATCCTCTAACGTGCTGTTCGCGGCGGTTGGTTTTCTTCACTTGAGAGTGTTTCTGAATGTCCCAGGGAACGCCATAGAACAAACCAGACCCGTAGACCTTGTGTCCGCAGGCTACACACTCAAGTCTTTTCACCACGACCCTACAGCTGAACCCGGATGGTGGTTCAAAAACAGGTTTTCGGATGGGAGGACCAAAATTTCATTTTATTTGTCCATGACTCTCGGTCGCAAGTTATAACGGCTTTTTCCAGGCAATGTCTGGTCGCAAAACAAAAGTTCAGGCTCAGTAGTGTCCAATCGAAGTGGTGATGGTATTGCTCTTTGGAGAAGATCGTCACTTTCTCGCTCAGAATTTGTCCCTGTGACGCGTGCGTCACTAAAAGGCAGAAAACGAGGCACTGTTTCAGTTTCCGAGTCAGCAATTCCCTCCTGGACCCACCGGTCATATGGTAGAGGCAAAGGGACCCTCTTACAGTGTACGCCGTGGATCCAGTTTTTCTTCCCTTGTACTCGCACTGCAGATCTTGTGGACAAAATCACCAAATAGGGGCCAATCCAGCGGGGCTGATCGTTCTTTGTCCGCTGAAAGTTCTTGATTAACACCCACGATCCGGGATTGATTGCATGCCCTGGATCTTTAGAAGCCTGAGGCAGTGTATTATGAACCTGTTGGTGTAAAACACGCAATTTAGCCGTCAAATCATGCAAGTAATCAAGCAGTACAGGGTGTTCAATCTCGCTGAATTTCGTTGGCCTCGGCACTCCCCATATGTTAGCCGGGCGACCAAACACTATCTCATGAGGACTAAGTCCTACTCGGGAATGTACGGTCATCCTAGTTGACAACAGTGCTAATGGCAACGCATCAGGCCATTTAAGGCCAGAGCTTGCTTGTATCTTGGCCAGTTTTAGTTTAAGAGTGCCATTATAGCACTCAACTAATCCAGCTGATTGGGGATGATTTGCAGCGTGAAATTTCTGCCGGATTCCTAAACCTTCACACACTCGTTTCATCACTTGACCCACAAATTCACCCCCATTATCACTCCACACCATTCTCGGCAAACCAAACCTAGGGAAGAACTCTTTGAGAAGGGCTTTCGCTGTGGACAAGGCAGTATTATCTTTCAGAGGATATGCCTCTACCCATCTTGAAAAGGCACAAACAACAATGAGTACGTATTTCAAATTGTTGCACCTCTCCATGTGGATGAAATCTAGCTGCAAAACCTCGAACGGATACGTTGGAGGCGCAAAATGACCAGCTGGAGTTGGGGTTCCCTTACCAGGATTGTATTTCAAACAAACCATACAATTTTTGACCACATTCTCTGCACATTTGGGAATTCCAGCATTTTGCCACACTGGAGCCAATAACTTACAGATTCCTTTCACACTGATGTGGGCCATCCCATGTGCCATTGTAACCACTGCAAGCACATATGTATCGGGTAACAACCATCGCTGATGCTCCGACAATTCAACCCAACAACCATTTGCATCCAATTTACCCGTACTCTCTCTCCACGTACTTAATTCCTTCTCCGTAGCTTCAGCTTGGATGGACTTCACACTCTCTATCGTATCTTCACACATTCCAACGTCACCAATCCATCTTGCAGGGCCCGCAACATACATTCGACTCATCACATCTCTTGCTGTTTCTTTCGCAACTTCATCAGCAAACATATTACCGCGACCAACGTCGTCAGTGATCTTCTTATGTGCACTGCATTTCACAATCGCGACTTGCAATGGCAAAGTAAGTGACTCCAGGAGCTCATTCACCAATTGACCATGCTGTATTTTCGTACCGTGAGACGTGAGGAACCCACGTTCCTTCCACAAGCGTCCAAAACTATGGGCCACACCAAACGCATACTGGCTATCGGTATATATGGTCACTTTCATTCCTTTTGATAATACACACGCTCTCATAAGTGCAGTCAACTCTGCTGCTTGAGCTGAATTATGTGGGATACGTGCAGTTTCAACAATCGTATGTAAAGTCGTGACAGCATATGCCGCAGTCGTATCACCATTCGGAAGCTTGAAGCATGACCCATCCACCCATAAGGTACCATCACACTTTACAAGAGGAGTGTCCCTAAGATCTACTCTCCCTTTCGTTTCTTCTTCTGTCCTAAGAAAGCAATCATGCTGTTCCGGAACATCTGTCTTTGTTATAATTGGCAACAATGTAGCTGGGTTCAGCGTGTTGCATTTTCTTATGTGCACATGGCTCGCTAAAAGTGTCAACTCGTAACCTGACAATCGAGCACTAGTTAAGTGCTGTGTCTTGGTCCTGTTTAACAAAATATCCACTGCATGTGGGACCATCACGACCAGCGTATTATTCATCACCAAACCAGCAGACTGTCGAATAGAAACAGCTGCTGCCGCTGTGGCTCTCAAACAACTCGGCAACGCTCTAGCTACCGGGTCCAAAATCGACGAGAAATATGCACATGGACGTTGCTTGTCCCCAAAAGACTGTGTTAACACTGATAATGCACATCCTTCTCTCTCATGGACATACAGCGTAAAGGGCTTGCTGTAGTCGGGGGTACCCAACACAGGAGCCGAACACAATGCATCACGCAATTCGGAAAAACTTTTCTGACAATCTTCGGACCAAGGAAGGGGATTCGGCGTGTCTTTATAGGTCAATGCTACCAAAGGTTTAGCCATCAATGAAAAATTTGGTATCCATTGTCTGCAATAGGATGTAATACCTAAGAAAGCACGCACTTCTCTCTGTGTCATTGGCACACTTAATTTTGCAATTGCCTGAATTCTTTCTGGGGTCAATCTTCTTCCCTCTTTCGATAAGAGGTGACCTAAATAGGTCACTTCTTGTCGACAATACTGTAACTTGGAAAGAGACACTTTGTGGTGTAAATCAGACAAATGACGCAACAATGACAAAGTGGCTTCTTTACAAATCTCCTTAGTATCTGCAGCAACTAACAAATCATCGACGTACTGTAGAAGGGTAGCGCCATCAGGTAACACAAGAGTGTCAAGCTGAGACTTCAGAGCCTGACTATAGATAGAAGGACTTTCACAAAAACCTTGAGGAGCTCTCTGAAATCGGAAGCTTCGGCCTCCTAAACAGAATCCAAAAATATCCCTGCTCTCTACGGCAATAGGGATGCTGAAGAAAGCATTCTTCAAGTCAATCACCGAGAACCAAGTGGCTGAGGCTGGAATCATTGTCAGTAAAGCAGTGATATCGGGAACGACTGGAAACTGTGGCACAACTATCTTGTTTACCTCTCTAAGATCAATCACAAACCTGTAAACAGGTGGCTGAGAAGAGTCAGTACGCTTCAAGACAGGTAAAACAGGACTATTGCAAACATTACCTCTTGTCTCTTCAATTACATTTTTCTCAATCAAATCATAAATGATCGCTAGCAACGCTTTTTCACCTTCATTAGAGATCTTGTATTGGGGAATGCGCGGCATTTTAACATTGGCTTTCAACGTTACAACATATGGCGGTATTTCCAAAAGACCTACATCATTGGGACCAGTAGCCCAAAGAATATCAGGGAGAAACGACAATTCTGTTGGAAGTTTGTCCTTTGACAAATATATTGGTGAAACCACTGTCTTACCCAATGTGAGTTGTACTCCCGAAGGAGAACAATACAATGTCGCATACAATCTTTTCAGCAGATCCAATCCTAACAAGTTCTCACCACAACCTGTCGTTAGAATAAGTGGTGCTTCGATTTCACAAGGTCCAACAGAAAGAGACATAGGGCTAGAAATCGGGTTCCTAACCGGGGCGCCAGAAAAACCTACTGAAACATTAGTTTCGCCAGACAAAGGTGCGCCAGGGAATTTAGAGTGCATAATAGAACTCTTTGTAGCACCAGTATCCAACAGAAAAGGCTCTGACACACCTGATGTAATCACCTCAATATAAGGTCCACTCTGATCTACTGGAACTGAAACAACTCCCTCTCTTTGTCTATGGCTGTCCTAGCAATCATCACCTTCCATACTCTCACCTTCTGCATAGTAGTCATCAGCATAGTACTGAGTCGTCCTACCAGACGCGTTATTCTGCTGATCAAAACTATTCATTGAATTTTGAGGAGGAAATGGGCGCGCGTTCTGGGTGAAATTTCCGCGTCCTCTAGCTCTAGGTGCTTGTGGAACACCTCGACCTCTTGCGCCAGAAATACCATTCATACGCTGCAACAAAATAGGGCAATTATATTTAAAATGACCTTCTTCCTTACAATATGAACATTGGTTAGGGCCTATCAGAGCACGTTGTTGAGGATACTCAAACCTTTGCGAATTCCTCTGATACTGTTGAGGTTGCTGATAGTCACGCTGATTACTACGAGGCGGATACGCTTGTTGTAAAAGAACCTTTGTTTTTAACTCTTTAGTTTTCTTGTCTGCTCTATCTTTCTCATCTTTATCTCTATTTTCGTAGTATTGTGCAGTAGCCAATATCTGTGCTGAAGAGGAAACGGCCCAAGAACTCTCTGAATCTTTCAATTTTTTACACAATTCGGGAAGCAAATTATGCACAAACTTGTCAACAAACAACCTTTGACCACCTTCTGTACTCATATCCTGACCACTGTGGTCGATAAATGTCTCTTCAAACCTAGTGAAGAAGTCAGATACACTTTCCTCCTTCTTCTGCTTGCATGCAGACAATTTATCCCAATTTACACGCATTGCAGGCATCAAAGTCTTCATGTAAGTAACGATCCTACCAGGGAGGTCTGCTACTAAAGGCTCTGGTTTAGCACCGCCTACTTGTCTGTCATTTGCCGCATTGATATTAATCCATGTGTCCCCTAACTCCGGCGCATGATCCGTGTGACGGATCACTCTCCATAAAGGCTGTGGGACCACATTTCCAAACAACATGTCTATATCAGCTAAATTCATAACACAGGAGTCTGCAGTCTGTGATAATTCCTTATAATAACCTGCAGGGTTTTTACGGGGGTCGGGTAGAGTCTGCTTAAGAGCCAGGACTTCAGTTCGCTTCCATGGAACATGTACCCACACACGTTGAAAATGAGGCTGAATAGGTGGAACAGCATTTAGGTCTCCTTCTTTCCAAACTGGGGGAACTTCTCTCATGGGATACTGTCTGACCTTCCTTTTAACAGAGGGTTCTGGCTCAAACAACAGTCGAGAAATACCCTCACTCCTAAATGATAATAATGTCGCAACTGCTTTCTCAATATCGGAACCCACAATCGTGCCTTTGGAAAACTCAAACCGTACACGACACAACTCAGGCGGATTGGCCTCCATATCACAATCTTTTAATCTTTCAAGAAGAACTTCGCACATTTTGTCAAAAACATATCTCTGTTTCGGTGCTTGCCATTGGTGGAAGACATCCATAACAGACTCTAACTCATATCTTGTAGGGTCAGTGACCCATTTATGCGCCAAATGATCCAATACTCCCTTCTCTCTAGAATCGGGCAATTGGCTACGCAATTGTTTACGCTCTAAAACGGGGGTCGTAGTCGGTGACCCAAAGAAAGGAGACAAAATACTAGTAACAGTGTTTGTCATTCTCTGTCGGACAGAAGGAGAAGTTGACAAATGAACAGGAGGAAAAACAGGAGGAGACAAAGCAAATGCAGAGGCAGTGTCAGAAGGGATAGTGTGGAGGGAAATAGATGCAGGGGGCAAAGTCATAGGAAGTAAAGATGGAACAGGTAGTAAAGGTGGCAGCCCTTGAGGGGGCTGCGCCATAGTAGTAGGAGCCAACTGAAAAACAGCTGGTGGTTGTGGAAGAACCGGAGGTACAACAACTGGGGGTTGTACAACTAAAGGTTGCGGAGGTGCTGTAGCACTCTGCGCATAAGGAGGTGGTGAATTCAACAAATGAGACATTAAAGGATCCTTCTCAAGTTCCTTCACTGTATCTTGCTGAAGAGGTGGCAAAACTGGATAACATTTATCAATTGCCAATTTACGTTGCCTGTGCAGCTGTTCACTCGCTTGTTCCTCTTCATCATCCTTATACTGCATAGCAGCTTGCATTATTGAAATACCCTTTTCTCTTTTATTCTTCTTTACTAATTTAATTTCTTTCTGTTTGGCTTCTTTTCGCCATAGGCGGAAAGAGTCAAACATCGCCGGCCGGGCTTTCTTCTTAAAAAGTCTAACCTCTAAATTATCCAGAATTTCGGTGTCAAAACTACCATATTGGGGCCACTTTAGGACACCATCTTTCCTTGTGTACCTAACCCATACGTTATTATACGTGATAGGGCCCACTCCATGCTTCACGTAGAGCTCATAGGTTGGAGTTCCAATTGGAGGAACCGGACACGAGTCCTCCAATCGGGAATCCCTATTACAACCAAGACAAAACAAATTTCCAAGTCTGCTAAGACCAGGCATCTTCGCTCACTAGTCTAGCTTCAAACTTCAAAGGATTATCGAATACGACAGTCTCGTGAATACACGAGTCCTTCGGCTTTGGTACTTGCAAGTTCCAAATCAAAAGATCCTAACAAATCAAAGATCCCATGGGATACCCAAAACTAAGAACCAAGACTAAGGACTGGGAGACGCTCCACTTATACTTAACTGAGGTATCGATGACGTCACCAGAAGACTCGTCTATTGTCTCGCTCTACAAATCATAAAAGGGTCCAAGACAGGGCGATAGTCAGGGCAGCAGTCCTTCGTAGCCGTCGGGACGCGGGGAACCTCGCAGCAAAGACTTTCGGACCACGAACGACATACAGGGGTCGATGAAGTGGTTGGCCTTCCTCCAGAATTTTACACGAAGCTCCTCACGACCTCTGGCTTGGACCGGTACCGCTGAAATCGCCCCACGTTGGGCGCCAATTGAAGTACTGGGTTTTATTGGACCCAGCGGTGCCAGGGAACACACCCAATGACCTCGAGTTCTTCCTGTCTCAGACTACAGAAACACAGAGTCTTCTTGGTGGCTTCAAAGATCAATTTATTGGCTGCAGCCAGCAACAGGTATCCTAGAAGTACAACAATGTGTATGTTCTCAGGAGACTGCCTTTCTCATGCAAACCAGCTATCTCTTTTATACAGAATATTATGCTTTAGGCAAACATTCCTTATTTTTACAGTGAGTCATTCACATATTTCTTACAACAAAAAAAAACAGATTCATGATGACAAGCCCATTTTCAGTTTGTCCAGCCCACAACCAAATACCCAGTGAGGCCCAACACCTGCAACAGATATAATCTGGACCCCTAATAAAACCGGGCACCTCCTCCTCGTAAAGCAGGTCATAAAGAAAGAGCAGTGACAGGTGTGAATAAGATTTAGATATAGATGTGTGCAATGAAGGGTTTATGGCATGCTGCACCTGGGCCCCTAATCTCGATCGGCCACTGGGAACTAAAACTGGCCGAACAGGTTCTGGCTCTGGACAGTGGAGTCAGCTTGCCCAGGTCACTGAAAGTGTACGTGTCCCCTAAGGCGCGTTTTGGCTTTAGTCATTGCCTTATGTGAGGGCAACCACAAAATGGCTGCCGTACACAAAATGGAACCCGAGGGTTCACAAGGGAATCGTTAATATTAGAGTGATCCCGTCACTCGAATATGACGCAAATACTCAGATATAGCATACCTGTCATTACCGGTCTGCTGATACCAAAATCGTCATGTTACAATGATGTTAATGACACAGGTCCAGAATTTTCAGTACCACACTTGTTCCATATTTTATTAGTAAATTGGACTGATTGAATGATGGGTAAAGAAAGACCACGCCAGCCGCAAAACCTACAGGCACCACCTTGGATGGTTTTCTCCAGAAAGCTGTGGGCACTATTACGAAGGAAATTGAGCAAGCAGAACGCAGACTTTCATTAGTTCCCGCAGGCGATTTATCCACACCAACTCTTCTAGACCCCAATAGAGACCCCCTTGCGGATTCTGTGGGCACGGACGTTGATAGAAGGACTACAGTGCCACTCTCGCCTGTTTTGGTAATCAGGCATAAGGATGATGTCCTCGCAAAAGATAAGCTAAACATGTGTGACTCCAACCACATTTTAGAGGAGAATAGTTCTCCGCAAGTAATAGTGGGCAAGAGGAAGAGAACTGAGGTGGTGATTTTAGAATGTAAATCAAAGGACCATTTACCTGTGACCAAAAAAACCAGACAAGACCCGGTAACAGGGGGTAGGACCAGAAGGGGCCCGGGTAGAGGAGCCACACCAGATGGGGGAGATATTCCCTTAAATAAAATCACTAAGTTAATAACTATTGTGGATCGTCTAGATCATATTGACGATCAGCTTGCCCTTGTGCTTCGAGAATTAAACAAGTCACCGACACATGGTTAGCTCCCCTTTGCAAGCGCCTTGGCACCCGCTGCCACCTAGAAGCACTACGCATTTTAAAATCCAATACAAGTTTACTGATAGCTTGTGCAGTTGCTAAGTTTCTTGGTAAGATGTGCACCATCAGAAGACTGACGTTAAAAATGTAAAATGATTGAATTTTCTTTTGGGCTTTTATTTTAATTTTAATCATTTTTAATGTCCTCTTTTTTATATGCTAGACAGTATGTGTGCATTAGTGACCCACAATATGTCTGGACCAATTGTGGAACTCTTCATCATTGCGGCAAACGGCTGGGCCATGTTGTGGACTTTTGTCTGATATAGGTCCTCGGTATTAGGAGCTTTTAATGATCAATATTTCTTTCTTTTTAATCTTATAGTTCCATTTCCCCAGAATCTGTTTTACAACATAATTTTAATGCTCTATTGTACGCACCTTATATCTTTTTGAACTGTATGCATTTGTATTTTATGGTTCGAGGACTTCCAGCAGAGTAGCTCGTACCCAGTTGTGGTCCAGTTGCCGATTTGAGGAGTTGATTGATTGGAATAGAGGAATAGAAAAGACTGCACGCTAGGATTAAAGTTCAACTGTGTGTCAGGCAAAGTACTTATGGAGCTTGGACCCTGTGGGGCAGGTCTACTAAGTTTTCATACAATGCTGAATTGTGTGAAATGGAGAGAGCAGAACAGCGCCATACATACTAAGATATGGTGCTGTAAGTACCCTGCATCTATTGTTTAGAGGTGAATGAACGTGAGCTGAGCTATAAAATAATGTATTGGTTTCTTAAGCTTGTAGATGAAGCGCTAGCATTCTTATCTTTTTTGGCATACCTGAATGCCGCTTAAGTCAGATACTCATTGTTCATTATGAATATATCGGTTCAGCTTTTTTAGAAATAGATAGCGCCAGAGCATTTCATGTTCTGTCCTATGAGGTAAACTATGTATCTCTATGTTAAAACTTAAAAACAACTGGCCCCAATATTATGAAGCAGCCCCACTACACCTCTCTATAGAGCAGGGTCTTGTAATGCCATAGTTTAGGATATGACCATTTCAAAATTTGAACAATAAAGACTGACCCATAAGTTATAACTCCATGCTGAAAAGCGACTATTAGCACTATACTCTATCTTTAATCCTTATGAGATCTAACCTGGGATTTACATACTTTTATGTTTTAAGGCATCCCCCACTGAATTCCTTAAGCCTGAAACACCAGTTTACCCATTCTTAATGACGGTGACCGGCTAGGACCAAGAGTACAATCCCAATAAACTCCATGAGTAAGTATAAACTGTGATAAGTGGCGCATTAAACAGGGGCCCCTCTGGAAAGATCCACTTACCCTAGGATGTTTATATGTTTGTACCTTGCAGTTATCCACGCTATTCAGACCCTACTTTGGAGATAAGTTCCCTCGAATATACTATTATCCATGCATTGATGACACTGCTGGCTAGACCCAGTGTAAGTATTTTTTCAAAAAAGAGGGACACAATCTATAGCTTATTACTAGTAACTCTCTAAAGTACTACATTTACGAAAAAACAGAGATAACATCTGTTTGTTCCCACAGATTGGTAACCTTCTACGAAGTGACGACAGACTAAGTACCTATATATGAGAAGCACTCTTCTTCTTAGTTACTATACAGGTACATTCTTTCCGTGTCCTTTAGACTATATATAGTCGAATTAAGCAGTTTGCCAAAAAAAAAAAAATTTGGATATGGGAATGTGACTAAACATACTTCTTTTCCTTCCATCCCATTATTCTTACCTCGATGACTACAGACGAACCGGTCCAACCTGACGGTTTAGGATCTTAAGAAATATAGATCTTAAATTCCAGCATCAAGACCGCTGCCCCCTGCACCTACATTAGGTATATATCTCTCGTATGTTTGGTGAACTGAATATGAATAATACCTGGGTGTTAACATCATTAGTGCCCAAACCCAGCTAGGTTGTAATATTGGAGGAGGCAGATATTGTACTAATGCCCCTCTATTAATTTATAGTATCATTTAGAAGCACTATTTTCTAGTGTCTTCTCCCTTATTCTTTTCAGTTTCGACACTTCTTTTGGGATATAAGGATCTACTTTTAGCAATTATGGTGGAGGTTGTATATAATGGTCACATTGCATAGCAAGCATTGTGCGTTTTAATATCACTTTGTTGTTTTTTAAAATTTGTGGATACAAGTGTTCCCTTAGAAGCATTGGCACTGATTATTCATCCAAGAAGCATGATCTGCTCACAATAAAGAAGAGTTACTGTTTCAAGCCCAAAGTGCACTTGTATTTTTACATCATGTCTATTGTGTATTTTGTTATAGAGAAAGTTGAGACGGTTTTCCCTGACGAAGGCATACAAGCCGAAATGCGCGTAGTGTTTTCATCTACCGCCAGCCCTCGAATCGTTTCACAGTTCATCTACTCCTTCTCGCATTTTAAGTTTATGTACAGTGATGTTATTTATTGTTTTTGTCACATTTATGTTTATGTATATGTTTTTATAGACGTGATTATGTTTATGTATATGTTTTCCACAGACCTGTGATTGTGTATTATCATGTAAATTAATGAAGATTTAGAACATCAACAAATATATATAAAAAATACATGTTGATATACCAAAAAAAAAAAAAAGTTCGCCATTCAGCAATTTTGAATAAAAATACTTTTTTAAGAAACACATACACTTATGGTCATGTGTACATGTCTACTATAGTGCACCTCATCTTGCATTCTGAAGTTGTTATATGTGAATATGCAGCCTGAAATGTTTTATCTAAATTGATTCTATAACTTGTATCTAGCCTTTCGTCTTTACCCCAAGCTGTTTCCCTCTTTGCCAACACTGGTGCACATTAGGCAGCCTTGCACCATAGCGCAAGGGAGTATGTGTCATGTCAAATAAAAGTTTCGTACTGGAAGGGTACCCTTCCAGTTGAAAATACCATGCTAAGACATTTGTATGCGTGCTGTGCAGTTCAGCACACATAAAAAGTTGGAAACGTTTTGAAAAAAGAAAACCTCTCTCAAACTTCACACCAGCATCTAGGAGGCATTAATATTTGGTGCAAAGTCCTATTATTAGTAGATATGGCTTTGGATCAATATCCATGGGTGGTTGCATGGAAACGCCCATGTAAAAATCATGGAACGCCCCTTCAGTGTAATTACTGAAAAGTAGCGCAAAACCCTACTTTGGGTTACTTTAGGGCTACTTTTTAATACAAACACTTTGTGCCGGTCTGCCACATAGTGCAGGTCAGAGATGAGGTGTAGTAGTATCTGTTATGCTTTAGTAAGTATTCTTGTTTAGAATCTTGTGATGTAATTGGTCACAGAATGTTGGATTGTGTGTTTTGACAGTTGAACAGTAGTTGGCAGTGAAGGAGCTCCTGCGCATCCATCCTCCACTACTGAGTAGCTCTATGTATGAAAGAAATAAACTACTTTTATTTCTACTGTGACTCGACTCAGTCACTACAAAAATATTGGCGATGACTACAGCTACTGCAGTTAGACCTGTGTATTTGGCTGCCCCAGAAAGTACTGTTTCCATTTCCCAGCTGCCTGGCGAAGAATGCTCCATACCTGATTACCCCGTTTTGGTGACTGAACTCTGAACTAACTTTTTCCAGGTTCAGCATTTGCATGTTCTGGCCCATGGACTTCCAGCAGAGTAGCTCGTACCCCGTTGTGGTCCAGTGGCCAATTTTAGGAGCTCCAGCAGAGAAGCTTGTGACCAGTTCTTGTCTGGTTACCGAATGACTGTGCTGACTGAGACTGTCTTCTGGGTGTGCGGAGATAGTTTCCGGTGGCTCCAGTGTTGCCAGATTTTGAGACCCGTCCCAAGCCCAAAGCCGCTCAAGTATAAGCCCAAATTCAGCCCAATGCAGACCAGTCTCAGCTCAAAAACCAGCCCAAAGTAGCAACTCTCAAATTATGCAGAAATAGTCATTGGAAACCAATTCAAGGATGAATCTAAATTCTATTCAATATACAGATAGTGGGAGGGGGTTAACTGGGCACCTGTGTTAATGCTACTCATTTTCATGACCCGTCCCCACTGTGACTTTGCAACTTGTAACAGGCACTGCTAAAGCTACAATAGTAGAAAACACTGAGAGATTGAGAAAGGCAGAAATAGTATTATGTTCTAATTACTGCTCCCTCTAATTTGTATTTTAAGCAACCCCCAAAGTTAATGCCCCATAGCCCTCAAGCCCCCCTCCCTCCTTCGTGAATGGAGTCTGACAACCTCCACTTCTATTTCATTCACAGCATATATCTCAACATTTGGAAACAAATAAGAGGGAGATTCAGAGACAAGCCCATGGTAAAATAATTACCCCTTTAACTTGTATTTTGGTTGGAGGGGACTTTAAGAGCTAATTACGTAAAATAATACACTTTTTAAGCTTACAAAATGTGCAGTCTCCTGCCTACATTGAATAGTAGTACCACCTATGGGAGAGGATGTGGCGTTTCGGCCACAGCCATATGTTGGAGGCAGCAGCAGTGTGCTCTTCCCTCACACAGAACAGGTAACAAACAGACAGTAGCACAGCAACCTTCACTTAATTATTTATTTGAGAGTTTTATATAGCAGTAGCTAGACCCAAAGGTATCAGAGTGCTTTACAACAGCAAATGTTCACATCAAAGATAAGTCTATACAGAGCATTTGAGTCAGAGTGCTTTACTTATCATATAGCACTATTTCCTACTCTTACTGTAAGAAAAAACATTTACCTAATCTATCCTGTGTGTGGCCTCTGTTTCTCAAGTCCTGGTCACCAGGGGATCAATCCTATAGCCATTGCAGCTCTCTCCTGTGGTATATCTTGAATCCCTGTGTCATGCATGGGCGTCAATACCTGCAGCATATCTGCCCACTCCGTTAAATCTTCAGCAGTTTTTTTGTCCCTTTTGTTTGACCTCATATGTAAGCTATTTAGCTAGTGACCATTCTATGTCTCTGTTCTGAGTGCTCACTGTGGGGCCTCGTGGGCAAAGCCAGCTATTAAACATTCATCGCTTGAGTGTAATAATTTTTTACTCCTTTTTTAATCCATTGAACTTTGAGCACAAATTGGGTATCATCAGGGGGCGGGATGGGGGTGGTATCAAAGTTGAAATTTGTGCTTCTGGTCGGTATCTCTACTCCTAACTCCAGACATTCTGAGATGAAGTCCATTGAACAGGGAATATCCTACTTCACCCTGAATTAACTGGTAAAAAAATAACCCACGTGGGGAATGGGGGTCACAGAAGACTGCTGTGCGACAGGCAGGGAGTCAGAAGAATGTGAGTGAACAGGGCAGACTCTGGGGCAGTTAAGGGGACATAGTGCAGTGGAAGTGATAAGGTGGCACGTGGGCTAAGACTGTTCCCGGACTCAGCCTTGGTGGTTTTACCATGTGTGTTTTCTCACTAGGTAAACCCAGGCTCAGTATTCATTCACCAGGTAATTCCAGGTGTGGGAACACGGGGCCACTCCGAAATGGTCAAAAGCAGAATCCCCATTGTAATGACGACCTTAATGCTAAATTAGGTAGGCCCTTGCTGTCTCCTACTGGCCCCATCCTGCTTTCCAAAATCAGCCCTCTCCCTTAGAGAGGGAGTCAACATTCTTTGGTCATCTTTTCTTTTATGCACCTCTGTGCTATCCCTTTAAGTTCCAAATCAGCAAAACCTTCAACCCCTCATCCTTACCACCATCTACTGCCCTTCACACAACACTTAATGCCCTTACTCTGCACATCTATGGTAGTTAATCCTACATTAAAAGTTCTCTATCAATGTAACTCCTTCCAAAGTTATATGTTTCACTTGCACATGAAGGACAGGTGCTGCTTGGGCAATAAAGGATGAGGGCTATGCAGCACGGAAGGTGCACGTTTTAACACCACAGAGAACGATCTCATGTTTTGTATATTGAAAAGATGTACTCCATGGGCCAGGGAACGAGGCTTCTATTGGAGCAGGAGGGTACTGTTCAGTTTTGAGCGGGTCTGGTTAGGTTGGAGGTGTTGCGGTGACTTAGCCACTTACCAGGCAATCACAGCCTGTGTTGGCCCATACATGTTACGCTGCTGCCGTCTCCCTTTCTGGATGGAAGGAGGAAGGTCAGCAGTGTTGTGTAGGGCTCCTGGTGGTGAGAGTTTAGTGTTGTTTCGGTCCTATCAAGGTGTGGTCACGAATGTCAGCTGGGCCGACCCAAGTATTCGAGCAACAATCAAAAGGGTCTGTGGCCGGGCATGACCTCCATACAGGGCCGCGGCCAGGCCCGCCAGCGTATAGTGTACCAGTTCTATAAGTTCAGACTCCCCAAGATATTTGCGGCACAACATGCAAAACTTTTATTGCACTTTTAGTGCCATTTTTGCGCTGCTTTATTTTTTTCCATAGTTGTGGTTTCGATTTTAATTGTAAACGTAGTCATCTTGTTAGAAGATATCACATTGTTCCGTAATATATCTTAAGGCCTGTGGGAATGCACTATTATTAACATATATATTTACATATACATGCACATCTAACCTCTTAGCATCCTGTGCAACAAAGAACAGTGTGCTCTTACTTACCCACTGATTTTATTGTGTATTACAACACATCTTGAAGGGGTGGTCACGCACAATAAAAGCACTTTGCAATAAATGGTCCTTTGGAATAGATGAAAATACTCTGCCATCACTCCGGAAGTGTGTGCTCTTTGTTGCAACGGATGCTGTGTGGATAGCTGTATAATTTTAGAACACACTTTGGTAGTGCAGTTTTCTCGTCATATCAAAGGCAATTCAGTTGATATGAGGATTTCCGTAAGCTTTTTTCACTTCTCTGTAATGCCCGTATATGCCTGTTGACAATTCGCCTCTCCTTTTTCTGATTTTATTTATTAAACCATTGCGCATGTGACACTTAAATTTGGCTCCAGCTTAAGAGCCACAGAAAGGACTCCACAAGGACGTGCGTGTGCCTACAAGAGTCACGCTTTTAGTTCACTAAATTGGCTTCTAAAACAGATCAGGGGGGCCGAATCTGATGTACTCATCGTTACGATCATTAAAGCGGCCGCTGCAATGCTTTATATGGCAAAACCTAATTTGTTATTACTGAGTAGGGCATTTTGTCCTTCACGCCTCTTTCTTCCTAATGGATTAGTCGGATAAACCCACATTTCCCAAATACTGAACATTTGTTTCAGCTATTGTTGATGTCTAAAAATGAACTTACTTTAATTTGTCCTTGCTTCTACATGCTGCGGCCAGGCCCCACGAGTCGACGGCCACAACAGCACAGGGCCGCACCACCAGGCCGGATCTGACAGTCTGAGACTCGACAGAGTAGTGACACAGTGAAGTCACAGGCATGCCCGATCAGGGGTGGGACTCTCGAAGTCTGTTGGAGCGTTAGTGGTGGTCACACTTAGTCACTCACTTTCTCAGTCTAGTCCATGACGATGAGACAGTGACAGTATGACTGTGACCTGATTCTGCGATCGCGACGCCAGTCGTGACTCTGCTGAGTGTGCTGCCAGCGCTGAGACTGCGTGGCGTGCGACCGCTCATTGTAAAGAGCGCCACGGGGGCTGGCCAAAATGTATTGACAGGCCGTCATTGGTAGCGCTATCGCACGCTACAAGATTGACGGCCCTGTGACCCCCTAGACTGTACACCCATTGCACCACTATGCTAGGGTGGCTGCCAACACATTGCAGCAGCAGCTGGTGTGCTTGCAGTTGACTGTGACTCATGTGCCCAATCCTCCAATCATGCCCAGCCATGCAGCGCACTTTGCGCTCATTCACCAATCGCCGCTTACTTTTATTCGTGTGCGGAGCAGGAGCTAGTGTATGTGCTACTGACTGACAGAGTGATAGGCGCAGCGCGTCAACACAATGCATCATCATCATCATCATGTGCATGATGAGTGTCGGTGCTGCCCCAGCTACAAATTTGCGCACAAGGGGCCAATATCCGCCCAAAAAGTAGCCACCCGCCAGGTGTGGGTTTTCCCCACACAAATGGGAAAAATGTCACCCATTTGGGCGGGAAATAGCCCAATCTGGCAACACTGGGTGGCTCTCTGTCTGGCACGTCGCTGCTAGAGTTGAGGGTTTTGCAAGTACCGCCATCTTGTGGAGAGTTAGGGAATTTTAGCCATTTGTTGGGGCAACCGTGTTAACCAACTATGCACGTGTCAACGCTCTATGTGCTCTACCCAGTTGATCTTCAATGTTGCAGTGTGGCACTCTAGTGTTTAAGACAGCGATATTTGTGTGCAATTTGGGCTGCGACAAGGTCCCTGGAATATTCTCAAAATTGTGTACAGTGAAATTTTGAGTTCTGAGGTACATTGTAGTTTATGCGCTTTACTTTATCTGCCCACAGTTATGTGCATTACGTTTCTTGATCAGTTGGAGTTTATCAATGGTGATACGCACACCAGCTAGGGTTGCTCATCTTACAAAGTGCGTACACTCCCAGTAATACGCACACCTGGATAACATTGTGTTTTTCAGTTGCACATTACGTTTTCTGTCAAGTATCCGGTGTATATTTGCGGTGATATGCACACCAGTTAAGATTCCATCTGAAAATGGTTTTTACATAGTGTGTACACTCACGGTAATATGCACACCTCTTCATGGTATATTGTCTTCATGGTACATTTTTGTTTGGTGCTGGATTAGTTTACATGTGTGCTTCTTTTTTGTGAGGCGCACACCATATTTACTTGGTGATACGCACACCAGTCTGGAACAGAATTTAGTGTTTTACACTTTTGCTATAATCAGTTTTTTGGTTTAAAACCAGTCTAAAACACAGCTAGTTTATCCAGCATGTAACTCTATTGTATTCCATTGCAAGTGCTTTATTGTTTTCAGTGTGTGTTGCACATTGGGTTTATGCAGTCTTTGTGAAGTGTTTATTGTACATGCTTCTGGGCATCTTATTTCACTTTTATACAATACAATAAATGCCTCCCCGTCATTTTTGGAAACACCGCGTGAGCCACCAGTTAGGTGGGGGGGGGGGGTTTGATGCTTTTTAGACTTATCTAGGTGTCAATGATGCCTCTAGGTTCAGAGAGAGAAAAAATGTCCACTGTTACATTCATTGGGGTTTGAGGGAAAACCTGTTATTGTCGTGAGTTCCTTACAGGGCCCTCTGTAGTTCTCCCCTATGTTAGCCTAATTGTAGGTTGTAGGCAGCGTTGCATATGTTACGAAGTAACACATTTGCTTTTGTGCCACACTGTTATTCTAGAAATAGGCTGCATGTTTTGTTATTTAGCTCTTCTGCTGGGATTCAGCCTGAACATTTTGTACAAGGTCGAACAACAGTGTGCCCTGTTTTTCTCTGTGGTCCTTCACTAACACATTCTAACACATAGATGTAATAGAGAGGCCCAGCTGTTTTTTCAAGCATGGCATTAATTATCATATAAGCCAAGACTAGCCGCTTTGAAAATAGAGAGGAGAATTTCTAGCAGAGGAAAGGTCCCAGGAAGAGCACACCAGCTCTGCGCTATCTGAGATGCAGACCGGCTAACGGCAGATTCCAGGGATAGGGCCCAGCTCTAATCCCAGAGATCACCGATATATCACCGTGCTCACGTAGTGCGTTTAGGCTTAGGCAAAATATATCATTAGCCATGATAGGGCTTTTTATTGTGTACAGTTTATTGATAATGCTAATTATTCTGCTCAGTTGCATATGTTTTCTAATTGCAACACAGTTGCTACATGATAGAGAATGATAGTTTTAATAAATATTGTAAACTTTCCTCATGTCTTTCATTTGCTTATTGTGGACATGCATGAGTTAGAGAACGAAAGGTGATGATCCATTACTACGGTTCCCTGAGGGGACTAGAGTGTTGTGTTCTGGGGTGCCAACTTAACTGTTACTCTGGGAAGGTTAGGTGGGCACTGTGAGCTAGTCGGGATTTGGACCCGCAGGTACTGATGTGGTATGGTGACTCAGTTCCTAAATATTGACATTCTGTGATCCTAGGCATAGTTTTGTTTCCAAACAGAATCCCTGCAACATTTTCAAGCATTTCAGAAGGGAGAACAAGGCGGCCGATTACACGCGGTCGCGTAGACTCCCGGAGTCACAAGCCCTTTTTCTCAGTTCTCGCTAGAGCTACAATGCTAATTCTGCAGGGAAACCTACCGTTTGCCTGAGCGGACGATTTATCTCCTTTTCTTCACTTTTTTTGCACCGTATTGGTGGGCCTTGCGTGTGCCAGTGGCGTCGGAGGAGTTCGCCTGATCGCCTGGGATTCCTGCTGGGCTCGAGCAGCTCGCGAGCTCAGCAGAGGACAGAGGGCGGTCGCCCAGCGCTCCATCTGGGGGAATTTTGACAGAGGCAGCACAGGAGCAGGAGGCTCCTTGGCCGATTGGGATCGCTGTGAAGCCACTGAGACCCCGGAAAGTACCCAGGAGAGTACAGGTCAGATCCCCGGCATAGAGGGAGGCGCTGTGTTTTGGGGTCGGTAGCTGGGAGAAAAGACAAAAGAGGTGACATTTCTCCTAAAAAAGAGGAGCTCTCAGCTAACAAACAAAAGGGGGGTCTTTTGGCGATAAAAAGGACACTCCAACAGAACACAGTGTGGCCACCCAGGCACTAGATAGTGGGGAGGAGGCACCGGAATTAAATATCCTTCAGGGCAGATATCAGCTTAGAAGCCTAGCAGCAAAAGATTCCATTCTGGCTCAAGGTGATACACAATCTAGGACATCAGTGGGCACAGCAGGGATAAATCCATTTAAAAGAACTATAGCATTAAAACTAAATTGTGCAACTACAAAAACCTGGGTTAGCCCTAAAAGGAGGAAACCAAGGAAGATAAAGGCGGGTATACAAACATAAAGTTTGAAGATTATGCCCTCACTAAGAACCTTCTTTAAAGTGGTGCCAAAACCCCCAATATTAAGAAAGCCGGCCATGGCCCCTCAAATGAATGGGTCGCACATGCCAGAAGAAGAGGTTGTTATAAGCCCAAATATGTTTCAGACATTGGCAACTGTTCCACAATCTCCAGAAGCAGCTGCTCCTGGCGCTTTGAGGTTGGAGAAGGAAAGAAACTCAGTTTTTACCAGAGACATGGATCTCCCGTCCCCCCAGGCAGAAAGCCCCCAGATGAGACCAATACCACATGGTGATTCAGTCCCACAGTCTGATCAGGTGGGGGAAACTAACTTAGTAGTTGTTTCCCAATCTCAATCACAGCCCCAATCAGTCTCAGACTTAATCCAGCTAATAACATCCAAAGTTAGAATCAGATTCGAAACTTCGGAGACAAACCAAATGGAGATCAGGTCAATGTGTGACAAGCTGGAAAGCAAGTTAGATGACCTCGCAGCCAGGACTTCACTGTTGGAAGCCTCAGTTAGAGATTTTACTCTTCAATCGGCAGCCAATAAGAAAGAGATTCTGCTTCTAAGGGGGAACAAAGTGATTATCAAAGAAAAACTGGAGTCTTTGGAGAACAACCAAAGAAGGAACAACCGTTTGCTGAGAGTTCCTGAAGGGGCGGAGGGTGATGATGTAAAGTCGTTTGTGGCAAGACTGATTAAATTAGGAACCCTTATTGATTGTACAGAGCAGGACCTTTTTAACGACATACAGAGGGTCCATTAAGACCCATTCAGGTTAGCTCCAAATAAAACGAAGCTGAGGAAGATTTTGGTACATTTTCACACTTATAAAATCAAGGAAGAAATTCTCACAAAGGCTCTAAAAAAGAAGACACTAACAGTGGACGGTAGTAACTTTGAGATAAGGTCTGATGTATCTCAGATCACGGCTAGCAAACAATGGGAGCTTGGTAGATTAATCGAACCCCTAAAAAAGCTGGGTGCTACAGCTCAGCTGAGATTTCCTGCCAATCTGCACGTAATGTATAATAATAAGATGCAGAATTTTCGTCGAGTAGAGGAAGCGGAGGATTTTCTTAAATCCATCTCTGAAGCAGGGATAAGTTAGTGAGGGTTGCGGGCAATGGTATCTACTAATTTTCTTCCCTTCATCTTTTCTCTTTTTCTTTTTTTTTTCTTCTTGCTTCTGTTTGTGTGTTGATCTAACGCAACCAATAGCATTAGTGAGACAAAATTCAGTTAAATGTTATGTTTCTTTGTCTTGTGACTCTGGGGGGGCCGGCTTAGGCCATGAAGGAGCAAAAGGAGAGTTCACAGGTAGGATTGGGTGCACTGGGTGGGAGCAATGGGTAAAAAAAAAGATTGTCCTTTTTCGACTAAATTGGGACTCTGGTTCCCTTATGGAAGTTACTTTATGGAGTAAGAGATGAGTCCCAGTCAGAACGTACAGATTGAGATTTTAACATGGAATGTTAACGTGCTTAGAGTTGGGCAGAGGAGAGAGAGGATCTTGCAATATTTGAAAGAAGCCCCTGCCCAGATTATAATTCTCCAAGAGACCCATTTGACTAGTGAGGAAATGAGAGAGATTCGTAAATCCAGAAGGTGGGTACAAAAGACCGTATTCTCTGACCAACAACTAACCATAAAAGGGGTGGCGATATTGGTAAAAAAAAAACCTCATATTATAATAGAGGACAGCAGAGTGGACAAGGCTAGTAGATGGGTCATTGTTAAATTGAGATGTTATCATCAGCTCTACACTGTAGTCGGATACTATGGCCCTAACTTAGATGACCCTGTCCCATTTAGTAATTTATTGTCAGAGCTCCTAAACTTTCCCGATCTAATCATTCTACCCGGGGACTTCAATGTTGTGTTAGACGGGAACCTGGACCGTTCTTCTAAAAGTAGACCTGTAATAAACAACAGGATGCGGTCCTTGATAAAAACCTCTATTAAGCAACTAGGATGGTGTGACATATGGAGAGAGAAAAAGGGTGTCTTGAAGAGCTTCACATTTAATAATAAAAAATATGGTCACCAATCAAGAATCGATCTCTTCCTGATTAACCAAGACCTAAAAGATCAGGTCCACGAAGTCAGTCATGTAGGATCGCACCTATCCGATCACTCGGCCGTTACTTTAGTGTTAGTTCCCTCAAAGATCACGGTACAAAGGAGATGGACAATGGATCGCACTATACTATTAGACGGTCGTAGTTGAGAAACTTGGTTTGGAGTCCCAAGAGTTCTTCGCGGCTAATATAGATAGCGCACCACTGGGGGTTGTCTGGGACGCAAATAAGGCTTTTCTGAGGGGAAAAATAATGTCTATCCCATCATATAAAAGCAAGAAATACAGAGCTGAGGTGGCGGAAATTGAGAGTAAGATACAGCGGTTGGAACAGCAGTTACTGGGGAGTGGAGCAGAGCAGGGATCGTTGCAAACCTCTCTCCAGGCTCTCAAAATGGATCTTGCAGGGGTAGTCGAAGAGAGATTACAAAAAACATGGCAAGCAAGTAAACTTGCCCACTTTAATTATGGAGAAGGGTGTGGCAAGCTACTTGCTTGGAAAGTGAGGAATGATCAGGAAAGATGCTTTATAAAGGAGGTTAAATGTGAAGTCTCAGGAAACCCTATTCCAACAAGCGAGGGCATAGAAGAAGCCTTTTTAAGCCATTTTGAGAAGTTATATCAGGAGGACGTAGTAACAGCGGAGGAAGAGGTGGAGGGATGGTTGGGCCAGGATGTTCCCAGCTTAGTTAGTCAAGCTAAAGGGATGTAATTAATAGCGCTATGCCAGAAGGTGCGATCAGGAACTCAATCATGGCAGGGAAATCAGGTAAAGCTGCAGGTCCTGATGGCCTCCCCGCCGAGATATATAAAAAAAACTGGGGGAATATCTAATTCCAGTAATGACGAGGCTGTTCTCAGCTATATTTGAGAATGGAAGGGAGATTCCCACTTCCTGGAATGAGGCCATAGTAACCCTGATCCCAAAACCGGATAAACCACCCAATGTCTGCGACTCCTACAGGCCCATTTCGCTACTGAATTGCGATTATAAAATCTTTGCAAAGATACTTGCGGAAAGGTTGAATGGGGTTGTGGGGGATCTCTTACATGAAGACCAGAAGGGTTTTGTGTGGGGAAGAGGGATTAAAGATCTTACATACAACTTAAGTGGGGCGATAGACATAGCATCCGTTTATAAAGTGTTCTAGCAGTTATTACCCTGGATGCGACTAAGGCCTTTGATAGGGTGAACTGGTCCTATCTTCAGAAAATTCTAAGACTAACTAATCTGGGCAGGGGTGTCCACTATCCCCCCTTTTATTTAACCTATATAACAAACCCTTAGCGGTGAAGATTAGAAATCATGAAGGAATACTCCCTTTCAAGTTTAGGGGATGAGAGAGAAAAAGTGGGACTATTATGCGGACGACTTAGTGGCATACACTTCCGATCTACGCATCTCCTTGCCTCTAGTATATGAGTTATCATCACAATTCGGGCGCATTTTAAGCTATGAGGTAAATGAGAACAAAACGGTTATAATGTCCTGGAACACCAACCTACAGCAGGAATGCATCAAAAAGGAAATGAGATACTTGGGTATTAAAATAGCTCAACATATAGAGAAAGTCCCGGAAGCTAATTTCCAGAACGCTAGCAAGGAAGTTGGGAAGCTTGTCATGGCACTTGATACTCACTTAGCCAGTACTCTCGGGAGCAGAATGATGATAGTTTCTCAATTCCCACCTCAGGCTCCACACGAAGACCAAAAGGTACAGGCAGTCGTGTGAACCCCGTCGGGGGAAAGGGGAAGTGGACAGAGAAGAGACTGCCTAGATCCACTCGGTATCTTCACACTAGCCTTCCTCCTACTTCTTCTCTAGGCGCTTCCTCTTCCTGCTGGTCACCTTATCTGAATGGCTATGTGGGGATACTGTAACAGAGAACACACCATTAATATTCCCCTAGTACTCCTCCCAGCCTTTCCTTGACTTCCTCTCTCTAACTTCCTTACCCAATTGGTTTTAGGCCTTCGCTCCTCTTCTATTTTCTTTTGTGTGAATTGGTTATCTTCCTAAATGTGAACAAACCTTGTAAGTATTCTCTTCGCTTTTCTCTTAATATTCGCGGCTCTCACTCATTCTCCCACTCTCTCTCTCACTCTGTCTTACTTGTATCTTCTGCTGAATTCCTTTATTATTTCTTCCTCAGGTGAACGAGTACGCTGTCGCAGTCGTCGAGCTGATGAAGACTCTGGACCTGAAGACTCACGGTAAGTGAATTAACCCTAACTGCCTATTGTGAAGTTATTACTAAATTAACACCTAAACCTATCTAATACCGCCGATACTCGAAACGCTCTAACCTACGCCTTGCCTGGCTGAACCACTAACTCTAACTCTGACTAACTAAGAGCTTTTCCTGAAAAGGTTCCTATCGCTAGAAATGCGTTGGTGAAGTGCGCGGTTTGTAATTCAACCGTGGCACTTCACAGCTGAGCAAGTCCTCGCGCCCGGACCCAGGCGCGAGAGACTAGACCGCCAACTTCTCTTGCCTTCCTCCCTGTTGGGAGAACAGAGCGGAATGTCTTCTTATGTGCGATGATCACCCGCGATTGAAGTCGAGCGGGTGATCTTTTCCAACTGCCTTCCCGGGACTGTAGTGATGCTAAGGAGTTTATGAACTCCCTTTCTCTGAGCCCTGACAGTACCCCCTCGCAAGGTCAAGCCTCCGGGCTGGGGTTTGTGTGGGTATTGTAAGTGAAACACTTTGGTTAAACGTGGTGCATGAACCTCGGACTGTTCCACCCATGATCTATCCTCAGGGCCATAACCCTTCCAGTCCACAAGATAAAAGATTTTTCCTCGCATTAATTTGGCGTCTAAGATTCTTTTTACTTCAAATTCTTCTATTCCTTCAACTAAAAGGTTTTTTTTTATGTTTCGACTCCTTTAGGTGGGGTGAAACCTTTTTGAGCAGAGAAACATGAAATACTGGATGTATCTTCAACTGTGAGGGAAGTGTCAATTTGAAGGCAACAGGGTTCACTACTTGCTCTACAAGAAATGGGCCAACGAAACGTGGTTGAAACTTCCTATTTCCTTTTAATCTTAGATTTCTTGAATTCAGCCAAACCCTGTCCCCTGCATGCAAATCTGGTTCTGGCCTTCTTCTTTTGTCAGCATTCTGCTTATAACGTTCCTTAGCTAATGCTAAATTCCTGGTGGCAGACTGGTGTACTTCACTAAGCTGTTTAACTATATCTTGTGCTTCAGGCACCAACACTTCTTGGGTAGAAATCACAGAATTTGGGTGTCTGCCGTAGTTCAAGTAAAAAGGTGAATACCCAGTGGAGACATTCCTAGCATTGTTATGCGCAAATTCTGCTGTCCAAAGAAGATCGGGCCACTCTCCTCTTGATCTAGAAGGAACAATCGGAGATACTTCTCAAGCTCCTGATTGGCCCTTTCCGTCTGTCCATCTGTTTGTGGGTGAAAGCTAGTCGAATATCGTGACTCTATGCCCAACTTCTTAGTATAGGCTTTCCAGAAGTGAGACAGAAACTGAGATCCCCTATCCGTAATTAAAACCTTAGGGATGCCATGGATTTTAATTAAACTCTGGTTTACCTGGGTAGCTATTTGTTTGGCTGAGGCATTTCCCTTCAGGGCGACAAAATGCGCCATCTTAAAAAAGGAGTCCACCATTACAAGGATAGAATTGAATCCCTGACTGGAGGGTAATTCGACAATCAGATCGAGTGTCACAGTGTGACAAGGACTGGGAGGTGTGGGCAAAGGTCTCAACAACCCCTGAGGTGCCTGTTTATCAGTCTTTCCCATTGCACAAATCTCACAACCTTCTTCATGAACTCGAACGTCTTTAGACAGCCCAGGCCACCAGAACTGTCTTTTTAACAATTCCTCTGTTCGATGGATTCCAGGATGTCCAGCCATTGGACTATTATGACACTCAGTTAGCACTTGATGTTGGAGTTCTTGAGTTGGAATAAACAAGGCCTTAGAATGGAACGGTAGCCCATCACGAATTTCACGAGCTGGATTTTCCTTAGCCCATTCTAGCCCTTCTTCTGCAGTCAAGGCTTCTCTAACTCTGTCTTCTAAGGTTTTCTCGACTGTTGCTCCGACGATCTTTGCCTCCGGAATTATCTTCTGTTCACTGATTTGGTTCATTTTCCCGTCTGTGTCTATCCGTGACAAGGCATCTGCCTTCCCGTTGTTCTTCCCAGGCCGATAAGTTATCACAAAATCGTAATCGGCGAAGTACAAAGACCACCGAAGCTGACGTGGCGTGAGAGTCCTGGCTGACTTTAAGAACTGCAGATTCCTATGATCTGTAAACACCGTGACCACGTAGCTGGCCCCAAGAAGATGATGTCGCCATTCTTGGAAGGCGTCTTTGATGGCTAGGAGCTCCTTATCGGAAATGGTATAGTTCACTTCTGCTGATTGCAACTTCCTGGAATGGTACGCTACCGGGTGCAACTGGCCAGTATCTTTGTGCCTCTGTGAGAGCACCCCTCCAATGGCTTGTTCTGAAGCATCTGTTTCCACGTAAAAGGGTTGAGTTCTCTTTTTGCTCATTCCGTTTCTCTTCAAAGCAATGTTTCAAACAATAACTAGAGTCGAACTTCACGGTTCTTTCACTCCAGTTAATTGCTGGATTATGTTCCGTCAACCAGGGAAGACCCAATATAATTCCGAACTGCGGGGCATCAATTAAGTTGAATTGAATCTCCTCCCTATGACCTTCACTGGAGATGAGTTCCACAATTTCCGTTTGGCAGGTGATTGGGCCGGAGGACAAGTTGGTTCCATCTACGGCCCTTACTGCTTCAATTCTTTCCTTGGGTAACGATCTCAACCCGACCTTCGAGGCATACTTAAGGTCGCAGAAGTTCCCTGTAGCTCCTGAATCTAGCATCACCACCACGGATAGTTCACAATCGCGGAATTTCAGAGTCATAGTCAGAATGAGGTGTGGAGCGGAAGATTGTAAGGTGTTTGCTATTAAATGAGGATGCGGAGTTGTATTCTTGCTTGCAACCACCAGCCCAACTCCCTCTACTGGTGGTGCTGAGAGTTTTCCTTCTTGTAGATTTTGGGCCTCTTGGGGCATTCCTTCACGAAATGTCCACTGATTCCGCAATAGAGACATAAATTATTTTGTCTTCTTTTTCTTTCTCTTCTCTTGAAAGTGGCCCTCTAATGGTACCTATTTGCAAAGGTTCGTCACTGTTTTCCTTCCCTCCAGGTTTAGCCAATTCAGTCCTTACTCGGTCAAAGCGCGGAACACTTGGTCGGAATTCGCGTCTTCTTTCCCCCTTCCTCTCGGTTTGTCTATAATCTATCTCCAACACCAAGTCTATCAGGGCGGACACCTCATTGGGTTGGTTAGGAATCTGTGACAGGGTATCTTTAAATCATCTTTCAACCCTCGATAAAACAGGGCGGCCCTTTTTGACTCAGGCCAGTCCGTTTCTACAACTAACTTGTTGAATTGCGCCAGGTAGGTGACTAGTTCTCGATTTCCTTGCCGCAATTCCAACAATTCATTATCGGTTGCCTGAGCTACCTTCCGACGATCAAAAATTCGTAGGAACTCCTTCTTGAATTCCTCAAAGTCATATAGAATGGGTGAATCTTGCAAAACCAGAGGCATTGACCATGAGGCCGCATCTCCATTGAGGTAAGATAAAATGAAGGCAATTCTAGACTGTGCATCTGGGAAGACTGTGGGTCGGCACATGAAATGTAATGAGCACTGGGTCAGAAAGACTTGAGCCTTTGGGGATCCCCACCAAAACGCTCTGGAGGAGCCAAAGGAATAACGGGAGCCAGTGAATGTACCACCTGAGTGGTGGATCCAGCACTGGCAGGTGACCCTTGATTAAACATACTAGTTCTTGAGGGAAGTGAATGAGACTTATCCTCTGGCCCATCTCGCCTTAACTGGGCAGCCATTTCTTTAGTCTCACGTCTAGTAGCCTCCATCTCAAATTTTATAACCTTATTCTCCTCCCTCACTGCCAATAATTCCTGTTGAATTTCCTTAAGGACATTACCCACATTTTTTAAGTCCAAGCCTTCCGCCATTCTGCTCAGGTGAGTAAAGTCCGTGGGCACTTCACTCTGTCATGGCACTTGATACTCACTTAGCCAGTACTCTCGGGAGCAGAATGATGATAGTTTCTCAATTCCCACCTCAGGCTCCACACGAAGACCAAAAGGTACAGGCAGTCGTGTGAACCCCGTCGGGGGAAAGGGGAAGTGGACAGAGAAGAGACTGCCTAGATCCACTCGGTATCTTCACACTAGCCTTCCTCCTACTTCTTCTCTAGGCGCTTCCTCTTCCTGCTGGTCACCTTTTCTGAATGGCTATGTGGGGATACTGTAACAGAGAACACACCATTAATATTCCCCTAGTACTCCTCCCAGCCTTTCCTTGACTTCCTCTCTCTAACTTCCTTACCCAATTGGTTTTAGGCCTTCGCTCCTCTTCTATTTTCTTTTGT
Organism: Calotriton arnoldi; assembly: GCA_963921515.1. NCBI lineage: Eukaryota > Metazoa > Chordata > Amphibia > Caudata > Salamandridae > Calotriton > Calotriton arnoldi. Next base: position 203,679 of record CAWUFW010012078.1, read on the forward strand.
GTGAATTGGTTATCTTCCTAAATGTGAACAAACCTTGTAAGTATTCTCTTCGCTTTTCTCTTAATATTCGCGGCTCTCACTCATTCTCCCACTCTCTCTCTCACTCTGTCTTACTTGTATCTTCTGCTGAATTCCTTTATTATTTCTTCCTCAGGTGAACGAGTACGCTGTCGCAGTCGTCGAGCTGATGAAGACTCTGGACCTGAAGACTCACGGTAAGTGAATTAACCCTAACTGCCTATTGTGAAGTTATTACTAAATTAACACCTAAACCTATCTAATACCGCCGATACTCGAAACGCTCTAACCTACGCCTTGCCTGGCTGAACCACTAACTCTAACTCTGACTAACTAAGAGCTTTTCCTGAAAAGGTTCCTATCGCTAGAAATGCGTTGGTGAAGTGCGCGGTTTGTAATTCAACCGCAGCACTTCACAGCTGAGCAAGTCCTCGCGCCCGGACCCAGGCGCGAGAGACTAGACCGCCAACTTCTCTTGCCTTCCTCTCTGTTGGGAGAACAGAGCGGAATGTCTTCTTATGTGCGATGATCACCCGCGATTGAAGTCGAGCGGGTGATCTTTTTCCAACTGCCTTCCCCGGGACTGTTGTGATGCTAAGGAGTTTATGAACTCCCTTTCTCTGAGCCCTGACAAAGCTACTGCTGAGTTGGTCTCACCTCCCCTTAACTATATATGGTGGGGTAAACCTGGTGAAGATGACGATTCTCCTTAAGCTTACTTTCCTATTTCAGAACATCTCCGTGGTTTTTAAGGAAGATTGGCTTAAAAGGGTGCAGTCCAAAATTAGCAGCTTTGTTTGGGCCTCGAAGGGGGTTTGAATTGCATGGAAGAAGTTTAGATGGAAGTATTATAAGGGGGGCCTGCGATTGCCTGATCTATCCTACTATGCTTGGATATTTTTGTTAAAAGGAGGGAAGATGCTGTTTGATATACCGGATGAATCCGATACCGGGAAGATGTTTAGGACAATGTTATCTGATGTGAAAGGGGACAAGCTAGGTTTCATACATAGATTTGGAGACCCCAGATATTTCAAACAAGTGCGTCTCAAGACCTTACAGTGCTTTGCAGTCACATGGCATAAAATTAGGAAAGAATTAAAACTCAGCTACTACAGTGGACTGGCACCAATTTGGGACTCCCCTGGGTCTCCTGAGTGGTTTAAGGATAGCTTGGCCCGTCCATTAAGGGAAGCCGGGATAATGACCTGGGGCCAATTGATAGACAACGGAAGCCTGATCCCTTGGAATATGGGACAAGACATTACCAACAACAGGCTGTCAAGGTTCAAATATCTACAAATAAAAAGCTGGAGTCTCTCTGTTGGGGCGGACATTAGTTTTTCAAACGAACTAGAGTCCCGGATGATCGGCGAGGTGATAAGAAAAAAGGAAGTGGCGAACTGGTACTGGCTTCTGGTGGACCTATCGGAGGGCAATTTCAGTTTACAAATGGAACTGTGGGGGACGAGCTTGCCGGGGATGCAGCTAGATGATTTATGGCAAGTATCCTGTAATATTCTATACTCCTCGGTGCGTGCTGCAAATTTAAGGAGGAACCACCTTTTCTGTCTTCACAGGGTTTATTGGACTCCGCTTAGACTATCCAAATTGGGGAAAGGCCCCACGCCGAGATGCCCAAAATGTGGCCAGGAAAAGGGGGATGATATCCACATGTTTTTGCAGTGTCCCGAGATTCAAGAGTTCTGGCTAAATGCGAGTAATTCTATGTATGTGAGGCTTGGTGAGATGCTCCAGGTAAGCAAAATTCTTGTCTTTTTTGGGGCCCCGGAATTTTACGAACTTTTTTAAATTAACACTAGAAAGCTGATTTTTTATCTGATGTTACTTGCTCGCAGAGTGATATGTAAGAATTGGATAAAATCCACCCCCGACAAAAATAGATTGGATGATCTCTGTTAAATACACAATCCGATTAGATAGGGCATCAGGAAGTATGAGGAATGAGTTTTGGCTTCCTTATGAAAATTGGGTGAACTCCTCGGCTCGAATATAGTCCTGTGATTAGGCCTTTACACCATATTGCTTCATTATTCCGGCGGTAGCTCCACAGGTGGCTGTGTCAGACTGAGCTATTTACGGTTTGGGAAGTTGAAGTGAGGTGTAAAGTGATCCATCCTTGGCTCTAAACAAAGATCTCTGGCTGGTGCTATGTCAAGGGAAACCCCGGAGCACGTTTTATATCTTTTGTTTTTCCATCCAAGGCGAATGAGGACATAAAAAAAAACATTTTCAAGCATTTATTGGAATTGCCACAGAATGAAAATGAAGACAATAATGAATATTCTGAAGCAGTCAAGAAACTCAAATTGCGTTTCGAGAAACAGCTTAGGTAAATGGTATTGCAGCACAATTTTTTTAGACATAAACAAGGGGCTGAATAAGATGTTGATACTTATATTTCTGTGCTGGCCAGATTGATTGCTGAATGTCAATTTGAAAATGTTACTGGTCAGCTTATTCGGATCGGTTTGTGTGTCATTGTAAAGACAAACAAATTAGACAGAACCTTCTGGCATTAGGGAATCCCTCACTTGATGAGACTATCTAGCTGGCCAAAAGTATTGAAATCTCACAAACGTTTTTTAGAGAACTGGATGATGAGCCTACTGAAGTTGCAGGTGCGGTAAAAGTTGCAAAATCTAATCAGACAACTACCTATAGTAAGAAAATGGGAGCACCTAAAGGGATGAGAGACAACAGTTTGCTTCCAATGAAGGCAAAGTTTTGTTTAAGGTATGGAAATTCTCCACATGTTAAGAGAAGTAGAGCTTCTGTGGGGAATGTAACATGTAACTTTTCCAAAAAAGTGGATAATGTTACCAAGGTTTGCATAAGGAAAAAATAGCAAATGTCAGTTGCTTGTGTAGTGGATTCTGATCCTGATTCTGATGCAGATTTAGTGGGAATGCCAGACTTTGTACTAGCCATTGGTGATGAGGTATTCAACTCTGCTGAACATACCATGGAGGAGAAAGAACCCCAAGTGGGTGATCCTAGCATGTGTTTTGATCCTGTGGCTAACATGCTCCTAGGTGTTAAAGCTCCTAGTTGATTCAGGAGCTAGGATCACCATGATTACACATAGCTTGTTCACAGAAATGTTAGGTGATAGGTCTTTACTCCCTCCTGACCGTTCTCCTGTTTCATATGAAGGAGAAAGGATTGAGTTATTGGGTGATATTGAAGACAATATGGAATACAAAGGGAAGAGGATCAAAGGCAAAGTATATGTGGTGGTAAAGGGTCTTAACATTTTAGGCTGGTTCTATCAAGCTGGTATGACCCTCAGACCAGGTGCCAAAGAACAAGTTCTGGTGGTTGATTGTGAGAATGAGGCAGATGAATGGAGAAGGGTATATCCCATTGTGTTTGGTGAGGAGCTTGGCAAAATACATGGCTTCAAACACAAAATCAGAAAGAAGGAAGGGGCTGTTCCAGTTCAGTACAAACTTAGGTAGGTCCCTTTCAAAGTTATAAATGATCTTGAAAAAGAACTTAGAAGTTTTTGTGGAAAGGGGACCATTGAGCCAGCTGAATCTTCTCTGTGGCTTTCTCCTTTAGTTGCAACAAGTAAAAGGTGTGGTCAATTGCATGTTTGTGTGGATCTTAGATCCCTAAATAAAGAAATTTGAATAGATTCCCATCCGTTACCTAAACTTTCTGACTTATTCGATTGTACTGCAGGTGCCACCATTTTTCCTAAACTTGATCCAGCTAGCGCTTATCATCAAGTGGAACTTCATCCATCTTCCAGACATTTGACAGCATTTATTTCTCACATTGGCACTTTTCAATACCAAAGGATGCCTTTTGGTCTGGCCTCTGTGTTTCAGAGGGTCATGTACAAACTGTTGAAGAATGTTGAAGGGGTCCTGTCTTTCCAGAATGACGTGTTGGTTTTCACTAAGAATGTAGAACACCATGGTATTCTTGAACATGTTTTGCAAATTTTAAAGGTGTGGTATTAAAGAAGGAAAAATTTACATTTCTGGGCAATGAGGTGGAGTATCAGGGCCATGTCATTTCTAATCACGACCTGGGTCCTAGACCGGGTTTAGTTGATTCCATAATTGGAGCTCCACCTCTCTCTGACAAGGCCTGTGCGAGTTCTATTCATGTCTTATTCCAAATTTTGCTACCAAAGTAAGGCTCATTACTGATCTTCTAAAAAATGTTGTGTGGTGTGAGAAGCGATATCTGGTGTTTCAATAGATTAAGACTTTATTGAGTCAAAGTGATGCTCTCAAACCTTATGACCCAAGGTTTCCTTGTTGCATCACTGTTGATGCCAGCCAAGTTGGGCTTGGGGCTACTCTTACACAGCTTGATGGAAACAAGGAACTCACTATAGCTTTTGCTTTAACTGTTCTGAGGGAGGCAGAATTGCAATTTTCTGTGATCGAGAGAGAGTTGCTGGAAAATACGCACCTATGTGTGGAGAAGCCACTTTGTGTTGCAAACAGACCATAAGCCTTTATTGAATATTCTGTATGGTGGTAGCAAGTGTTACTCTCCACGTATTTTAAGGTTGTTTTATAAATTAACGCAATATTATTTTGTTGTTAACCATATTTCTGTGGGAAGGAACAGAACTGCGTATATTCTTTCCCGTTTTCCTTGTAAAAGTGAAGAGGATAGTGTTGTAGAAGTGAAATTGTCCGATTTGTTGGATGAAGATTTTGAGGACTATCTAGTAGCTTCACTTGAAATTCCTGAGTTGAAGGTCTGCTCTGAGGAAGCATGGAAGGAAGCCATGTCAGGAGTCCAGGTTTTGCAGAAAATCATAGACCTCGTCAAGGGAGGTTGGCATAGAGCGAAAGTTCTCTCACCGTTTTTACAGCCATATTGTAAAGTGAGTGATGACATTTCTGTAGAGGGTGGTCTTCTATTAGGGTCAGACAGGTTGATTCCCCCACACACCATGAGAGGTATTCTTATTGCAAATGCTCATGAGGGTCATCTGGGTTCTTCACTTGCCAAAAGACTGATTTCTGAGTTGTTTTGGTGGCCAAGAATGAACACCAAGGTAGATGAAGTTGTGTAAAATTGTCTAATATGCAAGTCTGCTATCAAAAGCCTGAAGGTGTCTACCTCTCCACTTAGGCCTATTGATTGTCCAGATGGACCATAAATTAAGCTGGCCATAGATATTATGGAACCATATGATTATTTACCTGGAGGGTCCAGATTTATAGTGTTTTTGATTGGCTACCTTTCAAATTGGCCTGAGTTAAAAATGGTCAGAGGTCCTAATGCTGGTACCATTGTTGATTTCCTTAGAGAAATATTTGTAAGGGAGGGATTTCCTGAGTACATTGTATCAGATAAAGATACACAATTTGTGTGTAAGGAAACGGAGAGTTTTCTTCGGGAATGTGGAGTCAAACATCTTAAAACTTCCTCGTATCACCCTAAAACCAAAGGGCTTGCAGAGAGGATGAACTGGGTGGTGGGGGAGTGCATCAGGTGGGCCAAAAGCTCAAATATTGAAATGGTGAAAGCTGAGAGCATTATGTTAGGGTTTTATAGGACCACACCTCACTCCACAACCAAAATGTCTCCATTTGAACTACTGAGGGGCAGCAAGGCTAATACTAGTTTCCGTCCTGCGTGGATGTCATGATGAATCAAAAGTAAATCTGATGTGAACGGTTGATGGAGTTGGTAAACAGAAATGTGGAGCTCACTTAAGAGAAGCAGAAAATATGGTATGACAATAGGAAGAGTGCCAAATTGGTTCAGGTCAAGATTGGCGACTTAGTCTACATAAACCTTTCTGTTCATGTCCAGAAAGGAAAGAGTAAATTCAGCAATCCTGTCCGGGTGGAGAAAATTTGTGGCAATGCCATTAACGTTAGTGGCAGATATTGGTGGAATCTGGCAAAGGTGGTTAAGGTTGAAAAGGTGCCAGAGGAATGTGATGAGGGTGGAAATAATTCTGCTGAATTGGTACAAAGGAAATGAATCAACCACTCGATAGTGATATAAATGTTGTTGATTTCATGTTTGATTCCCACTAAGAAAAATAAAGTTTAAAATGTTGTCTCAAGCTAGTAATAGATGAAAAAGTGCTAGAACGACTGTTAAGCCAAGCTGGTTTCGCACCTGTTAAGCGGCGGAATTGCCGCCGCGGTTAAGCGGTTAAATGTGTTTATGTATTTATTTTCTAAGTCTTATTTGTTTGTGGTGTGTGGTTGTGTATTCTTGTGTTTCTGGGGTTTTGTGCTGTCATTTGTGTTGTTCTGGGAGAAAGGAAGATGTGTAATACCTGCTAAGTATAGTATGCTTGTACGTGTCTTCTGAAACAAGCTTAAGTATTCTTGTTTAGAATCTTGTGATGTTGTTATTAATAGAATGTTGGAATATGTGTTTTGACAGTTGAACAGTGGGTTGGCAGTGCAGGAGCTCCTGCGCGTTTGTCCTCCACTACCTAGTAGCTCAATATATGATAAACTACTTTAATTTCTACTGTGACTCGACTCAGTCACTACAGGGGTTTTAGCAGATAATAGTAGTGAAGGCAATGAAAGTACCTGCACAACACTTTGGTAAATATACCCCAAAATGATGTGTTGTACTGTAGGTTTACTCTGGAATGTTGTGGGTAGGAAATTAAGTTAGGCTTTGTCCACAATCCTGCACGTTCGGTACAATATACCTTATGACTAAAAAATTATTATATTTTTCAAAGCAAGTTATTTTCTGTAGGAAAACTCTCATATCTTTTGCTGATTAATGTTTTAGATGTACACATACACTAGCAAGGGCACGTTGTTAATTATTAATGATAGATCGATAAATGTCAAACCCACATGGACTTTACATCGATCCTAAACTTGAGTAACCCCAGCCTTGCTGTGAAGAGACGGCATTCAGTCACGTTGTTCATATGTTATATTGCTTTGAGGATTTCAAAAACTGGGCCGAAGAGAGAGAGTGGGTAATGAAGCGCTCTCAGAAGTGGACTCACAAAAGCAGGTAGAATAAACAAACATTCTTTGCTGGTTCAAAATGATAAGGAAAATACTAAAAGTAAATGTGACGGATCAAGAGCAATCCTAGATTTGCTCCAGCACAAACATCACTGGCTGTTTGCCCATATTGGATGTGAGTGATGGATGATGTATATTAAAGTACATTACTTTGCTTCTCTCCAAGGGTTGTTTCACCCTGTGGATGGGAAAATGAGGCAAATGCAATTTTGAACCAGGGTTGTTTCAGTGGAGCATTACATTGCCTAATCTTTTCAATGGACCAAATAATGTTTTGATAGACATACTGAGTTCAGCTTACATGTACAAATGGCCTTTACAGGTCTCGTCTACAGACTGCTTTAGCTGTCTTTTGTTGAAAGACCTTTTTGGATCATACCAAAAGCTTACAGTGGGTTTAGAGCCGGCCCATTGCTTAACATTTGTTGGCTTTCTTGTGACTTTTATTTGCTTGCTGCTTATTTAATAGCTTTCCTTCCTTTTCTTGTGTTTGTTACTCCCCTAGAGAACATCTACTTCACCAACCTTTAGTTTGGATGATTTCTATTCATCCACTGCCCACATTCAGGGAACTTTTTTCTTTTTCTTTCAGAACTTCAGAAGAATGCATGAATATTCCAGCTTTCTAGCTCTCTCCTGTGTGTGCTGGTTTGCCCCCTCAAATGCCCCTGCGTGCAGATCTTTCTGGAAAAACTTTTTAAACTCATTTATTTTTACCCTCCACCTCCTTGCCTTTTGCACTTCTGTTGCTCCACTGCACCCCCCCCCCCTCATTTCCCATTGCTTCCACATTTGCTGACTTATCCGCTAAGAGATCCATGGTTGTTGCTCTCACACCTTCCGATGGTTGTTTTAAAAAAAAAATATGTTTTCTTTTTACATTTTTTTGTATGGCCTGGCAGCTGCTATATGCTGCCATGCCGCTTCTTTTTTTAACAAAATGAGGATCACGCATCCCATATGTGCTTGCATATATGGTGATGCATATGTACGGATAAATCATCACATGGGGTTGCCGCTGCATTACGATACATAGTTTGCATACATATTGTATTCACACTTTCAATTCCTTTTGCTTTTTTTGCTACTTCTTCTTTCTAGTGCTGCACAGGCATAATTTTGCCAATTCTGAAATTAATCTTCAAATGGAATTGGCAAAGCTGATTGGTCAAAAAGCCACTTTTGTGATTCACACGTAGTACCCTTGTAAAAACATGTACTGACATGGATTATTTGTGAATAAAGCTTCTCCCAGGTGAAGCGAGTGGCGTTTTTAGGGTAGGGAGTGTGCACTTCCAAGTACAGTTTTTGTGTGCAGACCCAGAAATCTCTGGCTTGTCGTTATTTACAAACTTTTTTAGGTTTATTCTGACCTTGCAAAATGATTTACTCCTGCTCTATGCAGGAGTACGCCAGTTTTCAGAGTGGACTTGGAAAAAACACCCCCATTGGGGTGATTCCTCCAGAGGGATAAATATTTTCCCTGTGCAGAACAAAAATGTATGTGCTTTTTTCCAACAGCAAATATACATAGGTTTCTTTACTTATACTGAACTTTGATGGGTAAAAGCATTTCAGGAGTACTTATCGGAAAACTGTAACACTCAGAGATCCCTAGGACAACACCTAAAAGCATTTGTAAATTCCCAAACATCATAAGTCTAGTCCATTGTGAAACTAGAGAGGCTACTTGCAATTGAAAAGGAGGCTAGATATGTAGAACTCAGCCAAAAACGTTCCTAAGTACCAATATCACGCTTTGGTGCAGATCAGTTTCCAAACCGCCTACTTAACACATAGGTCCTAAACACTATGGACCCACAAAATGCAGGTGCATATTCTGTGCCTCCTGATTTGTGTTAGCAAGCACTGCACTCATTAGCGTTGCAATTTACACCTGATTCTAAAACTGACACCTTGAAATGGGGAATAATACACCAACAGCACAGTTGATTTTCCATTCTAAGGTATGCAAAAAGTGCATGTGCGCATCCTGCTTGGGCTATCTGAAGCCTATTTCACCTGCCTGAAATTGTAGGAGCAAATACTCCCGAAATGCACACAATTTGAAATTCTGTTTTGGGAGCAATTATGACTTTCTATTGGAAGATGAGTGTCGACTTCCGGGAAGGTGTGGCAGAGGTTGCAGAGCTGCGATGCGGCGGTGGGAGCAGCGGGAGGCAGGCGGCTGGTGGCCGGCAGCAAGCTGTAACAGCTGGCAGACAGCGTACAGGAGGCCAGGCAATGGAGCACTGTGAGGACAGGCAGATGTGATACTGTGGCGGCAAAGGGAGGCAGGCAGCTGGTGCCGGCTGGCTAAGAGGCTGGAGGTGATTGCGAAGAAGGTCATCCTTCTCCCTCTACTTCGACTGCCGGGTTTTGGGCACCACGAGCCGCAAGCTGAGCCAATATCCTGAGCGCACCCATGCAGGCAGTTCGAACCAGCCTGTCAGTCTGTGAAACGGGCGTAAAAGGTTGTTAAATGCAAACAGAACAATTGATGGACATAATGCAGAAGAATGTCATACATTCACCCCAGTACAGAGATCTGGGCCTAAATCCATCACTTTTTTGCTCACCATGCCATTCCAGTTTGAACCCAGCCATATGCAAATCAGTCTTAACCCTGTGACCAATGGGAACAGTCCAGCCCGAACTGCCAGGCCAGGTCCTCCCTGGACGGGCACCAAGCATCTGCCAGGCCAGGTCCTCCCTGGACTGGCACCAAGCATCCTAGGACCGGTTTCGGGGTTTCACACTTCATCAGCCAGAATAGCTTGACTCCAGTGGCATGGAGAGCACGGGACCCATGTCTGGGCATACCCGTCCCACTCGGGGTTACAAATGCAAAAAGAACAATTGATGGACAGAATGCAGAACAATGTCATATATTCACCCCAGTACAGAGATCTGGGCCTAAATCCATCGTTTTTTTGCACACCATGCCATTCCAGTTTGAACCCAGCCATATGCAAATCAGTCTTGACCCTGTGCCCAATGGAACAGTCTAGCCCAAACTGCCAGGTCAGGTCCTCCCTGGACTGGAACCAAGCATCCTAGAACCGGTTTCGGGGATTCACCCCTCATCAGCCAGAATAGCTTGACTCCAGTGACATGGAGAGCACGGGACCCATGTCTGGGCATACCCGTCCAACTCGGGGTGACAAATGCAAAAAGAACAATTGATGGACAGAATGCACAACAATGTCATACATTCACCCCAGTACAGAGATCTGGGCCTAAATCCATCGTTTTTTTGCTCACCATCCCATTCCAGTTTGAACCCAGGGTCCCAGGATGCTTGTTTCCGGTCCAGGGAGGACCTGGCTTGGCAGTTTGGGCTGAACTGTTCCCACAAGGAACAGGGTCAAGACTAAATTGCATATGGCTGGGTCCAAACTGGGGTGGTGTGGTGAGCAAAAGAATGATAGATTAAACCCAGACCCTTGTGACTGGGGGTGAATGTTTGCATTGTCCAGCATTCCGTCCATCAATTGTTTCTTATGCATATGTCGCCCTAAGTGGGAAGGGTATGCCCAGACATGGGTCCCGTGCTCACGACACCACTGGATTCAAGCTAGCCTGGCTGATGAAGGGTGATGCCCTGAAACCAGTCCCAGGATGCTTGTTTCCGGTCCAGGGAGGAACTGGCTTGGCACTTTAGCTGGACTATTCCCACAAGGAAAAGGGTCAAGACTGATTTGCATATGGCTGGGTCCAAACTGGGGTGGTGTGGTGAGCAAAAGAATGATGGATTAAACCCAGACCCTTGTGACTGGGGGTGAATGTTTGCATTGTCCAGCATTCCGTCCATCAATTGTTTCTTATGCATATGTTGCCCTAAGTGGGAAGGGTATGCCCAGACATGGGTCCCGTGCTCACGACACCACTGGATTCAAGCTAGCCTGGCTGATGAAGGGTGATGCCCTGAAACCAGTCCCAGGATGCTTGTTTCCGGTCCAGGGAGGAACTGGCTTGGCACTTTAGCTGGACTATTCCCACAAGGAAAAGGGTCAAGACTGATTTGCATATGGCTGGGTCCAAACTGGGGTGGTGTGGTGAGCAAAAGAATGATGGATTAAACCAAGATCCTTGTGACTGGGGGTGAATGTTTGCATTGTCCAGCATTCCGTCCATCAATTGTTTCTCTTGCATATGTCGTCCTAAGTGGGAAGGGTATGCCCAGACGTGGGTCCCGTGCTCACTACACCACTGCATGCAAGCTAGCCTTGCTGATGAAGGGTGATGCCCTAAAACCGGTCCCGGGATGCTTGTTTCCAGTCCAGGGAGGACCTGGCTTGGCAGTTTGGGCTGGACTGTTCCCACAAGGAACAGGGTCAAGACTGATTTGCATATGGCTGGGTCCAAACTCGGGTGGTGTGGTGAGCAAAAGAATGATGGATTAAACCCAGATCCTTGTGACTGGGGGTGAATGTTTGCATTGTCCAGCATTCTGTCCATCAATTGTTTCTTTTGTGTAAAAGGTTGTTAGACAGGGCGCTAGGCCCACAGGTTCCTTTTGTGGTGCAGAGCAGCTGGCGCTAGGCCGGTTTGGCTTGCGACCCTCGAGGAGCTTGCCCGTCCAAGGAAAATCCGTCCGCTCCTTTTATGTCCTGCAGCTGCCATGCGTCCTGATCATTCATCGCATTGATAAACAGCCTCCATTGCCCGCTGTCTAACGGCCACCTGTCTGCTGCACGGGTGTATTGCTGGTGCACTGCTGCCTAGACTTCTGTGGCTGCGGATCCCTTCTGGCAGCACAGTCAGTTTCTCCTGCACAGCACACCAAATCCCTGCACCAGCTGCTGTCCAGACTTCGGACCACCTCTTACCAGAGGTCAAAACGAGGCGGTAAGGGAACACCAGGAATTAAACAAAGGACAGTCAAATACACTTGACCTAACCTCAGGGTAAGTAGGAGTCCTGGGACAAAAAACGGTGTACAAGTGCAAAGGAGCAGAGAGGAAGACTCTGCAAAACAGCAGCACTTTGGCAAGTGCGGAGGGAGAAGGGCTAGGCCAGCACTGGACAGTCCGTCCTATCTCCCGGCCAGCTCGGCTCTTAATCTCTCATCACCACAAGACTCTAACAGTCAGCCTCTTGCCCTAGTGTGTTTCAGGAACCTTAGTCTCAACCAGTCCGTCTACACAACAAACGGAAAAGAATCCAGCAGCCAGGCTCCTGATATTTTATATATAAAATAACAAGAATAAGGTGCTCCATGAAAGTCAGGATATTTTCTCCAGTCGCAGGATGAACAAAAAAAAGCTGCCCACGAGGCCTGAATCAGACTCTGAGGGACAAATCCCCCTGACACTAGAGGTGCCCTGAAATCTTAGAAGTGCACGGAACATGGCTCAGACAACCCTGGCCTCGAAGTCACCTGAAAAGGTCCCAATCGCAGGACGCATTACTCACTACCTATAAAAACAAACTCCAAATGGTGTGAAACCTCCCGTAATTACTGCTTTACGAGCATGTGACACTGACAGCATGGAGATGGACCCCCTCACGGGCAATCTTACTACCAGTAAGTCACCCGTCTGACACGACCTACAAGCACCCATAGGGAAACGCAGATCTCAATCCTGCCCAAGGCTGTGCAGTCCCCTGGGAAACGAACAAACAATCCTGTGTGATTCTCATGCCTACATCAACCCTCAAGCCTTTAAAGGTAGTTACCGCCCAAGTTCATCACCCGCAACAACTTTCTCTGCAGACTTCCAGTTTAGATCTCCCGAGCAACGAGTCGCCAGCTCGATTAAGATGGGCGCTCCAAACTTTAAACAATAACTGGGGAATCTCTCTGCATCATTTTACAAAATTTGGAGACCAAAATTGAAAGAACATTGAAGCTCACACCGAAGTTATTCAGAACGACTGAAGAATCCAGGCAATCCTCTCCTCGCTGCCAAAATATCCAAAACAGCAACATGACGGGTGACCCTAAACTTACAACTACATAACCACACTACACCATGGCAAGAGCATTACTTTGGCAATCCACCTAAATGGATTTAGAAATAGCTCTCTTACAGTCAATAGCACAACGTCTAGTGGTCCCGACCACCAAGGTGGACCTTATTAAGAACAAACTTTGTAGATTCCAAGAAACCTGGTCCTGCACTTGCTTGTGCGCAGCCATCATAGACAAATGGGTAACCCTCCCCGAAGTTCTAACTGGCCTGGCGGTTACAATCAAGGGCAAGCAACTGGACAACTCACTGTAATTTAAGTTTAGAGGCAAAGCTAACTGACCCCCTCACAATGCAAACACAAACACAATCGAAAGTCCCTTAACAAATCTTGGCAATCAAGAATCAACCTCCAGTGAAATCTCTCCCTCTAGCCCATTTGGGCTAAGTACCAGCACTAGAACTCCATCCATAGTAGTGAAACCAAAGATCAACCTACCCAGTCAGAATCAGCAAGATAAGCCGCTCTCCAAGAGGGCTAAAATAAAAAAAACTAAGGAAACAACACAAAAGGGCCACAACATCTAAAGAGTTGCATCCTTCCTACCAATCCAGAATCCGCCACCTCAAGCAGCAAACGACAAAGCCCAGACTTATTCGATCTTCGCCGCAAAGCCTGTAGCAAACAATTCAACTACAACAATGGAAAAGGAACAAGTGACCAAAACTCGACCCCGCTCAGACATTAAAATTGGGATACTGGACAAGAGGAAAAGCCTGGCTCTAGAGAATCGACCAGCTCCTCTGTTAAAAACAATGAAGACAGATTCAATAACCCAAAGCCCCCTTCTGGGGTGACTGGCCAACATACTGGGGCGTGGTCCACCCGAGGCTCCACAAACCTGTTTACTTTACCCTGCATGTCTAATGCCCCTTTACTCTCAAGTCTTACTCCAAATGCCATACACCAAGAGGTAGGAGTGGGCTCCGACCCAACCAATCCTCAGCTCGTATACAGAGTGTCATCTATGGAGCAAAACAACCCAAATGTTATCCAGGAGGTAGTGCTAACCCCCAGATATCATATCAAGGTACATTAAGACATCCTAAATAGGGGCAATATACTTGGTTTATTCAAGCACCTCTCCACACTGGCCCTCGTACAATCTGACAATCTTGTTTGGGTCAAGTTCTTGAGCCTACCAGGGGACACCCATGGCGAGTCCACTTCGATAGGGCTGCGTCGCCAATCACACCAGGCGGCATTGATCAAGGAATCAACCCTCTTGGCTGAATGGGAATAGATATCAAAGCCCCAGTACCAGAGAAATATCCACACATGCTCAAAGCAACTATGCCAAAGAAGGAAGGCTACTCTGTCCTGAGGGGTGTTGATAGTAACCAACAGGGCAATAATCACATAGCAATGCCCAAGACCCAAAATGCATACAGAATAATTAGAACACACGATCAAAGGACAGTACTCCCTAGTGAGCCTGTGATAAACTTAGAACCCGGAAACAGGGATCAACTGGACAGCCGCCCCCTTACGACGGCACCATTAACACCTTAAAGATCGACACACAAGGGAACTTCACCAGGGCGTCTGGACTTAGTACGCTAATATCAATCATATCCTGGAGTGTGGCAGGCCTTAAAAAACTTACCAAGAACATTTCAGCTACAGATTATCTTCATAAAAGAGACATCCTCTGCTTTCAGGAAACCTGGGCCACATAAACAACAACCCTCCCAGGATATTACAAATTTCATACTTCAGCCACAAAATGCAACATCTTTGGGTGGCCATCTGGCGGTCTCTCCATTTTTATCAATCACGCCAGCAAAGTAGAGATCACAGTTATACCTACCAAAATGCCGGAGCTGCAAGCCCTACTCCTCAAAGGGCTAAAAAGTAATCATCATTCAATCCGACTATTGCTAATCAACTGCTACCTCAATCCTTCTTACCACCAGACAAAAACAGGCTTTAAATTCATTGATAGTTACAATCGAAGATCTTTTAAACAAAGCCCTCAGCATCCTAGCCATCTCCCCAGAGCACTTGGAGGCTCTACTTGCAGAACTTCATCGGGCACTAGGGGGAGGATCCGTGATCCCCACGAGGCGAGACTCGCACACTCATCCTTTTCCCTTATACATTAAATCTAAGGAGCTACTTATAAGCAAACTGTGCCTTTTAAAGGCCCTGAAGGCAAGAAGTAGAGGCGGCAAAACTCTCCAAGGCCAAACAATCTCTGCACTCAGAGCGGCCCACAGAAAGAAAGTCTGGCAGCAGAGAACAAATATGATAGAAACTGAATGGCTGAAAATCTTTACCCTCCTGAAGGAAAGGGGCCATACTGAGCTCTGGAAGAACATCAACAACCTTAGCAACAACAGCCAGACCAAGGAGAATGGAGTGTCGTACCAAGAGTGGGTCAACTATGTCAAGCAATTGTAATCTAATAACCAGGGCACAGTAAATATTCCGCCACACCCATCACTAACCACACTCGGCTTGGCCTTGCAAACTACTTGCATTTCAGAGGCCACAGTAACTGGCACAATCAAAAAAATTAGGAATGATGGAGCACCAGGGATCAACGGGGTCCCAGCCGCTGTATTCAAATCATCACAATTCTTTTGGGCAGGATTGCTTACACCACTTTCTTGACTTCAATGATCCCACCATCATAGAGAGGATCAATGCATTTCCCAATTCACAGAAAAGGGACCGCACACAAACGGAAAACTACCAGCTCATTGCCTCGTTAGATCTTGAAGCAAAAGCTTACGCCCGAATATTAATGGAAGAACTGGAAGCCTGGGCTTCAGACAACCGCATTCTCCCCTTTTTTCAATCTCGATTTAGGCCCGAAAGCTCCACCACAGATAATATTCTAGCATTAGGATACTTGTCATGCCCTGCCACACGGCCCAAGCACACCCCCTTTATTCTGCTGTTTTGTAGACTATAGCACAGCTTTCGACCGGCTGGACCGGGGAAAATTGATGGAGAAATTAGCCATCTGGAGGATCCGCCATCAGCTCCTTAAGGCAATAATAGCTTTGTACCAGGGGACGTGGTTTGAATAAAAACCAGCCCAACGACTACAACAGCTAAAGTGCCCACCAATAATGGACACAAACAAGGCTGTGTGCTGGCCCCCCTCCTCTTCAACCTCTACATGGTGATCTGGGCAAAGCCTTGGAAGGCGCCAGCGTAATAACACCGAGGCTGGGGAAATTGCGGCATTCAAATACTTCAGTACACTGATGACATTGCAATAATGAACCTACTCCCAAAACGGCTTACAGAGAGCCCTGAAAGCACTCCATAGGTACAACCAAAACAACAAACTTTTGGTGAACCAGGGGAAGACCAAGATAGTCATCTTTGGGAAATACCCACGAAAGAAAACAGCTCAATGGCAACTTGGTGACCCGCAAATAAATTCATGTACAAGCTAAAATTACCAGGGTGTCTGGCTCTCTGAAGGGCCCAAACCAGAGGCCCAATGAAAACATCTTAGAAGAAAGGGATCTGGGATCATTCATAGCCTGAAACGCATAAGTCAGCCGTTACACAGTCCAACCGCGGAACCCATACTAAAAGTCTTGAGAGCCAAACTAGTCTCCTTCCTTAACTATGGTCACATAGCTTTCCCCAGAGCACTGGACATGTATCTAATGAACTCTCAAATCACTGGCTATAAGAAAATTCTTACTTTACCTCGGCAGGCCTGGAGAGCCAAGGTGAGGTTGGAGCTGGGACTCGTCAGCCCGAATCTTATCTGTCTAGGGGACTTAATAAAATACTACATCAGCATCCTGCGAGCCCCAGCGTCCTCACTCAAAGCACAAATCAAAACCATCTTTGAAGAGGGAGGTTCGCCAAGGCAGTCATAGCTGGCCGTGGCCACAAGTCTTCTGGAAATCGAAACCTGCAATCTACATAACCAGAACCTACCGGTAACAGGCTGGAAGAACATAGTGAACACGCAGGCTAACAAAGTTTAATTCGAACAAGACAGAGAAAGGCTACGCCATGAATCCAACTTTACAGTATTGGATGCCACCTATATCCTGGAGAAAGCTCAGCCATACCCTGAGCAATCATTGATGGCCCAGGCATGAAGAAAAATTACTTACATAAGGCTGCTTGCACTGCCCATTGTAGATTTTAACCGATCCTGGGCATTGAAGGACAATACAGTTACTTGTCGTCTATGCAGTTATCACCGAGAATCTTGGTTCCATTTGCTGTGTTGTCCAAAAATGGTAGGCAAACAACGCCGCTTGCTAACCCTGTTATGCAAGACTAATGGCCTCAGACACTGCAGAGAAGCTTCGGATCTGTATTTCTCTTCCAATACTACACAGACCCTAGCCAGGCTGGGGAAATTCATCGATCAAATTCGCACCACTCTCACAAAGACAACAAAAGGTACTAACATTAATAATCAAGCCATAGATCCATCGCCTGCTATAGTATCCCCAAATGTAAGCCCCAATTAATATGGAGACTAAGGGCAAGTTACTAGCTACCCTAAAAAACAGTAACACCTAGATCAGTACGTGTTCCTAAAAGGTCCAAAAGTTACAAGAGCTTCAAGGGTCTAAGTCCAGCAAAGTAGGAGATCGCAGTATTCTTAAGATAGAAACTAAATAGGCTTCACATTAATGCCTAATCGTCACAGCAAGAAGCATACAGACCGCAACTAGTTATGCTATAAAAACAACATCCACTCCCCAGAAAGGTACAAGGGCACTCGTTGTTCCGCAGCAAACCAGCAATTTGACAAGGGTTCAAATCACAAGATATCTCACACATCGGAACACACCTGTCTGGCCCCAGTCATCCAAATGCGCTGATGTCCATTTTTGAAAACAAAAATGAGTACCTAAGTTCACACCGGCAATGTTGGAAGGGACAGTAAAGAACCATATCATCTCTGCTTTACCACAGAATGTTAGCATTTTAAGTGATTTTATTAATGTGTTTTAAAACGATATATTGCTAAGTCTGATTTTAGGTGTATACATGTAATGAATTTAAGTAATCGATCATGAATAAAAAAAAATTCAATGACTTTGCACATAAAATAGAATTTGCAGACACATCATGTTTGGGACTTAGCTTTTGAAACGGAACTAAGGTGTATTTAATCTAGAATTCTATTAGAATTACACCAAACCAACGAATGGGTTGGGGTTTTGACCTACATCCCAAGACACCATAGAATATGTAGATTTTGTGATGCTAAGGCAAGAGAATGAGAATTGCAAATTGTATGAAATTGTGCATATTTTAGGACAAACCATGCTGTGTTTACTAAGGAAGGTGTTAGTCACAAGAATCCTCAGACTGTACTATTTTTTAAAAAGTCTGCTGAAAGGAACCTGGTATGAAGATTCTGGGAACATTTTCATTTCATAATTGTAAATTGTCATTTTAACGAATTGTAATTTGTGGCTACTTTTGCTATTAATTTTTATTTGGTTAAGTGGTAACACTCAATAAACTATAAATAAATAAATCATGGAAATAGAGGTATGATATTTTTGTGTGAATTGGGCTGACACTGATACTCATACAGACACTCACACTGTTGATATCTCCAGGCCTGCCATTGGCAAGTACGCAGTTTTAAACTGACATGGCGACCTGGCAAATCAAACATATTGCCATGCCTAAACCTTCCTTTTTAATACTTACAAATATCCTATAGGGTAGGGAGCATGATATTTAAAAAGTAGGACATATATAGTTAATGTTTTACAAGTCCACGAAGTGAATAAACTACAAAGTCATTTTTCACTGTGCGAAAGCTGGCTCTCAAAAGGTTAACACTGGTTTACACCATTACCTTTAGTAAGTGCTAAGTTTGGGGGTGTTGTACTTGGCCCCTCCTGCAGGGTTATCCCTAAGCATTTTGTCTTCCTCCTTCTTTTTTGCTGACATTAGGACTCTGTGCTTGTGGTCTCTCCTCTTAACATGGTAATATTGGCTTAGACCCAATTGGCAAACTGAATTAACTTATGAGTCCCTAGTAAAGCAGTTCTTTATGTACCCAGGGTCTGTAAATTAAATGCTAGTACTGGGCCTGTAACACTGATTGTGCCACCCACTTAAGTAGCCCTTTGAACATGCCACAGGCCTGCCATTGCAGAGCCTGTGTGCAGTTTAATAAGCCTTTTGCCAGCCCCAAACCTTCCCTTTTTATACATATAACTCACCTCTAGGGTAGGCCCCTGGACAGATCAGAGGGCAGGGTGCAATGTATCTAAAAGGTAGGGCATGTACGTTTAAGTTCTACATGTCCTGGTAGTGAAAAACTCTTAAATTTTTTTTATTACTGCAAGTCATAGTTGTTATATAGGATAACACTGGAGTTACCTTATTACATTTTATAGATGTAATTTCCAAATGGGAAGCAATAGTTAGTTCATGTTTGGTATCTTTGGAATTAGGGTGAAAAGCCCTATTCAGTGGTGAAGTCGGGCTTTTGATCACAATTTTAAAAATGGCACTTTTAGAAAGTTTTCAGACAAAAAACTATTGGGGGCTGCGTGCTTTAAGTACGTTTTACTTTTTTGTAAAGATCATTCTACTTAATAAACATGAACTCCGGTTCTATTTAAGCACATGACTACATCACTTTTCTGCATTAATTGCCATTTTTACAAAGAGAATACCATTTTCAAATCGGTTCAAAACATTGTGCTAAATATAAGAATCACAATACTAGTATTAAAGCATGCACAAAGATAAAAAAATCATGTGTGACATTCAGTGTTCAACCAGTCCTAAATTTGAAGAGCCAGAGAAAACCATTTTATAAACTATAGATAGACTATTGAACATTGGGGTTTCCATGTACATTTCACATCAATATGGATGATGATTAGGACTTTTCACAAAGCAATTTCTTTTTTGTATTCTATATTAGATGGTTTTGGAACCCCAACATATGTACCAAGAGTTTGGATAAAATGGTTCGCTCCGGCTCTTCAAATTTAGGACTGGTTGAACACTGAATGTCACACATGATTTTTATCTTTGTGAATGCTTTTTATACTAGTATTGTGATTCTTATATTTAGCACAATGTTTTGAACAGATTTGAAAGTGGTATTCTCTTTGTCAAAATGGCAATTAATGCAGAAAAGTGATGCAGTCATGTGCTTAAATAGAACCTGAGGTCATGTTTATTTAGTAGAATAATCTTTACAAAAAAGTAAAACTTACTTAAAACACGCAGCCACCAATTGTTTTTTGTCTGAATGTCTATTAAGGTCCATGGTGGTTGTTGGTAAGGACCCAACCCCCTAATGTTGATGCAACGTTTAGAAAGTTGGTGTTTTTCTGTCCCTGTCCGTAGCCTGGCCTGGGTCACATGACTGGGTATAACTGACAGTTAGACTTTGTGAATTCCTCTCAGACAATCACACAATAGAAGGATTAGGTGTGCCTGAATGAGCCATCTGCTGGCAGGTTGGGGGGTCAGAGCTGAGCACAGCCCTACTTACAACTGCATAGCCTCTTCTCTGCCTTCTACACCAACTGCCTAACGACCCTGCATTGTCGCTTCACCAGATTGGAGCCAAGTCAGGGGAGGCAGGGAATTCCATGCACTTCAAAGCCACTATCTAGAAGCTTCTCCCACCTTCCATAACCAGGGCTCCAGGATATAAAAGTAGGACCTCAGACACTAACTCTTCAGTTCACTTCTGGACCTGTGGATACTCTGCTATGAAAAATGACTGCCATGCTGCTGAAGGACTGCCACTTTGCTGCACTCCTGCTTTGCTGTGTTGACCTGCTGCTCTCTTGCCGGGGTGAGATGGACAAGACATGCATCTCTTGAACCCAGAACCCTGAGTGATTCCAAGAGCTAGTTGGCTGGCCTCCTGTTCTGAAGCCTCGGGGACATAACAGGCTTACAACAAACTTACATCTACTCTGCCAAGTTTTGCCACCCCAGTCCTGGACATGTGGAAGTGGGCTTGAGGTGCTTTGCAAACCGATCCATCACCTCTGCTGCGCAATGCAACCCTGAGCAGAACCAACGCATCTCGGTTACCATGTGGATTGGACCAGTCAAACAAGTTACTTAACTTTGGTAATGCCTTATCTGGCAAAGAAATGATCTAGCTGCAGATTCCTTACTTTTGAATTTCCCAGGCGTTAGACTGGATCCAGAAGATTTTTCTTTGAACAATACCCCTGCGCTCCGGTAGGTGGTGTCGGTCGGCTCCGTGTGACGTCATTGGCGTCATCTGTGCCGTAGTGATGTCTGTCTCACCTATATAGGCACCGCCTGGGCGCGCTGACGTCAGTTACTTTTAACGACTTTGCACGTCAGCAGTGCGAAGCCATGAAGTGCACTGGCATTGATGTGTTTGAACAACAAGGGTTCTAAAAGGGTTCAGCCCTGATCTAGAAATCGGTCCACAGCACGGGGAGGATAGGTGGGTCCGTAAGGAAACTGCCGCCAGATCATGTCTTTACCACATAAGGCGTTACTGAAGGTAAGTAACTTGTTCATCTGACAGAGGCATCAAGCAGGAGATTTCTTACCTTTGAATACATTTAGAGGATTCGACATGTAAAATTAGCACTAATCTTATTTATGATTTGGCAGCATTAAATGTTAGCCTACTTAACTCTGGCCCCACACACGAGGCAGGCCATTTGCTGGACCCGATTTTTTTCCAGTCTCTCTGGTATCTACTGTTCCCCGGCACTCCCTATATGCTGGTCTGATCATTTTATCACTAAATTCTGTTTGAAAGCCCCTGAGATTTCTGCACCTACTATTTCTGTCCCAGGAACTTTAACAAGGGATTGGAAAAAACTAGACGTAACTGCCTTAAACAAGATTCTGAGCGCCCACATGCCCATTTCTAAACAAATGGTGAACACGCTCTCTACTTCGGTGCAGAAATGGCTTCTCAACACCATTGATATCTGTCTACCTCTTGTAAAAAAAAGGGTTAATAACCATCGGTCCCCCGCACCCTGGTTCACTGAAACTTTGAAAACAGAGAAGGCTAAATGCAAAGTAATGGAACGCAGGTGGAGAAGGAATTATACCCTCCCGAGTCTAAAAATAATTACAAAACAGCTAAAAAAATGTATCATAAACTCTGTAGGACAGCCCGTGCTGAATATGTTTCATCTACCATCTCTGAAACGCTGAGCTGCTCAAAAACATTATTTAACATGGTTAAGGAGCTTGCAGGTTCCAAAACACAATCTAGGCCCCCTTCACTCAACAAACAGCAATGCGAGGATCTGGCTACTTTTTTTGTCCAGAAGGTTGAGAAAATATATTTGGACATAGCGCGTGCGCAGTGTGATAACCACCTTTTCCCTCTAGTAACATCAGCACCATCCTTTATGAACAATACGCTTGTTGATCAGGATAGGGCGCCTAACATACCTTCTAGCCTCTTGGACACATGGCCCTTGTTAAACACAGCTACCCTTAAAAAGCTCTTAGATAGCATTAAATCGGGATCACCCAGGGATCCTTTGCCCATCTCCGTGCTCCAACAGCTGGAGCCGCCATCCCTGCTTGTTGTTTTGGACCTTTTGAATGCCTCCCTGCAGGAAGCCATTGTCCCGCTGGACTGGAAACATGCCATGATACTCCCTCTCCTCAAAAAGGCCAATGCCGACCCCGATTTATCTTCCAACTATCGGCCCATCTCGCTGCTACCGGCCTTTTCGAAAATCTTAGAGAAACATGTTCACGCACAGCTTTCTTTGTTCGTAGAAACCCAGAGGTTTCTACATCCCTCTCAATCGGGCTTCAGAGCTGGCTTCTCAATGGAAACTACCCTGTTGGGGGTAACGGAAAGGCTGCGCTGTTATCTGGATGCGGGAGACACAGTGGCCCTCATTCTGCTGGATTTAAGTGCAGCATTTGACACTGTGTCTCACACCGTGTTACTTAAAACTTTAAGATCTTTAGGCATCTGTGGCTTAGCTCTGAACTGGCTCACTTCCTTTCTAACAAATCGCACTTTTCAAGTCTTTTCCCCCACAGCTAGCTCTGACATTCACTCATCACCCCACGGGGTACCTCAGGGCTCCATTCTTAGCCCCTTACTTTTCAATCTGTACGTCAGACCACTTGCTGATGTTGCGGAAGATGCTGGGCTGACCCTGTTTTCCTATGCAGACGACTCCCAAATAATTTTCTCTCTTTCCATGAAGAGCACGGCCAGGCCATCACCCCTTCAGTTGGGCCTGAGCAAAATCGCATCATGGATGCAATCAAATTACCTCAAACTCAACAGTGAGAAAACCGAGGTCTTGATACTTGGGAAAAATAAGGATCTCTGGGGCCCTCAACACTGGCCCAGCGAGATGGGTGTACTTCCTTTACCTTCCTGCCAAGTCCGCAACTTGGGCGTCATCGTGGATGACTCGCTCAGTATGCATCATCAAGCTGTCAAGGTAGCTGCCACATGTTTCACCATCCTGAAGTGGTTAAAAAAGATCATCTGGATGCTACCAGAGCCCACTCAGAGAACAGTAGTCCAGGCCTTGATCACCTCAAGGCTGGACTACGGAAATGTTCTCTACCTGGGTTCAAATAAGGAGGTAACTCGTAGGCTGCAGATGGTCCAAAACTCCGCTGCAAGGTTACTTTGTCGGGTTCCTAGAGCCACCTCTATCTCTGGCCATTTACGAGATTTGCACTGGCTCAGGGTGGAGAACCGAATCAAGTTCAAAGCCCTGAGCTACATGTTTAAAATCAAAATAGGGATTGCCCCGCAGTACTTGCAATCTCTGGTCCGCCCATATGTCCCTCCTCGCAATCTCCGCTCATCCACTCAGGGGAAGTTTTACGTTCCCAAAACTAGACTATCTCAGATGGGTGGAAGGGCATTTGCATATCTAGGTCCCTCACTTTGGAATGCCCTGCCCATTGCTCTTCGAAATGAAACAGAGTACGTCCAATTTCGCAAATCATTGAAGACCTGGCTCTTTAACCAATAACCTGTTAGCCGTTTCATCTCTGTCTCTGATCTGCTTGGCGCCGGGAAACCCTTTTTGGGTAGCTGTTGCGCCTTATAAATGTAATAAATAAATGAATAGAAACCCAAGCAATACCATCCCCAGAGGAGGTACTGCGGACAAGTTTAGACCAGAAAGTCCTGTAAGACAGAATGGCCATGAGGCCTTCCCTGCGGACCAGACCGTTGATGCAGTAATGCTTGGCAAACGTGTGCAGGGATGCCCATGTTACTGTCTGACAAATGTCGAGGACTGAAATCCCATGTTGCAAAGCTGTGTTAGCAGCCTAAGCTCAGGTGGAATGAACTCTTAAGCCTTCAGGAGGCTGCTTCTTTGCCAAAGCATAGCAAAGCTTGATGCAGAGGACAACCATCGTGAGATAGTCCTCTTCTGCACCGCACAACCTTTTCTTTGCCTCAATGTAGCCCACAAAGAGTTGCCGTCCACCCAGAATTCTTTTATGCAGTCAAGGTAAAACAACAACGCTCTATTTGTGTCCAGGTGGTGGAGTCGCTCTTCTTCCTTAGAGCGATGCGGCGGAGCATAGAAAGTAGGCAAGGTGACAGATTGCCCCACATGGAATGGTGTTACCACTTTCAGGCAAAAGTGGCCCTAGTGTGAAGCACCAATTTGTATGAGATGATTATCAGGTAAGGAGGCGTGGATGACAAAACCTGCAATTTGCTCACCCTCCTTGTGACTGTCACTTAAAAGGCTGTTTTGATGGTAAGCGGCAGGAGGAGGCAATTGTGCAGAGGTTCAAATGGAGCCCCCATCAGGAAGGTGAGAACCAAATTAAGGTTCCACTGAGGCATAATGAAAGGGGAAGCTGGGAACATATGTACAAAGCCTTTGAGGAATCTATTTACAATGAGAGATTTAAATAATGAAGGTTGGTCTGGCAGTCGCAGAAAGGCAGACAGGGCTGAAAGGTACCCTTTTAGAGTGCCCAGAGCAGAGCCCTGCTCGACAAGGATTAAAATAAAAAGCAAAACATCAGAAAGGGAAGCATAAAGAGGGTCGATAGACCTTTCTGTACAATATATTACAAATTTGTTTCATCTGCTGGCATATACCGTCTTGGTGTAGGGACGTCTGGCTGCCAAAATAACATTACAGACTTTGGAAGGAAGGTAGAATGCTGCCAACTGCTGCCGCTCAATCTCCACACAAGAAGGCGTAGAGCTGACAGGTTCGGGTGGAGGACCTTCCCCTGCTGCTGTGACAGAAGTTCCTCCTGAAGGGGCAGCCGGATCAGAAGATCGATGCTCAGTTAGAGAAGCTTGCGATACCAGACTCTCCGTTCCCAGTCCGGAGCCACAAAAATGACTTGTGCCCCGTCATTCTGATCTGCAGGAGTGGTATGGTATGGTGAAAAGGCATAGGCAGGCCTGAGCTCCACTCGAGACGAAAAGATTCTCCAAGCGAGAGCCGCCTTGGAAACTCCAGCGCGCAAAACTGCTGACATTAGGCATTCTCTGCAGAGGCGAACAGATCTAATCAAGGTTCTCCGCACTGCTGAAAGAGACCTTCAGCTACCTCGGAATGGAGATGACATTCATGATCTGCTAGGCATCGATGGCTGAGTTTGTCGGCCCTGGCATTCAGTGAACCTGCCAGGTGTTGAACCACCAGAGATATGCCCTGCTGTTCCAGCCAAGTCCACAGATGCAGGGCCTCTTGACAAAGAGTCCATTACACCACCCCGCCTTGTTTGTTGCAGTACCACATGCAGTGGTGTTGTCTGTGAACACTTGTACCAGCCTTCCCTTGATGGAGGGTAGAAGGTCTTTCAATGCCAAAAGAATCGCTCAGAGATCCAGCAAGTTGTGGAGTCTGAATTCAGCCGGAGACCAGAGTCCTCTCCCAGATGGCTGCCCCATCCCATAAGTCACACATCTGTCACTACTGTGAGATCTGGTTGGGGAAGGGAGTAAGGTCTGCCTGTGACCAATCGAAGTTTGTCATCCACCACTGCAATTCCTGTGCAGTTCCCTCCAAGATCCGGACTGTGTCTGAGAGATTCCCCTGATGCTGTGCCCAGTGGAACTTCAGGTCCCACTGCAGAGCCCACATATGCCATCTGCCACGTGTCACTAACAGAATGCAGGAGGCCATGAGGCCCAGCAGCCTCAGAGACATTCTCACCGTAATCCAAGATAGAGGCTGAAATATTGGTATCGTAGCATGAATATCCTGGACTCGCTGTGCGGGAGAATAAGCCCGAAATTACATTGTGTCCAGAACCGCTATGATGAAATGAAGCGTCTGAGAGGGAGTCAGGTGTGACTTCGGCACATTGATAGTGAACCCCAGTGAATGCAGGAGGTCCGCTCTAGTCTGGAGGTGGGAGACGACAGCCTGAGGCGAGCCTGCCTTTAACAGCCAGGTGTTGAGATAGATGAAAACTGACACCCCCGAACTGCGCAGATGAACTGCGACCATCACCTTGGTGAACACCTGAGAGGCCCTGATAAGGCCAAAGGGGAGCACAGTGAGCTGAAAATGCTCGTGGCCTACCGTAACCGCAGGTAGCGCCGATGAGCAGGCATGAAGGGGAATTTATAAATAGGCATCCTGCAAGTCCAACGCTACCATCCAGTCTCTCGGGCCCAGGGCAGGCAAGACCTGAGCTAATGTGAACGTCTTGAACTTTTTCTTTTTGAGGAAGTAATTCAGGGCTCATAGATCTAGAATAGGATGGAGGCCCTTGTCCTTTTTCAGGACAAGGAAGTAGTGGGAATAACAACCACAGTCTACCCCTGGCACCGGAACCCTCTCTATGGCTTGTGTGGCCGAGAGAGTCATGACTTTCTCCTGAAGCAAAATGAGATGACCCTTCATCAACTGGTCGTAAGATGGAGGCATGGAGTGGGGGTACACTCGAATGGACGGGAGTAGCCCCTTTGGACTATCTGGAGACCCTACCTGTCTAATGTAATGGTCTGCCAGTGGTGGAGTTGATGGCTGATCCTGCCATCAATTGTTCGCCCATGATCTAGAAAGGCAAGAATAGGAGGGTTTGGAGGCTGTGGCTGCGAGGGGTGGTGGACTGACTTGACTTCTGGTGACCCAACTAACGGGGTAGGAATGAGACGCACTCTCGGCTGTGCGGAGGGTGTGGAACTTGCGTTATCTTGTGGCTGGGCTAGGGCTGGCACGGCTGAAAGCCCGTTTTGTAGCCACCAAAGGCAGACATTGAAGGTGTGGCCACTGAAATGCCCAAGGGCTTGCACGTAGCCCGTGAGTCCTTAAAGTGCTCCAGCGCCATGTCTGCCTTGTCTCCGAACAAGACAGGTGCCATCAAAGGGCATGTCCATGAGAGAGGCGTGGACATCCCCCAAAAAGCCAGGAGTTCTCAACCAGGCGTGGTGTCTAACCCCACGGCGATGATATCGCTCTACCCGCAGAGTCGGTCATGTCGAGACCACAATGGATGGTGAACTTTGCTGCTTCTTTCCCGTCTGACACTGTTGGGAAAGGACGGCCCAGGACTCCTTCGGGACCCGTGGCAGCACTTGTGCAACCATTTCCCACAGAGAGTGGGAATAAAGGCCCAATAAGTGCACAGTGTTTACCGGCCGCAATGCAAGGCTTTACCCCAACTATCTAGCCTCTTAGATTCCCTGTCCGGGGTAGTGGAAGGGAACGCGCCTTGGGAGATAGAGGCTTGGACCACCAAGCTCTCTGGGGTAGGGTGGGCAGTAAGGAAGCTTGTGTCACCCAGAGCAGAGTGGTGGCAACGGGCAATTGTCCTATACACAGGAGCCCCTTTGCTGGGCTTGGACCAGGCTCCCAGTAGGACATCTGTAAGGGCCTCATTAAAGGGCAACAAGGGTTCCGAAGAGGAGACATCAGGCTGCAGGACCTATTAGTCTTGACCACCACGGAAGGGAGCTGAAGTTCCAGGACCTCAGCCGCCCTTCGCATCACCATGGCAAATGACGCTCCCTCCTCTGTAGCCATGGTAGGGGGAGAAAGCATGCCAGAATCTGGAGAGGTGTCCAGTTCACTGGCTTCACCCAATTCCTCATACCAATACACTTCCTGACAAGGCTGGTCTTCTAAAGGGTCCAGCGACCCTTCCAAATCTTCTCCTAATCCTAGCCCCTTAGAGTAACGCTCAGGAAACGACCTAGGACCTGAAGATCGACGCAGTACGGGTCGTCGGAGATCAGAATGCCGGGGGCACCATGGGTGTCAGGAGCATAGGTATCATGGCTGGCGCCGAGGAAGGTCGCAGTGGCACGACTGGCACCGGACCAGACCCATTCCCAGATGCATAGGGGGACATCGGGGCCGGAGCCGCCAGCACGGAACACGATGAAGTCCACGGGGCCCAAAGGTGCATCAGTAGGCTCACTCCAGCTCCCAGAAAATAGGGGAGGCACAGAGCAGATCCAGCTGTAGCTTCCGAAAAACGAGGCCTAAAATGCAGAGGCTCCTCCATCACGTCAGCTGATGGATGGGGCTTGTGCTTTTTATGCCTTTTACTTGAGTGTCCCAATGATTTGGAGTTGTACAAAGACGAAGAGGACTTGGGACTCCTGGAGCGGCACCTATACTTCCTCTCGACTGGGACCATGAGCGAGATCCCCTAGGAGTCGTGCGACATGATTCCAACTGCCGGGCCGCAAGCAGATTTAGGGACCGCTCCTTCAAAGCCTTCTAAGCCATGGCCCAGCAGTCGGACTTTGAGTCATGGTCACCCTCCAGGTGCCACAGGCAAGCCAGGTGCGCGTCCATCGACATTGCACGATGACAGGAGACACAAGGTTTGAACACAGAAAAAGTACACACAAAAAAGGTTCATCAAAAGTTGCAAAAAGCCTGTCAAAAAGTGACGTAGGGTAGCTCTCTTCACGGATCAGCACTTGACTAGCACCGGAAGAAAAGAACTGACGTCAGCACACCGAGGTGGTGCCTATATAGGTGACGCTGACGTCACTACAGCGCAGACAACGTCACGCGGAGCTGACCAACACCACCTATCGGCGCGCAGGGGTATTGAAAGAAAATCTTCTGGATCCAGTCTGACGCCTGGGAAATTCAAAGGTAAGGAATCTGCAGCTAGATGTCTCTATCAGATGCAAAGACTCGCATCACCGCCACAGCCCCCATCGCCTTCAGAACCGCCACTGCGCAACACATCGCCCCGACTGCGCGCCACATCCCCGAAACAAGACTTCGCATTGCAAGCCCCGTTGACAGGATCCTCAAAGTTGAAGCAACAGGACATCGCACTGCAGCCTTGCTGCATCTCGGAACCGACGCATCGCCTCAGCTGTGCAACTCATCTTTGACGTGGATTCACACAGCGCTCCGCAACCCAGGATTTAAGATACTATGTTTAGCGGGCCTAAGTGATCCCTGTAGCAGCCCCATGCTCCATTGCGGTCAGCCTGAACATGTGACTTTGTCCCGGTCTAGAGTGACCAGACATACACAATTGGTGCTTTATGCCTTTTGGAACTATTGTTGTAATCTACATATATATTCTACCATTTATATCTTATTGTCTCCCCTGCTTCCTACCGTTCCTCTCCTCTTTCCCTCACCCATTCCACCCCTCCTTCCCTTCCCGGTTGGTATAACCTCTCCTTAGAATGTTGGAGAGAAGCTCACCTTAGAATGTTGAAGTGCCTCAGTTGCCAGCTGGTGCCTGAGGATCTTGGTCGAATAAACAGCTTTTCCAGCCTCTCCTTGTCCGCTGTTTACTTCCAACAAATTGGCGACAATTCATGCTGCGCTGGGGGCAGCTCTTGATCCTCCCCCAGTTTCTTCATCACCAGCTGAAGGTCCTGCACTCATCCGGAAGTTCTGAAAGTAAGCTGTCCGGAAAAAATATATATATTGGTGAGTGCCTCAGTTCGTGACTTCCCTGTCGAGTCATCTTTAACGGAATGCTTATTGGGAAGTCTTCCTGGAGCCTGGTAATTTCTTTGATTTTCTGCTGCGTGGGGTGTTTATTGTGCCGCCTGCCAGCTTCCCTCTGCGCTGACAGGCACAGCTCCTTGCCGCTGATCAGAGTTATTCTCTGCACCATTTCTCTGTAACTTCTTCTGCGGGACTGACCTTTCTCACTAGAGGTCAAGGCGTCATTTCTCTCAGCTGAGTGAGATTGTTGCCGTCTCCTCACCCCGCCCGCCTTTCTCTTTCCCAGTTCTGATTGACTTTCAATCTCACTCAGAGCGCTGTTTCAGCTGCTTCCTTTCTGTCAGCTGAGTGCGTAATTTGGATATCGACGCTGTCTTTAGCGCCTCCTCCCTCTCAACTTCGAGAGGAACCTTCCCAGCATGACACTGCCTCGATTGTTGAACACTGATCGTGTCAGGCGCGACGCTATTCTACCGCCTTTTCCCTCACAGTTCGTGTGGAATTCGGCAGCGCGTCACTGCCTCAGCCATTTCAGCTCCCCTCAGCGGTGGATGGGTTTTGTCATGCGCAGTTGCTAACTTCCTCAGCTGTGTGAGGAATCCATCTAGCGCAAAGGAATCAGCCCTCCCAGCGGGTGTGAGAGTAGTCAGGCGCGGTGACGCATTCAGCTGCTCCAGCCTCTCCGCTGTTTTCACGATTCTCTTCCACACGTTCCGCCACTGAGAAGAAGATTTCCTCTTGTGTTTATTTTCCCTGCCTGGTGCCACGAAGTGTTTTCTCCTAGGCAGTATTGCCATTGTTCCATAATTGTTTGCCTGCCTGATCCAACGCTGACAGGCACAGCTTACATACTGTGCACTTGATCGTTTTCTTCTCCTTCCAGCGCTGGGTACATACTAATCTGGATTTCCCTGCCAGTTCGTTCACCGCTGACTGGCACAGCTCACATCCAGTCACTAGTGCACGCTTAGCATCAGTCAAGAAGGATTGTCATTTTGACCTACCAACCTGCCAGCTCAAACACCGCTGACCGGCACAGCTTATATTTTAACTTCAGCGCTTTTTAGCCATTCACCCCCTTTTCCTCAGTTTCTGAACAATTACTTGATTACCATTTCCCTCAGCATTTCCTGACAGAATATTCAGTTTTCCATCATACTATTGGAACTTCCTCGTAGAAGCACTGCTTGAACTCTTTGTGTAGTACACACACAGATCTACATGTTTTGTATTAAGTTTTTCTTCACAATTTACAGTGCATATTTACAGTGGGACTATTGTCCTTTATTTAAACTTAATACAGTGATTATTCTAGGCCACCATTCACAGCGTTCTGTCTTCATTTTGTTTTGTTTTTCCTCTCTTTATTCCTCATCTTTTCTCTTTCTTGCTACTATTTCATTTTCTCTCTTTCTCTTCTTCCTCTACTCACTCATCATGGCATCGTTTGCTATGTCTCAACCTCCTTCTTTCTTGAATGAAACAGGAGAACCTCTTATTCCATGGAAAAGATGGGTGAATCTCTTTGAATCTTATTTGATTGCAATTGGGGGAGACAGATTTTCATCTGTACGCAAACAGCATATTTTGTTACAAAACCTGGGCAAACATGCTAGAGAAATTTTTGAGGATCTCCCTGATCCCGTAATTGAAGGTGAAGATCGAAATGAAGATGCACATGGTGATCCCCAACATGATGTATATCAAAATACCCTTAAGAAATTAGAGATCCAATTTGGAGAAAAAATTAATGTAGTCCTAGAACGCCATAATTTTTTTCTAGATCACAATGGAAAAATGAGAAAGTTTGTAATTACATTGCTGTGTTAAGAGGGTTAGCATCTACATGTGAGTTCGGTACTTTAACAGAATCTCTTATAAGAGACCAATTAGTGAGGTGTACCTGTGATAAGAAAATCCAAGAGAAACTATTGGCTGATGCCCCAGACTTAAAACAGGCAGTAGATATTGCTAAAAGTATAGAACACACTGCATATTGTATGAATGAAATGAAAGATGCTGTTGAGATTAAGCAAGTCATTGAAAAAGTGTATATAAGGTGTCCACAAAAGATGATAAGAACAAAGTTTTCTCTGCTGAATCTACAAAACAAAGAACAGAAGGTACCAAATTAAAATGTTTCCGTTGTGGTAATCCCAATCACTTAGCCAACAATTTAAGATGCCCGGCTAGGACTGTCACGTGTAGGAAATGCAACAAACGTGGACACTTTGCAAAGGTTTGTAAAGAAATAAGAAGCAATGTCACTCACTTGGCCCACAACGAACCAGTTTCAAATGAAGACATCATCTTCCAAGTAGCTGACCCTAAGGAATTCCCTAATAACAACTACCCCAAATGTAAAATTCTCCTCGATGATGTTCCTTATACAGTGTTTGCCGACTCATGTTCCCCATATCAATTAATCCACATTCAAGGAAAACTCAGGGAGCAAA
This sequence comes from Calotriton arnoldi, assembly GCA_963921515.1. NCBI lineage: Eukaryota > Metazoa > Chordata > Amphibia > Caudata > Salamandridae > Calotriton > Calotriton arnoldi. Next base: position 235,998 of record CAWUFW010012078.1, read on the forward strand.
GATTATGAGATGTTACCCCTGACGTAAATCCAGGCGGCTATAACCATGATCCCATACCTCTCGTGGGTATGCTTGTAATGCAGATCAATTTCAAAGACAGAGCCACTGTGGGGAAAGTCTACATTACAAAAAATGGGTCGCATTTGTTAGGGTAGAAACACCAAAAAGGCTTAGGGATCAAATTGGATCCCAATGCTCTAGAACCAGTATATTTAATTGAGAGGTCTGGTGTAGGAAAAGAAGTTTGTGAGCAGTTTCCGGATGTATTTTCTGATAATTTAGGTCTGCTGAAGGGTTTCTTACATAAACCTGTTGTCCACTAAGCTAGATCTGTTCCTTTGCTTATAAGAGACCCTCTAAGAAAAGAGTTAGACAGGTTGGAAGCCAGTGGTGTGATCAAGAGGATTGAGAGCTCGGAGTGGTTGGCTCCCATAGTGGTAGCATCCAAGGAGGGAGGGAAATGTATCCGCCTTTGTGTTGATCTTAGAGATCTAAACTCCAACATTTGGGTGGACAGACATCCCCTTTCTAACATCAACGAGATGCTGAGTGTTATACAAGGTGCCAAATATTTCAGCGTCCTGGACCTTTCCTTAGCGTACCACCAGGTAGCTCTTCACCCTGAATCCAAAACCCTTACATCCTTTATAACACCTTTTGGAGCGTACCAATTTTGCAGAATGCCGTTCGGCTTGGCATCAGCCGCGGCAGTGTTTCAACGTATAATGCAACACATTTTGAAAGGTTCCAACAAAGTGTTGTGCTTCCAGGATGACATCCTGATATATGGAGAGTCAGAGATGGAACACAATAAAGTCTTGAAAGAAGTTCTTGGCAAATTAAGCAATGCGGGTTTCACCACTCAGAGACAAATGCAAAATTGGTGTGGAGTCTGTAGTGTGCCTGGGCCACACCATCTCTGGTGAAGGAATCCGACCTAAAACCAGCCTAGTTGATTCGGTCAAGCTAGCCCCAGCACCCACTAACAAGGAGGAACTAAAATCCTTTCTAGGTCTTGCAGAGTACATGTCCAAGTATGTAGAAAATTGTGCTGGACATGTACATTCTCTCAGAGACTTACTAAAAAGGGGACCCCTTTTAATTGGAATTCCCAATGCCAAATTGACTTTGCTCATATAAAAAAGCCATAGTTGAAGAACCTCTTTTAGGAATGTTTGATCCTAATGCTAGAACAACCTTAACTACTGACGCCAGCATGAAAGGTTTAGGAGCTTCAATCACACAAAATGTTAACGGTCAAGAAAGAGTGATAGCCTTTGCGTCAAGGTCATTGAAAGAATCGGAATGTAACTATTCCACCATTGAAAAAGAGGCTCTCGCTTGCTATTGGGCGATAAACCACTTTAAATTTTTCTTGTGGGGAATTCCATTTATTCTACGCACGGACCACAAACCCCTACTTCCCTTGTTCTCCACAAAAAGCATTGAAAGGGCCACTCCCCGCATCTCCAAATGGGTGTTAGGCTTACAGGGTTTTAACTATACTATGTGCTACGTACCAGGCAACAAGAACCAAATTGCAGACTGTCTTTCGAGACTCCCTATTACCAATGATAATTCACAATTTAACCCACCTGAAGAGACCATTCTTGCAATAGACATTCCTGCTCTGAACAAAGAAGAATGGGAGAAAGGATTAAAAGAGGACACTATCCTTATGGATCTAAAAAACACTATTTGCAGAGGGTGGCCCAAGAATCTTAAAGATTTACCAGAGAATCTCAAGTCTTTCTGGGTGGTGAGAGATGAATTGTCTATAATCGGTGACCAGATTTACAGAGGCAATAGAATTGTTTCACCTACAAACATGTACGAACGCATCATTGAAGTAGCACACGACGGTCATCCAGGGAGGAGCATGACTAAGAGTAAAATCAGACAAGACTATTGGTTCCCCAACATGGACTCCATGGTGGAAAGAATTGTGAAAGATTGTCTGGCGTGTGGATCCTGTGACAAATCCAAGGTCACTCGCAAAGCCCCTTTCATTCCAGTGTCTGTCCCCTCCAAACCTTGGGACAAACTGGGCTTGGACATTATTGGTCCATTAAACCTGCTAAATTCTTCCCAAAGATTCATGTTTGTACTTATCGATTATCATTCCCACTGGATTTCTACTAGAATAGTCTATTCTATCACTACGTCCTCCCTTATTGAATTTCTCAAAGAAGTATTTTCTAAAGAAGGCATACCCAGCACTCTGGTCACAGACAACGGTGTTCAATTTACATCAGACGAAATGACACCGTCCTTAACTAAGTTATCTATTTCCCATCTCAAATCCCCTCTATATTGTCCGAAAGCTAATGGATTAGTAGAAAGGGCCAACAGAATGATAAAAAACACTATTCAATTGGCCCTTACATCACATGAATCAGTAGAGGAAGCCATAAGACAGATGCTATGGTCCTATCACACCTCGCCTAATGCCATTTCTGGGGTTTCTCCATTCGTGTCTCTAAAGGGGAGAAATCCAGGTTCCAAACTCACTCCCAATTGGCTAAATGGGGGTTGTCCAGTTTGGGTAGACAGGAAGTCAGTCATGGGGAAGGTTGGACGTCATCAATGTGATTACAAAGCCAAGTATGACCAGAAATGGGGAACTATCAGTAAGGAATGGCGTGAAGGTCAATGGGTTGTTATCAAAAGACCTAATGTAGGTCGTTCCAAAGTTTCCTCGTTTTCTAAACCCATTAGAATCCAACATGTCAATAGTAATTCAGTAGTATTGGAGGACGAAAGTACCTGGAGCATGGACAATGTGTCTCGCTGTCCCAAAGTGTGTCTCCCGATGTCTGCTAGGGGGGGAAAGTCGGGATGATTCAGTCTCAAACACACAAGAACCAAAGGACGTTTGAATTCGTCGTCCACCACTTTGGCAAGTGGACTATGAAATGTAATGCTATTTCTTCCGTGAATACTGTATAGTGATATGTTCTACTGATGATTGTATTCTCCTTGTATCAACCGTTTCTCCTTCCCTATTCAAAGGGAGGTGTGTTGTAATCTACATATATATTCTATCATTTATATCTTATTGTCTCCCCTGCTTCCTACTGTTCCTCTCCTCTTTCCCTCGCCCATTCCACCCCACCTTTCCTTCCTGGTTGGTACAACCTCTCCTTAGAATGTTGGAGAGAAGCTCACCTTAGAATGTTGTAGTGCCTCAGTTGCCAGCTGGTGCCTGAGGATCTTGGTCGAATAAACAGCTTTTCCAGCCTCTCCTTGTCCGTGGTTTACTTCCAACAAGTATTTTCTCTAAAAACTTCAAATTTCAATATCTCTGGTTCTACTACTCGGATTTTTGTTGTTTTGGTCTTGCTATATTTATGAAAAACTATTCTATATTTCTAACTCTGTTGTGGGCTCTGTCTGTGGTGTGTTTTCATGGTGTTAGTGTTTGAAGTCTTGCACAAATGTTTTACACATTGCCTCTAAGTTAAGCCTGACTGCTCTGTGCCAAGCTACCAGGGGGTGGAGCACAGGTTAATTTGGGGATTGCTTGTGCCCTACCCTGACAAGGATTGCCATTGTTGCTTGACCAGGGCTTACGCCCCAGACAACCAACAACCTGATTTCTTACAGGGAGTAGCTATAAAATGGCTTCAAAGACACATTTTAATAATATTTAAAATCAAACTTAATCGTCAAGTTAGATTTTATTTTACTACTTTGGAAACACACTTTTAGAAAGTTGTTGTAGGAAAGTGGGATCTTCCTTTTATGGTTACCCCCCACTTTTTGCCTGATGTCAGTATGTTTTAACCGTAGTTTGCTGGGATCCTGCTAACCAGAACCACAGCATCTGTGCGCTCTCTCCAAAAATGGCTTTGGTAAGTTCTTTGCTACCTCCACAATTGGATACCAGTGTACCGTTATAAGTCCCTAGTATATGGTACTAAGCTACCCAGGGCATAGGTAAACCAGGGGTCTCACATGGGCTGCAGCATGTATTGTGACACCCATGGGAGTCCATTTAAACTCTGACTACAAGCCTGCCATTGCAGCCAGTGTGAAATGGTGCTTGCACCTCTCACGACAGATATGTTTCCTTATATCTGAGGTCACTGCACTTAAAACCTATAAGTTACCCCTATGGTAGGCCCTTCAGTCCTTAGAGCAGGGTGCTTGGTTATGAGTGTGAGGGTGCCGCTGCATGAGCAGGACACCCCTACAAACCCTGGAGTTGATTCTACAAGGCTTTGTAAGTGCAGTCGGCCATTTTAAGATAGATAGTGGACATCAGTCATTACGAGGTGTCTAGCTATGTAATGGCTGCACCGAACTGATTCCGGTGTTGGAGGTATGATCCCATGTAATGAGGGGCCCCTTAGAGGAGTCCCCTGTACTCCCGGTTACAGCCTTTCAGGGTCTGCCAGCAAGCTAGTTCTGCTGCCGACAACAGACCTCCTGCTGCTGAGCTCGGGCAGGGGAAGGTAGAACAATAGCTTTTCTGTCACAGGAAGGTGTGACCACCTCCCAGACAGGACTTAGTGTATTGGTCTGGGGTGCGAGCGCTTTCCAGCGCCACCAGACTGCATTGAAGGGCACATTTGGTGCCCTCCTTGCATACACCGGTTTGAGTCAGATCAGGAACCCCTGGTTCCCGCTCTGGCATGAAACTGGACAAAGGACAGGGGAGTAACCTCATCTCTGTCCAGCCCCTCCTCTGGGAGGGATCACAGAGTCGTTCCAACCCTTTCCTTGGGTATTTAAGGGCTCTCGCGTGGGTGGGTCCTCAGATTCATCATGTAACAAGACTGACCTCTGAAACCAAGACACTCTTCGACCGTCGGGACACTTGGACTTCGCTGGACTCCGCCTGGAACCAAGGCTGCATCAAGGAAGACTTCTCCACAAGACCTGTGGGCATCAAGGACATCTGAAGTAATCTCCCTTATGGTGAAGGAGTAACTCCCCTGCATCTGCTGGCACTTCATCAAAGATGACTGGTCTGCTGCTCCTGTCGTCCTACAGACTTCCTGAGGCCCAGCAACACAGGTATGGTTCTGTGGTTTTCCTGAGGCCTGACCTGTTTTCCTGCAATTTGGAGGACAGCATCCCTCGTTGGAGCCGCTACGACCAATCCCCTGAGCAGTTCATCAACTTGCTGTTGCCAAGGCTTGTTGGCTCTGCACTCCAGAGATCTTTAGGCTACAAAAATCTTCAGCCTTCAGCACCTCATCTGTCAAAGATCAGCATCCTCCTGAAGGAAGTGGCCCGCTAGGGCCACTCGGGTTTTCTCACAACCACCTGCTATGCCTTCCCAAGAATGAAGAGTCGGTCAGACAGTAGAGAATACAAACTTACATGCTTTATTAGAAATGCTCTGCAGAGGAGTCCATCATGACCTGCACCCTAAGATGTCTGCCTAGGGACTGACTTCCCAACGGTCCACAGTGAGTAATCATTCTTCCCCAAAAGCCTCCAACCCCGCCCACCATGGAAAACTACCAGGGGCCGAACATGAACAAAGGAGGCACTGGGAGATGAGCTACCACCTGCTAGATGGGTACATGTTATCAGAAACTCAAGGCCATTGTGCTGGGTCTCAGCGTCTCCTAACGTGGGAGCAGAACTACACACTTAGATTGGTATGTGAGAACTCAATTGTCTCCTCATTAGCAGGTCGGGAAACAGCCTTGGACAAAAAGAAAAAACATTAGCGAAGTACAGTGTTCTGCTGAGGCAAGCATTACGGGCCATGAGGCCCAACTCGGGCACAGACTAAGCAGCCTAATAAGGATTGCAAGAAACAAAATGGAGTCGCATTCGCCAACTGAAGCCTGCACATTACACGGATAACTCAGTGGGTTGCATAACGTAAATACAATTGACATCTATTTAGCCACACATTGCTAACCTACTATAACGTGAAAGGAATACATTGCAGGGACAGGAATTTAAAACCTAACAGACCCTCCTTTTAGCATGGGTGGCTAAATGCTTTATTGCTATCCGGTAGGGTCTTTACAATTCTAAGGGAAAGGAAGAATGAGCAAAGTCGGTCATGTTACAGGGGGAAAACAAGCAAGGCATAAACATTGAAGGCACCTAATATTCGAAGATGCCCTCATCTATAAGCATGATATCCTGAATTTCCTGCATCATCATCACAGAAATGTTATCGCTTCTTGGCAAAGTAGGAGTAGTGGTAAGTTTACTCATACAATAGGTGCAACAGGCTGGAAGGCAGTTAATGCATAAGCAACAGGTAAAGATGACTCCTGCAATGGCTTTTAGGACAAGTAATATTTTCCAACCCCATGATGTCACTAGACCCCACAGCCACCCCGTGAGTGACCATGAACCATTGTCCTGATGGATGTCTGAGGCGAGTCGGGGCAATTTCTGTATTGCGGATTATACAGTAGGGGCACTACCAGGAATGTACACACAGCAGCTGCTGCCAATGACGCGACAGGCTCCACCCCTATCAGCCAGGATGACATCTAAAACCATTCGGTTTTGAAGAGAAACAAGCCTCGTAGCCTGAAGCTCGACTGTAATATTAGTCAGTATACCAGCAGTAGTATTAATAACTCCCTCAACTACCCTAGCATGACGAAGAATATTACGACTATTGAATATGGGACCCCAGAACGGCACAATGCCCTTCATTATGTCAGTAAATTGCTGCAACGAGGTATCTGTCTGATCAATATCATCAGTATTGACAACCCTCTTAACTCGGTGTACCTGGAGGTCCCTACGCTGTAGTCTATGGTCCTTGTGGTAATTGGGCAGTGCAATATAAACAGGAGGCAAGAGAAAGGAAACATAACACCGGCCAGACCACCCTCTCTGGAGCCATGTATAAGCCTGTTCCCCACAGATGAAGTATACATTCGGAGGTGTGAGTAAAGGTGGGCTGCTAGTAGTGTTCAGTCGGTATGTGTAATTACAATGACTCTGGCCTACTGAAATGTTCCCTGTTCCTTCGACACACAATCTAGCTGTTGAGTTGATCACAGGGACAGGCATAGCTTTGTCCTCCGTGATATTGCGTTCCTGGAAACATTAGTAGTACTGTGTACCTGATGAAGCATCTGAACGAAAGCATTTTGTGCATAAGTCTGTCTATGTCTCACTGGAACCGGGGTAGTCCCTATCAAGGTGTGCACAGGATGTTGTTCCGCCAGGTGCCAAACCACCCCAAATACAACTAGCAAGGAAAGCAAAATTATGGCAACAAACCCTACCTTACTCTTAGTGGACCAAGAGGACCAAACAGGATCATTTGGAGTAGGACGCGGAGCCGCAAATAGCTGCTCCTCATCGGGGATAGGACGGCCAAAGGGATACATTTGTACAACTTCAAAGGCAATTTATAGGTGTCAAAAAGGGAAAGAAAAATTCACAGGCTAGAGCCACTTATTGCAACCACAGTACCAGGGGGCACAAATCACCCAGTGTCAGTTTAGAGCCTCACTGGTAGGCTCCTATTGTTCATCAACGACGGTGCTATGAAGCACTCCCACGGAGGAGCTGTGCGATCGCAACCCTTGCAGAAAAAACAAATCCTTCTTCTTTCAGGATAGGGCACCCTCCCTCCTGGGCCAATGCCCTCAGCTATCCTGTCCAGTGTCCAGGGCAGTGCACCAGTGTTGTTCACCCTAGTCTAATACAGGCACCTTAGGCACAGCACCTGCGCCCTAAGCTCAAATCCTTCCCTAACTCCTAGACTATTCGGCTGGTGCACCGTCCTTTTTCCGGGGCCTCAGGTTGTATTTGATAACTCCAGGCACTGTTTCGTCAATAAAAAGGGGCAGAAACTCAGGATCAGATGGGCATCGATACTCCGGTTCCAGTGTGTTAGAGACGGTGTTATCCGGGGCAGCCCTTATCTCCGGTGGGATCGCCTCAGACAGAACTGCATCACTTTCTTCGTCTGTCTGCGCCCACCTCACTCGGGCATCAGAGAAGGAAACGAAGTGTGGCATCTTCTCACACTCCTGATCACCAATGCCTTCGTTGACCCAGCGGTCATACGGAAGCGGGAGAGGCACCCGTTTCACATGAGACGCATGAATCCAGTGCTTTCTGCCGTCCACCTTGACAGCTGTTCTGGTAGCAAGTAACACGATCACTGGCCCTTTCCACCTCGGCTCCAGGCTGTTCTTCCGCTGGAAATTTTTTATCAGCACATATTCACCCCATGCAATGCCCGGGCCCCTCTGGTACTGGCTGCAACGTGGCTTGTATCTGTTGATGAAGAGAATGAAAATCTTTAGACAATTCATACAGGTAGTCTACAAGTAAGGGGTACTCTATCTCGGAAAAGCGCTTGGGTCTGGGGACACCCCAAACATTAGCAGGGCATCCGAAGACCACCTCGTAGGGGGACAACCCTGTTCTGGAATGCGCTGTCGCTCTGGTAGATAATAACGCCAGGGGTAATGCATCCGGCAATTTTAGTCCTGTGCTTTCTTGAATTTTTGCCAACTTCAGTTTGAGAGTACCATTGTACTTCTCAACCAGGCCTGCTGACTGGGGGTGATTCGCTGCATGAAACTTCTGCTTAATATGCAAACCTGTGCACACCAATTCAATGACTTTTGCATTAAAGTGACTTCCGTTGTCACTCCAGATCACGCGTGGCAAACCATAGAGCGGGAAGTACTCTTTTAGAAGTGCCTTCGCCGTCACCATAGCTGTATTCTCTTTAGTGGGGTAAGCCTCAATCCATTTGCTGAATGCGCAGATAACTACTAGCACATACTTCAAGTTATTCACCCGTTCCATTTCGATGAAATCCATCTGGAGAACCTCGAAAGGGAAGGAAGGTGGTGCGAAATTACCAGAAGGTGTAGGGGTACCTTTCCCAGGGTTATGTTTCAGACAAATGATACAATGCTTCACTAGATGCGTGGCTGCCTTAGCGATATTATCATTCTGCCATATTGGATCCAGCAACTTGCATATTCCTTTAGCACTAATGTGCGCCGGGCCATGGGCCATAGTCAAAACAGGGAGCACATACAAATTAGGCAGCAGCCATCGCTGCTTCCCTGACAAGTCAGTCCAACACCCATCCTCATTCAACCGACCTGTTCTCTCCTCCCACATTGCTAACTCCTCTAGGGTCGCCTCACCCTGGATTTCCCTGACATTCTCCAACGTGTCCTCAAACATTCCATTGTCTGGGACCCACCTCGCGGGACCTGCCACCAACATCTGTGTCATCTTTGATCGAGCTGTCTCCTTAGCTGTCTGATCTGCGAAAGCATTTCCCCTCCCCACATCATCTGTAATAGCCTTATGAGCGCTACATTTCACTATTGCTAACTTACTGGGAAGTGTCAATGCGGACAGCAATCTATGTATCAATGGCCCGTTCTGAATCCGCAATCCATGCGAAGTCAAGAACCCCCTCTCCGCCCAGAGGCGATCAAAATTATGGGCCACCCCAAAGGCGTACTGGCTGTCAGTATAGATATTAACCGCCAGTCCCTCACTTAACTCACAAGCCCTGAGAAGGCAACCAACTCCGCAGCTTGGGCCGATTGGTGTGGTATACGGGATGTCTCAACTACAGTGTGTAACATTGTTATTGCATAGGCTGCAGTGGTGGTGCCATCTGGTAACTTGAAACAAGAGCCATCGACATATAGTTCCCCTTGGGGTTCAGATAAGGGAACATCAGTCAGGTCTACCCGTCCCTTCGTTTCTTCCTCAGTCCGAAATAAACAATCATGGACATCATTGCCCTTTTCTCCCGAAGGGAGGGGTAGTAACGTGGCTGGGTTCAGAGTAGCACATCTTTTGATGGTAATGTGCGGAGCAAATAGTCAGTTCATAGCCAGTCAGACGCGCACTAGTAAGGTGCTGCGTTTTTGTCTTATTCAACAGTGTATCCACAGCGTGGGGTACCATCACCGTGAGAGCAATATCAAGGACGAGCCCTGCCGATTGTCTGATAGACACACTCGGGCACAGTCTAAGCAGCCCAATAAGAATTGCAAGAAACAAAATGGAGTCGCATTCGCCAACTGAAGCCTGCACATTACACGGATAACTCAGTGGGTTGCATAACGTAAATACAATTGACATCTATTTAGCCACACATTGCTAACCTACTATAACGTGAAAGGAATACATTGCAGGGACGGGAATTTAAAACCTAACACTCCCTGCATCCCTTGCATCGTGGGCCCCCATCTTTGGTGAGCTGCCTGAGGTCCTCTTGCAACTCCTGTGCCTTCATCCTGTGGGTCCTCTCGAGGGTCTTCTTCGGCTTTGGTGGGCTCCCGTTCTTGCTCATAACCTGCTCTGACTCCCCTGCACTTGGTGATTCCCTTGTACCTTTCTGGTCCCAATAATTGCACCTTTTTGTCGTCCATGCCAGTTGCGGCTACCAAGACTTGTTGGTGCTCCCACCGGACACTGACCACCTAGACATCGACATCCGACATGGGCCAGCTCATGTACAGCTCCTGATCTTCCACAGCATTTCCTGGTCCCCACAGCTGCAGCGACAAGGTCCTCGTCAACTATTCTGAGCTTCCTGCTAAGGGTGGGCATTGTGCTTCTGTGCCTCCTGGTCACCTCCGAGTGGCATAGACTCTGTTCCCTCTGCTTGCAGGTCCTCCTCTTCAAGAATCCACGCTTGGATTTCACCAGACCTCTTCACATAATTCTTCAGAGGCCTTTCTTCCCGAGTCATCCATTGTTGTCTACGAGAGGTTCCGAAGTCACTTCACCCCTATGCACCCAGCTTCCCTGGTGCAGACAACCTTGTTCCTAGGGCATCCACGGGTGGGATGGCTCTCCAACCTTCCGTCCTCCACAGGGTTTCTCCTGGTACCTCTGGAAACAGTCCTTTTTCTATAAAACTGCAACCACAACTTCTCCATGGACTTCCATTGAACACGCAGCTGTGTTTACGCTCTGCAAACAGCCACCTTGTGGTACATGTGCACTGACCTTGGGTGGTTTCTGGTTCTCCAAGCTCTTCTAATCCCTTGGTCCAAGTTCTGTTCTCCTTTGCAGTTCGCATTCCACTTATTTAATATATGGTTTGGTCTCACCCTGGAGACCAGAGTATATTTGTGCTACATACCTGATTTCTTTGAAGTATTTTCATGTGTATTGTTGATATATCTGGAGAGGAGATATACCAAGTAGTAATGATCGTGTTGTGTGATAAATAGACTTATTTTTCATAAACACTGTGTGGTTCTTTTTCATCTAATCTACACTATTGATTAAATGTGGTAAAACAAGCTGCTTTATACTCCTTCAATATAAGCCTGAAGACTGCTCTCCACAGCTGCCCCTTTGAGAGCTTTTCAAGGTTATCAAAGACCACTAAAATCACCGTAAGGGCTGCTTGGATTAGTGCAATGTGCATCACTCCTTTAAGTGTACACCATACACTAAGCCAGCCTCCTACAGTTGTCATTTGCTTGCCTAAAACCAAAAGACTTTCCTGCCGGTGTCCAGCTGTCACCTGGCCCCTGATGCCCCTGTGGTGAGATGTATATTGCTCAAAGGCAGGGGACAAAGGGCTCTGGATGTGGGGTAGGGGACTTCTCCATGGACAAGATGTCTTAGGGGCTGTGCTCAGCCCTTACCTGAGCTTCAAATGATGCTTACTCTGTCACTGGCAGATGATGCTCACACCAAGGCCAGCCTCCCCTTTGTATCTCTAGTGAGGCTGGCCCCAAAGCAAGTGGGGCTAGAGGAAATGATCAGAACTGGTTAGGGGTGAACAACGGCTTGCCCTCCACCCACAAGCATAGGAGTGGCCTCCACAGACCTCATCAGAACACTCCTGGACTTATGATGATCAGAAGGAGGATTATCCTGCTATTTGAAACATTAAGGAAGACTGGACCTGCTTGGCTTGAAGTCAGGACCACATACGTGACTTCACGGATCAGCTGGCTGACCTATTTGTGCAACAGGGACACAATAAGCTTTCAAAACCCTCTTTCCTGCAACTGCCCATCAAACCAGTTCCAGGTGAACTTTCCCTGAATCCAGCTGCTGACTTCTGTTGTAGTGAGTCCCAACCACAAGTGATGACTAGATAACCACGGTTGGTGCTTTGTGCTTTTGTGTTACTATTTGTATTTCAAAATTTAAAAATTCATATTTCCGGTTCTGCTTATTAGATTGTTCTCATTTTGGTGTCATTTTTTTCATTAAAATGTAGTTTATTTTCCTAAGTTGGTTTGGGGTTTTTTTTGTGTTGTTTTGTGACTTCATTACAGTTTGAGTACAGCATAAATAACTTATAAATTAAGCCTGACTGCTTTCTGCCAACCTAAAAGAGGGTTAAGCACAGGTTTATTTATTGACTTTAGTAGTTTACCCTTACAAGCATTGTGATTATTATTTAAGGTGGGTTCTCATCCCCCTCAACTAATATTCAATTTTTTTACATACACATTTACTCATTAAGCAAAACAAACAACCACAGAAGAAAACATTGAAAAAAATACTCATCATTTGCTGGATTACTGCTTTTAACAGGAAGAGAAGGAGCGGAGTGTGCAGTATGGGTGCATTGTGAAAGGATCACTTCTGCAGATAAAGGAGTTAATCTATTTAAACACTTTGTGGTACAAAACAATTGCACTCATTTAACTCTTACCTACTACACCACTCTTTTTGTTATAGGTATTATTATTGTGGTTATTATTATTACTATTATTATTATTAATATTTATTGAGCATAGTTCCCCAGTGCACAAGGAATAAAAACAAACAAAAGCCAGAAAAAAGAAAAGACCATTGCAGCCTTGAGAAAGCGACATAGGTTGTGAGACACGTGTTGGCTGCACCACTATAAGAAGATTGTACAATGAGTTACAACGTTGTATTGATCTATTAAGTTTATGGAATTACTCTCTAACAGTTCTTTCTGTGTTATGTACTCTCATTATTTTGATATTTTAGTTATCCTTGTGTTGAGAGAAGATCATGTGCATCTATTTTGAATTGAACTATCTAAATGAATACATTTGTACAAATTTGACTCATGAGCAATTGTTTTTTTAGGTGCCTCTATACTTGTTGTTTGATACCTGTTTGGTGGTAATGGGCAACTACCATTTTGGGGTGCACTTTAGGCTGGACAGATTAGCCTTTTTATTTGCCCTAAAAATATTGTTTACTACTTTTACAGATGTCCCTCCTGCAATACCCACAACCCGCCGCTATCAATGAATCAATCAATCAGGGGCTTTTAAAGCACGCTACTCACCCGGGAGGGTCTCAAGGCGCTGGGGCGGGGGGAGGGGCAGCTCTGGGTCAGTCAAAGAGCCAGGTCTTGAGGTTTCTCCTGAAGGTGTGCAGCGTACGGGAGCGTCTGATGTTGACTGGGAGCTCGTTCCAGGCCTTGGCCGCGACGTAGGAGAAGGCTCTTCCACCTGCTCTGGTTCTGTGGATGCGCGGGGTCTCTGCTAGGGCGAGGTCTGCGGAGCGGAGGTTTCTTTTGGGTACGTGGAACAAGACTCTTTCGTTGAGGTATTTGGGTCCGATGTTATGTAGGGATTTGTAGGCGTGGGTGAGTAGCTTGAAGTTTACTCTCTTCTCGACGGGGAGCCAGTGAAGGTCTCGCAGATGTTGGGCATGTGTTCCTGTCGTGGGGTGCCGAGGACGAGTCTGGCTGCGGTGTTCTGGATGGTTTGGAGTTTGTGCAGCAGGGATGTGTTGATTCCCGTATAGAGGGCATTCCTGTGGTCCAGTCTGCTGGTTATGGGTGCGTGGGTGACGGTCTTTCTGGCTTCGGGGGAGATCCACTTGAAGGTCTTGCGGAGGATGCGGAGGGAGTTGAAGCAGGTGGAAGCGACAGCGTTGGTCTGGCGAGTCATGGTGAGGGAGAAGTCTAGAATGATGCCGAGGTTCCGGGCGTGGTCCGTTGGGGTGGGTGGATTGCGGAGGGCCACCAGGTGTTGTCCCAAGCAGTGGGGGAGGGTCCAAGGATGAGGACCTCTGTCTTCTCTGAGTTGAGCTTTAGGCAGCTGTTGCTCATCCAGGCTGCGACGTCTTTCATTCCTTCCTGGAAGCGGAGTCTGGTGTCTTCGGGGTTCTTTGTGAGGGAGAGGATGAGCTGGGTGTCGTCGGCGTAGGATACTATGCTGAGCCCATGCTGTCTAATGATGGCGGCGAGGGGGGCTATGGAGATGTTGAAGAGCGTGGGGCTGAGCGATGATCCTTGGGGTACTGTGCAGTTGATCTCTGTGGGTTCGGAGAGGAAGGGTGAGAGCCTGATCCTTTGGGTTACTGCCGGCGAGAAAGGATCGGATCCAGTCGAGGGCGGTCCCCCGTATGCCAATGTCGTGGAGTCTGGCTGCAAGAGTGCGGTGGGAGACGGTGTCGAAGGCTGCGGAGAGGTCTAGTAGGATGAGGGCCACGGTGTGGCCCTGGTCAAGAAGCATGCGGATGTCGGCGGCGGCAGCGAGGAGGGCGGTCTCGGTGCTGTGGTTACTGCGGAATCCGGACTGGGAAGAGTCGAGGATGGCGTTCTCTTCGATGAAGGTGGTCAGCTGGGCGTTGGCAATTTTCTCTGTGACTTTTGCTGCGAAGGGAAGGAGAGAGATGGGCCGGTAGTTTTTTAGGTCCGTCGGTCAGCCAAGGTTTTCTTGAGGAGGGGCTTGACCGCCTATGAGCAGATTTACTCCCATGCAGTATTCTCCCACAATAATAAAACTGTAAGAATGATTAACCCAATTTAAGAGTGCAAATTTGCACATTGAGAATAACTGCCATGAAGTTGTTCCTGGTATTGTGCACCTAAATCACTTAATAAGCATCTCTATGGTTCAAGCTATGAGAATCAGGCATATGTCAAACATTAACATCTTTGTGTCTCCATTAGGTCGTTTAGCTCAGTTTTGCTTTGTGTTTACAATTCCATTTTCCCTCCCTCTCATTATAACAGGTTTTTGATTCACCTACTACAAAAATTTTCCCATATTTCTCAATGTTGCAACGCTCCAAGTAAACTATTGCAATGCGCTCTGATGCCTCTGTGTTATGTACACACTGAACAAAAACGGCATGAATAAATAAATACAATGTGGTGCATTGTATTTACCCAACAATATACTTTTGTGCTGGAAAGGTGCCATTTCCTCAGTATTAACAGCATTTGGACTGCTGTGCGTCACTTTGCGTTGAGGGAGCCGTTACTGTGGTGTTACTTTGGCAGATTAGTGCAAAAACCAACAGATTTTGATGCGAAACCAAATCTACTAAGGTAGGCAGACCAAGCTTTAAATCAAAAACTACCGCCTCCTAGAAGTCAGTGCTAACAAGGAGAAATCTTTTCATTTCTCAAAAAAAATAACCATTAAATATGTTCTGAAGGGCGGGTACAGCACACATCCAGGGCATGCGGTCCTTTTATGTTTGTCTAGGCAGAAGAATGTGTACTGGAAGGGTCATGAGCCTGTGCAGACAATGACAGAAGCAGCAGCTCAATCTGAATAGATATGGCTCTGCGCCATGTTTTTCCACCTTGCACAACACAGAGCAGCATATTTGGTTGCTGCGCTGTGTTATGTGAAAAAAAAATTAAATCTGGGTCAGACTATCACTTTTAGTACTCAACTCTCAGGGTAATGGGGAAGCGCAGCCCAAGGCTGACTCAAGGAGGTTGGCTTGAAACTCTGAACTGAGCAAAGCATGCCAAAAACACCCAAAAAGATCAATGCCTAGCCGCTGCATTTACTCTAGGAAAGAAATCGCAATGCACACACAGATAACTACTACTGACAGATGCCCAGGCTATACAAGCTGCAGAGTAACACATGCCCCTCTGAAAGGGTCTAACACAATTTAAGACAATCAAAATCTGCTACTCAAAGGGAATAACCAACACCAAAGTCCTGGCCTACTATTTAAATCTGTTAGAGTCCATTAAGTGAAGTACCAGTCTGCAGGCATTAAAACAGGGTAATGAATATTAAGTAATAATAGGCTTTAATATTAGACTCATTGATGTTGACAGGTGTTTTCCTAATAATTATAACCAGACATACAGGCTTTGAAAGCACCTTATTCAATAAAAACAGAAATACCAACTGCCTTTACAATAGTTTTAGCTCGCTCTACTTGTGAGAAATATAACAGTTTACACATGTAGTTTCTCCCCAGAGAAATGGCAAATACTCTGGTCAGGCCTCAATGGTGCTTACGAGCTCAATTCCTCTGCTCCCAACTTTCTTTATACAGTTGCCCCAAGCCTCACTTTGATTCTGAGACACAATATATTCCAACTAACCCAGTTTCTTAACTGGATGCCCTACCATCTGCAGGCACCAATTCACTCTTTCCGCCTCCCTGCTGCTCGTACAGATGGTTGGGTCTTGCCTCATGACAGGGGATTTTGTGCACGGCGCTGGAGAGAGAAAGAGTGAGTGGTAATGTGCTTTAACCCTGGGGGACTACAGTGTGAGCACGCCAAGCCAACCCATCCGGTTGTAGCCGTCACAAAATGGGGGGCAAGAGGGGAGGTGCACAGCTCACTCAGAGTTCAAAGGAAGTAGTTAGGAAGCAACTCAGTGTGGCAGAGACTCTTCTTCATTGTCCGACTTCTAGGCCTCTGTGTCTTTCAGTGCACTCATTTTTGCAGTGCACAGTCATGCTGGAGATTTTCAGAGCCAGCAGGTGCCCTCATATTCAGCACACATGCTGAAAAAAAAACAAAGATGCAAATGAGTACCACCTTTGCAGTTCATTAACTCGCCCCCGCTACAAGAGTTTGCAAGGGCTTTCAGTATACAGCTCTTGGGAACCTCCATTAGTCCCCAAAGGGGGCATTAAGGTTTTCCATAGAACAAACGAGGCCAGGCCAATAAATGCTACCTCCATTCAGTCCCACGACTTTGGAGGACAGCTTCAGCTTCTGAGCCACTACTTCCTCTGGCAAAATTAGCTGCACTGAAAGGATTCTTGGCCTGCACTCCTGCAAAGCCTTGGTGGCCTCCTAATTTGGGGTAAGTCTAGCTCCCTAGCATCACCCACCAGTCCATGGCAGCAGAACACAATCAGTGCCAGTACTCTCTAGACACCTAGGTCCACAGCCTCTTTTATTGTGACAGAGTTCTGTAGCAGGTGCCTGTTGATTCAAGGGTGAGCTTTGCAGTGCTATACCAGAGGTGCATGAGGGCCACTCCCCACTGGTTCCAATGGAGAATCAGGGATCTGGTGCCACCTGCCCTGAATAGAATCCAGTTGAAAGTCACAAATACAAGGCAGGAGCCACTTGTCCTCTTGACAGGGATCAGACAGCAAATCTGGCCTTCCCCTTCCTTCCCTAGACTCTGGAAAGATTCTGTTTTCTACACAGGAGATTATGAAGGTAGGTGAAGAATTATTCCATTCGTGCAATCCCACCGAATTTAGTATCGCCACTTAATCTCTTCACTTGTATTGTACACGAACAGGATTCACCCCACTGACTCTCCTACCCTTACAAAGCACATAGGGAAACACCTCCTGATATACTGCTTACAGCCTCTTTCTCCGTCAGTAAAGTCAATCTCTTCAAGAATGTGGCCTATTGGGTACAGGCCTGTAATACTTCAGCTTGTGAGATCTTAGGTCTGGGTTCTGAACCGGTCAATCAAAAATTACACTTTTAACAAGCTTTAGCCATCAAGTGCACAATGTAATAACACTACAGATTCTGGATCCTGAATGCCCACAAGGCTAACTGTGCACACATGAGAGGCTGAATCACATAAGTCTTCCTTGCTCAGACTACACATGAAGCGTGTAAACGAACCAAAGTTTCTTACCCTAGCTGTCTGCAGGCAGATAATCTTATACTACAAGGTGAGAACTGCTCAGTTGCAGTTCATAGTAATTTTGACAAGAGAATTACACTGAGTTAGACACCAAGTCAAACTCAGTTTAACGTTACACTGAGTTACACATCATGCACTAAAGCAAAGATAAAAAGAGATCTAAAAGTGAAAAGTGGGAGTTACCACAGGTATAAAAAGAGAATCTACTAAACACTAAGCTTTCCACACACTAGCACAAGATCTACCACCAGCCCTAATCAGCAGAAGGATGGACTGAAAAAAAAGCCATTTTAAACTACCATTCAAATTTCAATTGTTCTGGTTCCTTCCATCAGAATGTTGTAATCTTGAGTGACAAACAATGTGGAGTTGTCTGGAATGACTAAATAGTTTTTACACTGGAGCAGTTGTCATACGTCTATAATGATCCTTCCAGACCCATGTAAAGGGCAGAAGCTCAAATACCTGTGGCTGAATGCGGTCTTCTGAAGCTACACTGTCTCTATCCTCTGCAGGATTTTGAAAAGGAGGTTTTATATATTTTGGTGGAAATCCTCCAATTTGGACTATTTAAGTGGAGACACAGCGACCTTATGGACTACGCCATGTCCAAGAGAATAATGGCTTTTTGATAATATGGGGCCAGTTGTCACCTAGTCCTGCTTAAAATCACTGAGGAATAGCGAGAAAGATGGCCCAAATCATTTATAACTGAAAACATGCTTTCATATTCCATTGCTAACACCTTGTCAAGACATTAGTTGTGGCCTATAAAAGTAGATGGAACATATAGAAAAATATTGTGCTGTTTGGTTATTAGTTGATACTAGAGTTTTCCTTGACTTTCTTGTTAGGATAAGAATAATTGTAATTATTGACACAATTTTCAGATGGATCCCAGTAAACACCAGAAAGATCGTCGCACAAGCCCTCATCAACAGCCACCTCGACTACGGCAACGCGCTTTACACTGGCATCTCCACCCAACTCCTCAGAAGACTCCAGACATACAGAACACGGCAGCCAGACTCATCCTTGGACCACCCCAAGCATACCCACATCTCTCCTCACCTAAGAAACCTCTACTGGCTCCCTGGTCAGAATAGATTCCAGTTCAAGATGCTCACCCACTCCTACAAAGCCCTCCACAAATAAGGACCTTCTTACATCAACCTCCGGCTGAACTTCCATCTTCCCTCGAGACACCTGTGCTCCACTTCACTCGCTCTCGCACACGTCCGCCACATCCATCGTACCTGCAGCGGGGTCCGCGCATTCTCCTACATTGCCGCCAAAGCCTGGAATGACCCCCCCTACACCTCTGAATGTTTTGTGAGTGCATTACAGTTTGAGTACAGCATAAATACCTTGCATATTGCTTATAATTTAAGCCGGACTGCTTTTTGACCAACCTATCAGAGGGTTAAGCACAAGTTTATTTATTGACTTTAGTAGTTCACCCTTACAAGCATTGTGATTATTATTTGAGGTGGGTTCTCATCCCCCTCAACTAATATTCCAATTTTGTACATATATATTTACTCATTAAGCAAAACAAACAACCACAGGAGCAAACGCAAACAAAATACTCATTTGCTAGATCACTGCTTTTAGCAGGAAGAGAAGGAGCTGAGTGTGCAATATGGGTGCATTGTGAGCACTACTGGAAAAGACCACTTCTGCAGCTATGGGAGTTAATCTATTTAAACACTTTGTGGTACAGAACAATTTCACTCATTTAACTCTTACCTACTACACCACTCATTTTGTTCTAGGTATTATTATTGTTTTTATTATGGTTATAATTATTATTACTATTAGTATCATTATTATTTATTGAGCACAGTTCCCCCATGCACTAGGAATAAGAAACAAACAAAAGTCAGAGAAAGGAAAAGACCAAGGTATGTCATTGCAACCTTGAGATAGTGACATGAGTTGCGAAACATGTGTTGGCAGTAAGAAGATTGTACAATGAGTTACAATGTTATATTGATCTATTAATTTTATGGAATTACTATCTAACTGTTCTTTCTGTGTAATGTACTCTCATTATTTTGTGTTATTAGTTATCCTTGTGTTGAGAGAAGATCATGCGCATCTATTTTTAATTGAACTATCTAAATTAATACATTTGTACAAATTTGACTCCTCAGCAATTGTTTTTTTTAGGTGCCTCTGTCTTAGTTGTTTGATACCTGTTTGGTGGTAATGGGCAACTATCATTTTGGGGTGCACTTTAGGCTGGACAAATTAGCCTTTTTATTTGCCCTAATAATATTGTTTACTACTTTTACAGATGTCCCTCCTGCAATACCCACAACCCGCCCCTATGAGCAGATTTACTCCCATGTAGTGTTTTCCCACAATAATAAAACTGTAAGAATGATTATCCCAATTTAAGGGTGCAAATTTGCACATTGTGAATAACTGAAATGAAGTTGTTCCTAGTATTGTGCACCTAAATCACTTAATAAGCATCTCTATGGTTCAAGCTATGATGTTTGATTAAAAAATTATGCCTTCGTATCGTTTCACATAAGTTAGCATTCGCTGCGCCATTTTGTGTACTGGCGCCATTTTATATTATAATCGAAACCAACTCTCTGCCATTTCTCGGAAATGGTTTTCTCTAGGTTGTTTCTTTGGAGCCGAGTTTTGCTACACTAATGAATGTACAGTTCTTATTAGCGCATACCTTTCTTCTGTGTGTAACCCTCTTCCACTTGTCTAGTGGCAGGCACAGGCAGAGTAACCTTGAAGAATAATGTGTGCCCGGTCTCAGAAATCGAAACTTACTCCTTTGTAATTTACTGTCCAGCTGCGTCCCTCTGGAAAATCCCATGGTGGGCGGGTTTTCATTGGTTCTGAAATGTACATAAGATATCGTTATGCTTGTTGAAGTCAGACTCTCTCCGCAGCACTTTTAGCGACTGGGCAGACAGGGCTCCGCTCTGAGTGAACTTTGAATAAACGGTTATTGGTTTGTATTCTCTACTGTCTGACCGACTCTTCATTTCATAGAAGGTAGAGAGGTGGTCGTGAGTGGCCCGGGTGACCCGAATCGGGCCATTTCCTTCAGTTGGCACCCGAACAGGGACTCCATCGGGTGAGTGGCCCTTCCCCCTCCTGAGGACGGGTGGGGAGGTCAAGGCTATCATCGGGTCGGACGGGCGGACCAGGGATCCCTGCACGAGAATTCCTGAACTCGCAGCTGCCCCATCTGTCTGGCCGGTCGGTGCCTCGCCCAGCGGTCATCCCGACTGGAATCCTTAACGGCAAAACCCTTGGATCTGACCGCTTGGTCCGAAGAGTCGGCAGTGGAGAATAAATTCGTTTGACCTGTGTGCACCAGGTGAGTTTGTTTTGGTTCTTTGTGGAAGTGGTACCATTTTAGTTTGTATTTGGCACGGTCTGAGGACCGATTTTGGTACAAAGTGTTTGTGAGCACTTTGCCAGGCAACATAACGAATTTAGCTCACTTTTGAAAATGCCTGGAATTAGCCAATTCTTGGTTTCTTGTTGTTGTTCTGCTGATGCTCGACTGGAGGAAAGTCAGCCAGTGCCTCCAGAAGGCACTCCGAACTTTGATATGTATGTGAAGCATGGCCTTGGCCCTATTATGTTTAGTACGTTATGGCACAAATATACGAGGGACAATGCCGAGTTGCTGTGGCCGTTGACGGGCACTTGTGATGAACAAAAAATTGGGTTTTTACAGGAAAAATTGTTTACAAAGCGAAGTAGGCAGTCTATGTTTGGCTCTCTTCGAGCATGGCAAAAGGAGGCTAAACAGAGGCGAATGAAAGCAGAGAAAGAGGCCCGGAAAGGGAGAATACAAACACTGACTCAGAAAGCTGTAGCACATGATAGAGAGAAACCAGAGATAGGGATTGAACGTGAAGATAGGAGATTTCGATTGAATATTGATAAATCTTATGTGGTCCAAGAAGAAAATGATACGTTTGTGGAACAATTGTTAGATACTCGACCCCCACCCCCATATGCCCTGCAGAGGATATATCCCGCTCTTCCCTTACAGCCCCAGCCACCCGTTTCTTCTGTCTCTGCTGTTTCTGCTTCTGTTGCTGTTGATCAGACTGTTTTGGCCACGGCACCTCCTGTCCTTTCTTTGTACTCGCCGTCTGTGGCAACTATGACTGTTAGTACTCCAGCCACATCTATTGTTTCAGCATCTCTTTTGCCAGCTCTTACACCTGCGACGCAGCCGGCAGCGGCGACGCTAGTGTCTGCTACTTCTGTGTCTACTCACACTGTGTTCTTCCATCCCCCGACATTACCAAGTAGTGGGACACCAGTACGTGGATTCGAGGATAGAGACTGGACGAAGTTTAAAGAGCGAATGGGTCCGTATGTGCGGTCGGAGATGCAGAGAAAAAGGTAGTGGCTAATCAGGCCGCGCAGTGGGCCTGAAACCCCATTTATGGTGTGGAAGATGTGTGGAGTGTAATGAAAGATTATGAGCCTTTTGTGCAACAGCATGCCCTTAAGCATATGTCTGCTACTTTGATCGGTCTTTGGGAGCAGTGTTTCAACGATGCAGCACCGCGGATTGTATATGATATTAAGGATCATGTATATGTTACCGATATGGCGCCTGGTCACGTTTTTAGTAATATTGCGACGTTGGTTGCTTATCGGGGTAGACTGCTTGAGAAGAGCCCCACTCCGGTATCTCAGTTTCCAATGCGGGAGGTTCATCTTATCTAGCACCCTGAAATACCAGAGCTAAGGGATCAGCACAATGTTGTTACTAGACCAGGGGTAGTGGCCCGTTTCGAAGAACAATGAGTTTATACTCCATAGAAAAGGAGTGAAGTCTTGTCTCTTAAGACTCCGCTACCTGATCCTAGGAAGAATCCAACTGCGTATTATAAAGAATTGAATGAAGCTGCCTCTACAACAGTGATGACACTTGCTGATATTGAAATGTTTTTGGCTTACTAGTTCCGGTTGATATTTGGAGACAAGTACACACACAGGATCATGCTGCGGAGTTGGGTGGTACCTGGGATCAAATTAAAGTATGGGATCAGGAACGGAAGCCAGGAGATAAGCCTAGACCAGAGATACTTGCTTTGCCCGGCTGTATCATTATGTATATGCATTCTCTTATTCCTCCGAGGAAGGTTGATTGAGACAAGTTATCGGCTTGCTGTCAGAAGAAAGAGGAGTGTGTCAGAATTTTTCACTCGGTTTGAGAGTGTGTTTCTAGATTGTTTGTTAATAGATTTGTTTCCAATTTGCTTCCTGAGATTGCGACCGGATTGCAGGCTTTCGAGAGCACCTGGTCCACGTCCTCCCCTTCTGTTATTTTGAATATGGCACAGTATTACGAACATAGGGAAAATGAGGATAAGGAGAGGACGGAGACGAAGCACAAGGATTTGAAGACGAAGGTGTTGTCGCAGCAGGCTTCTAGGGGGAATGGTAGAGGATGTGGTGGTTCGGCCCGACAGCTTCCATGCACTAGCAGGCCGCCAAATACCACGCCTTTAGGGCCGAATCAGTGTGCGTATTGTAAAGAGGAGGGGCACTGGCGTAGCGAGTGTCCTGTGCTTTTGCAGAAGGTGGCGGTCCCGAGAGGACAAGGTTCTCGTGGACGGGGTCATGGAGCTGGTGGTCAGGACAAGGCTCAGAATGCTGTGGCCTCGCAGGGTCGTTCTGATCAAAATTATTTTGACGACCCTCGGGGAAGACAGTATTATCATGATGATTTTGATATGGATGAAGTGACCGGAATGTCTTACAGCTAGGACAGCCAGGGACAGAGTGAGGGACCAATTCCGATACCTATAGATCAACGCAGTCCGTATGTTACTGCGGATTTGCATGGCTCGGCTAAGGAGTTTTTGGTGGATACAGGTGCAACAAACAATTCTATTTCTCATTCCTTGGTCCATGGGGCGGCTCTGTCTGGCCATAATAATGTTTCGGTAGGTTCTTCTGGTGTACCGGTTGTGAGCCCCATTTGAAAACCTCTTGCATTGACTATTGGTCCTTTCACTGTGGATTCGCCATTCTTGTTGACATCTAATTGTGGAGAAAATCTGATGGGTTTTGTCTTGTTGAAGAAATTGCATGCTACGATTTACTGCTCCCCGGCGGTTGTTTATATGACAATGGGTCCAGATGTAGTACGCGCTACGCAGTGCCTGTCCAAAGATGTGCCTCTTCCTGCAGAGTTTAAAGACATGCCACCAACCCTCTGGGCGACAGGTGATACAGAAGTGGGACTGTTACAGATCTCGCCAGTTTCGATCCAAGTTAAAGACAATGCTATTTTACCTCGCATACCATAGTATTAACTACCGCAGGCAGGTGAGCGAGCTTTATTGCAAATTGTACAGGACTTAATTGAGAAAGGAGTGGTTGAGGAGACGACTGCTAATGTTTGTAATAGCCCTATTCTTCCCATTCTCAAACGGGTACCTTCGGGTTCCTATGATGATCATGCAGACGTTTATCACTTTGTGATTGACTTGCGTGAAGTTAATAAAATAGTGATTCCCAGTCTCCGGTGGTTTCTGACATTACCACTCTTTTGACAATGATTCCTTCTTCTGCTACATTCTTTTCTGTCATTGATTTGAAAAATGCGTTCTTTAGTATTCCCATTCATCCTGACAGCAGGTATCTGTTTGGGTTCACTGTCGCTGGTAGCTGCTTTAGGTTCTGTCGCGCTCCCCAAGGCTATACGGAGAGCCCAAGTATTTATAGTCCGGTATTAAAGAGCCAATTAGATTCTCTTTCACTTCCCCCAGGTAATGTATTAGTGCAGTATGTTGATGACTTGCTCATCGCTTCTGACACAGAGCAAGGTTGTAGGGACAGTACAGTTCAGTTATTGTTGCATTTGGACCATCATGGACATAAAGTTTCCCTTTCCAAATTTCAGTATTGTCGCCAGGAGGTTACCTACTTAGGTCACCTTTTGTCAAAGGAGGGTAGGAGATTGACCCCTGAGTGCATCAGTACCATTGTTAAAATGCCCGTTCTGCGAACTCCGAAAGATGTGCGCGCTTTCATAGGTATCACTTCCTATCACTACGGCAGTCAACAGCGCCAAGACAACCCCGGGTATTCGTGCGCTCAACAAATTTCAATAACTTAACATTGCAGGCAGTGGATACCTAGCTATTCATTGTTAATCAAGCCCCTGCTTGCTCTAACACTAAAAGATGTGCATGAACCCCTGCCCTGGACGCCTGAATGTCTGCAGTCTTTTGAGCAATTGAAAACTGCGCTTTGTTCGGCTCTAATACTCGGCACCCCCGACTATACTAAACAGTTTGTGTTGTACGTCCATGAGATGGCTGGTTGCGCACTTTCTGTTTTAACGCATAAATTTGGAGATAAGCAACGGCCGTGTGCTTACTTGTCTGCTGTGCTTGACCCAGTCGCACAAGCCCTCCTGAGCTGTCTAAGAGCGGTCGCTGCCGTGGCTGTCTCAATAAGACAATCAGCTGAACTCGTACTTGATACTGACCTTACAGTCATGGTACCAATGCTGTGGATGCACTTCTGAATAAGACAAAGACACAGCACCTCACCAGTGCACGTCTGACAGGTTATGAATTAACGCTGTTTGCCAAACATATTACGATCAAACGATGTGCCACTCTGAATCCAGCCACGTTACTACCCCTCCCTTCTGAGAATGAGGAGATGGACATACATGATTGTATCTTCCGGACGGAAGAAGAGATGAAAGGACGGGTAGACTTGACTGATGTTCCCTTATCTGATCCCCAAGGGGGAACTATATGTTGATGGCTCTTGCTTTAAATTACCAGCTGGCACTACAACTGCTGCATATGCTATTACTACGCTGCGTACAGTAGTTGAGACATCACGAGTTCCCTATCAGTCGGCCCAAGCTGCAAAGCTCGTTGCTCTTATTCGAGCCTGTGAATTGAGTGAGGGACTGGTTGTCAATATTTATACTGACAGCCAGTACGTCTTTGGAGTCGCCCATAATTTCGGGCGACTCTAGGCAGAGAGAGGGTTCCTTACTTCCCATGGTACAAAGATCTAGCACGGTCATCTTATATATAGGCTTCTGTCCGCTTTGACACTCCCTAAGAAATTGGCAATAGTAAAGTGTAGCACCGATAGGAAAGTTACTGACGATGTAGGTAAAGGGAAAGCTTTTGCAGATCAGACAGCTAAGGAAACAGCCCAGACTAGAATGAAAAGAATGTTTGTAGCAGGTCCGGCTAGGTGGGTGCCCGAGGTCACCATGTTTGAGGATACACTTGAGAATGTGTAGGAAATACAAAGTGAGGCCACAGTGGAGGAACTAGCAGTGTGGCAAGAGAGTACAGCACAATTGAACGATGAGGGATGTTGGGTTGACAAGTCAGGGAAGCAGAGATGGATGTTGCCGGATGCGTATGTTCTCCCTGTAGTCACGATGGCTCATGGCCCAGCCCATATTAGTGCTAAGGGTATTTGCAAGTTGTTAGACCCTGTCTGGCAGAATGATAACATCTTGAAAACTGCTGCACATTTAGTGAAGTACTGCATGGTGTGCATGATGCACAATACTGGGAAAGGTACCCCTACATTACCCGGTAATTTTGCACCACCCACTTTCCCTTTTGAGGTCCTCCAGATGGACTATATTGAGTTAGAGAGGGTCAATAATTTGGAGTATGTGTTGGTGGTTGTTTGTGCACTCAGTAAATGGGTTAAGGCTTACCCCACATAAAACAGAAGTTCCATGCTGCAAATCACCCACAGTCAGCAGGTTTGGTTGAGAAGTACAATATCAGGAGACAACAGGATTAAAGTGGCCAGATGCTTTACCATTAGCTCTTTTGTCAACAAGAACAACAGCACATTCTAGGACAGGATTGTCACCCTACGAGGTCATGTTTGGATACGCTGCAAATGTCTGGGGCGTCCCGCGCCCTCGTTGGTCTTCAGATATTGAGTATCCATTGTTGACAGAGTATCTTTATCAGTAAACTGAAAATTTGCGTTCTATTCACCAGCAGGTCCGTGAGTCCCTTCCATGCACACCAGAGGGGCCCGGACATGATATTCGGCCTGGGGACTTCATTTTAGTCAAGAACTTCCAGCGGAAGAAGAGTTTGGAGCCCCGCTGGATGCACCTGAACAGGTCCTCCTTGCCACTCGAACCGCTGTGAAGGTCGCCGGCCGAAAGAACTGGATTCACGCCAGCCACTGCCGCAGGATACCCTTGACCTATGATCAGTGGGTAATAGGGGACACAATGTGAGAAGGTGCCTCAGTTTGTCCCCTTTAGCGATGCAGAGTTGACATGGACCCAAACGGATGCAGAGAATGAGGAAGTGCTAAATGCATCGGTCCCTCCAGAAATTTGAGCCATTAAGGAGCCGCTGTTTGTTGACCCCTCTGTGCCTGGAGTTACCAGGTACAATTTGCGCCCTCGGCTGAGGAATGGTGCACCAAAGGAGAAGTCAGACTAGCCAGGGATGGACTGTGTAAGTTAGGGTGTGCTTTGCTATAGTACCAATGGTGTTAGTTTAGGGTGTCGTGAGATTGGTGCACTGTTCGGACATTGGACGGGAGAGATCGAACATGCTCCCTAGGAAGGGAGTACATTATCCTGTGCGACGTGGGATATATCGTGAGCTTAGGACTGAGCAAGCTCCACCGCCAGTGCTCAAGAGCGCCAACGTTGATAAACAATAGGAGCCTGTACCAGTGAGGCTCTGACGGACACTGGGAACTTGTATACTTCTTTTGCTGGAGATTTGCCCCTTTGTTTTATCATTCGTTATGCACCCCTTTAACAGAATGGTTGCTGACGAAGAGCAGCCAGTGGTTCTCCTTGCTCATACACGTGAATTTTGGTCGACTAAACAAAAAACGCTATGTGCTGTTCTTGTGTTATTACTGCTGTTGGTTCTGGGCAGGGGTCCTGGGTTTTGGAATGTGAACAGAATGCACCATCATGTACTAAACACCAGATTGTTTCTCAAGTTCGTCAGCAAAGGGCAGCCCCGAGTAATGTGTTTCTTGACACACATAAAAGGTTTTTGGGAGAAGGTCCTGCTTGCTATCCTACTGAGTCTGTTACTAGCTTATGGACTGCATATCCGTTATCACTTGTTAATTACACTCATACTCGGCCCCCTGATTTCGTAGAGGTACAAGGAGTATTTGGATTTGGTTATTCAGGTCCATGTTTGTATCACCGAAAGCATCGAGGTACAGGATTTCCAGGATGTAACAACAACACTTATTGTAATAATTTCTATATGGGGAAGCAGAATGTCACACTGGTGCATTGGCAGTACAAAGAATTGACAGTTCCCCGAGAGGCTGGTTATTACCCTGCATGTTGCCCAATTGTCAATTACACTGACCTCATTTTGTATGCTTATTGCTCAGGGATAATCTTATGTAAGGGTACATACTCTATCGTAGATCCAAAAGACCCTCGTACCGTTGGGTGGAATTCTAGGTATGCTGCAGTAGATTATGATAGGCCCATTTATGCACATCCCAGGTTTTCCTTGCTGTCTAATGGGACTTATTCTAACATTCATAATGGTACAGATGATGTGGCCCTTGGGATGGTGTTGCCTTTAGGTGTGCCCTGCAAACATGCAAAGCCAAACGTCAGATGGGTGAAAAGAACACTGACAAAGGAGTTCTGTGAAGGGGTGACAGACCTGGGAAGTTAATAACTATAGTAATGGTATCACCTTTGGGCATATTCTTTCCTCCATTATTACATTTGGTGGTACCGCTATGGCTAGAGGTGAAAGGGCCAGGGAATATTTTAGATGTAAGCTGCAGATACTTTCTAATTCCACAGTAGCAGCTTTGCGTGACATCACCACCCAATTGGAAAGCATGCGGATATATTCAGAGCAAACTAGATGTTGATTTCATCCTAGCTAAGAGCGGTGGTGTGTGCGCAGTAGTAGGAGACCAGTGTGTAGTCAGGATCACTAATATGGAAAAGAATATTAACCCAGCACATTTTAGATATCTTGGAAAATGTCAAGGGAAAGGAGAGTGGAAATGGGAGTTGGTCCCTCTTTGGTGGTTGGGGTTGGATCCTTGAGAGGGTGATCTATTTTATTGTGATTCTGATTGCTTGCTGTGTTCTAGTACAGTGTCTTCCCTTATGTTGTTCTTACTGCACCACAGTTCTCGCCCCTAAGAGAATATCGATTCATGATACAAACACAACAATTATGATACAGAAAGAGGTAAGCGATCTTATGCTGATCGACAAGGGTACTTTTGAGACTTCTTCTCTCCTTATTGATTCTCCCCCTCACGCCGAAGACATGGAGTGTTCCTAAAGATCGAAGTACTCTGTTTTATTGTATAACATGTCTTTTTCCCTTTTTGTTATCCTGATATGTTTGCTTAGCTCATGCTAAAAGGAGGGTCTGTTAGATTAAAAAATGATGCCTTTGTATCGTTTCACATAAGTTAGCATTCACAGCGCCATTTTGTGTACCGGCGCCATTTTATATTATAATTTAAACCAACTCTCTGCCATTTCTCGGAAATGGCCTTCTCTAGGTTATGTTTCTTTGGAGCCGAGTTTTGCTACACTTATGAATGTACTGTTCTTATTAGCGCATACCTTTCTTCTGTGTGTAACCCTCTCCCACTTGTCTAGTGGCGGGCACAGGCAGAGTAACCTTGAAAGATAAATAATGTGTGCCTGGTCTCAGAAATAGAAACTTACTCCTTTGTAATTTACTGTCCAGCTGCGTCCCTCTGGAAAATCCCATGGTGGGCGGGTTTTCATTGCTTCTGAAATGTACATAATGTATTGTTATGCTTGTTGAAGTCAGACTCTCTCTGCAGCACTCTTAGCGACAGGGCAGACAGGGCTCCGCTCTGAGCGAACTTTGAATAAACTGTTATTGGTTTGTATTTTCTACTGTCTGCCCGACTCTTTATTTCGTAGAAGGTAGAGAGGTGGTCGTGAGTGGCCCGGGTGACCCGAATCGGGCCATTTCCTTCAATGAGAATCAGGCATATGTCAAACATTAACATTTTTGTGTCTCTATTAGGTCGTTTAGCTCAGTTTTGCTTTGTGTTTACAATTCCATTTTCGCTCCCTCTACTTATAACACATTTTTGATACACCTGCTACAAAAATGTTCCCATATTCCTCAATGTTGCAACGCTCCAAGTAAACTATTGCAATGCGCTCTGATGCCTCTGTGTTATGTACATACTGTATAAAGCTGCATAAATGAATAAATACAGTGTGGAGCATTGTATTTACTCAACGATATGCTTTTGTGCTGGAAAGGTGCCATTTTCGCAGTGTTGACGCAAAGGTACGCAAAGCAGTGCAAATGCTGTTAAGGGAGCCAGTACCGTGGTGTTACTTTGGCAGATTAGTGCAACCACCAACAGAATTTGATGCAAAACCAAATATACTAAGGTAGGCAGACCAAGCTTTAAATCAAAAACTAACACCTCCTAGAAGTCAGTGCTAACAAGGAGAAATGTTTTCATTTCTCAAAAAAAACCATTAAATGTGTTCTGAAGGGCACAGGACACATCCAGCCCGTGCGGTTCTTCTATGTTTGTCTAGGCAGAAGAATTGTTACTGGAAGGGTCATGAGCCTGTGCAGGCGATTACAGCAGCAGCAGCTCAATCTGAATAGCTATGGCTCTGTGGCATGATTTTCTACCTTGCACAACACTGAGCAGCAAATTTGGTTGCTGCCCTTTGTTGTGTGAAAAAAATTAAAAATCTGGGTCAGACTATCACTTTTAGTACTCAACTCTCAGGGTAATGGGGTAAGCAGCCCAAGACTGACTCAAAGAGGTTGGCTTGAAACTCTGAACTGAGCAAAGCATGCCAATAACACCCAAAAGGATCAATGCCTAGCCGCTGCACTTACTTTAGGAAAGAAATCGCAATACACACATAGATAACTACTACTCACAAATGCACAGGCTGTATTGGCTGCAGAGTAACACACCCCACTCTGAAAGGGTCTAACACAATCTAAGACAATCAAAATCTGCTTCCCAAAGGGAGTACCCAACACCAAAGTCCTGGCCTACTGTTTTAATCTGTTAAGGTCCATGAAATGAAGTACCCGTCTGCAGGCATTAAAACAGGGTAATGATTATTAAGTAATATTAGTCTTTAATAATAGACTCATTTTATTTTGACAGGCGTTTTCCAAATAATTATAACTAGACCTACAGGCTTTGAAAGCACCTTATTCAATAAAAACTGAAATACCATCTGCCTTTACAACAGTTTCAGCTCTCTCTACTTGTGAGAAATATAACAGTTTACACATGTAGTTTCTCCCTAGAGAGACCAACAAATACTCTGGTCAGGCCTCAATGGTGCTTGCGAGCTCAATTTCTCTGCTCCCAACTTTCTTTATACAGTTGCCCTAAGTCTCATTTTGATTCTGAGACACAATGTATTCCAGCTAACCCATTATTTTTAACTGGGTGCCCTACCATCTGCAGGCACCCATTCACTCCTTCCGCCTCCCTGCTGCTCGTACAGATGGTTGAGTCTTGCCTCATGACAGGGGATTTTGTGAAGAGCGCTGGAGAGAGAAAGAGTGAGTGGTAATGTGCTAGAACCCTGGGGGGACTACAGAGTGAGCACGCCAAGCCAACCCATCCTGTTGCAGCCTTCACAAAATTGGGGGGCAAGAGGGGAGGTGCACAGCTCACTCAGAGTTCAAAGGAAGTAGTTAGGAAGCAACTCAGTGTGGCAGAGACTCTTCTTCATTGTCCGACTTCTAGGCCTCTGTTTCCTTCAGTGCATTCATTTTTGCAGTGCACAGTCATGCTAGAGATTTTCAGAGCCAGAGGGTGCCCTAATATTCATCACACATGCTGAAAACAAAACAAAGATGCAAATGAGTACCACCTTTGCAGTTCATTAACTCACCCCCCTACAAGAGATTACAAGGGCTTTCAGTATACAGCTCTTGGGAACCTCCATTAGCCACCAAAGGGGGCATAAAGGTGTTCCATAGAACAAATGAGGCCAGGCCAATAAATGCTACTTCCTTTCAGACCCACGACTTTGGAGGAAAGCTTCAGCTTCTGAGCCACTACTTCCTCCTGGCAACATTAGCTGCTCTGAAAGGACTCTTGGCCTGCACTCCTGCAAAGCCTTGGTGGCCTCCTAATTTGGGTAAGTCTAGCTCCCTAGCATCAACCACCAGTCGATGGCAGCAGAACACAATAAGTGCCAGTACTCTCTAGACACCTAGGTCCACAGCCTCTTTTATTGTGACAGAGTTCTGTAGCAGGTGCCTGTTGATTCAAGGGTGAGCTTAGCAGGGCTATACCAGAGGTGCATGAGGCCCACTCCCCACTGGTACCAGTGGAGAATCAGGGATCTGGTGCCACCTGCCCTGAATAGAATCTAGTTGAAAGTCACAGATAGAAGGCAAGAGCCACTTGTCCTCTTGACAGGGATCAGACAGCAAATCTGGCCTTACCCTTCCATCCCTAGACTCTGGAAAGATTCTGTCTTCTACTCAGGAGATTATGAAGGTAGGTGAAGAATCCCCCCCAATTTAGTATTGCCACTTCTCTCTTCACTTGTATTGTAAAAAAACAGGATTCACCCCACTGACTCGCCTACTCTTACAAAGCATGTAAGGAAAGTTCTAAGAGGGTAAACATTTTCAATGAATGGTCACATCAGCTCTGCTATGTTCTTCTCCACCCCCTATTACATCCCCCTTCCATCTCAAATATACAGGGTGCCTCCTTAGGGGCACTGGAGACATGAATTTGGCCTTTTCTCTTCTTCAGGCTGAGAACACCTCCTGATATGCTGCTTACAGCCTCTTTCTCCATCAGTAACGTCAACCTCTTCAAGAATTTAGCCTATTGGGTATAAACCTGTAATACTTCAGCTGGGGAGACCTTAAGCCCAGGTTCTGACCCGTCAATCAAAAATTACACTTTTAACAAGTTTTAGCCACCAAGTGCACAATGTAATAACACTACAGATTCTGGGTCCTGAATGTCCACAAGGCTAACTGTGCACACATGAGAGGCTGAATCACATAAGTCTTCCTCGCTCAGACTTCACATGAAGCGTGCAAACGAACCAAAGTCTCTTACCCTAGCTGTCTGCAGGCAGATAATCTTATACTACAAGGTGAGAACTGCTCAGTTGCAGTTCATAGTAATTTTGACAAGAGAATTACACTGAGTTAGACACCAAGTCAAACTCAGTGTAACGTTACAGTGAGTTACGCACCGTGCACTAAAGCAAAGATAAAAAGATATCTAAAAGTGGAAAGTGGGGGTTTCCACAGGTATAAAAAGAGAATCTACTAAACACTAAGCTTTCGACACACTAGCACAAGATCTACCACCAGCCCTAATCAGCAGAAGGATGGACTGAAAAAAGCCATTTTAAACTGCCATTCAAATTTCAATTGTTCATGTTCCTTCCATCAGGATGATGCAATCTTGAGTGACAAACAATGTAAAGTTGTCTGGAATGACTAAATAGTTTTTACACTGGAGCAGTTGTCATACATCTATAATGACCCTTCCAGGCCCATGTAAAGGGCAGAAGCTCAAATGCCTGTGGCTCAATGCGGTCTTCTGAAGCTACACTGTCTCTATCCTCTCCAGGATTTTGAAAAGGAGGTTTTATATATTTTGGTGGAAATCCTCCAATTTGGACTAAATAGGTGGAGACACAGCAACCTTATGGACTACGCCATGTCCAAGAGATCAATGGCTTTTTTTTTAATATGGGGCCAGTTGTAACCTAGTCCTGCTTAAAATCACTGAGGAATAGCGAGAAAGATGGCCCAAATCATTTATAACTGAAAACACGCTTTCATATTCCATTGCTAATACCTTGTCAAGACATTAGTTGTGGCCTATAAAAGTAGATGGAACATATAGAAAAATATTGTGCTGTTTGGTTATTAGTTGATACTAGAGTTTTCCTTGACTTTCTTGTTAGGATAAGAATAATTGTAATTATTGACATAACATTTTCAGATGGATCCCAGTAAACACCAGAAAGATCGCTGCACAAGCCCTCATCAACAGCCACCTCGACTATGGCAACACGCTTTACACTGGTATCTCCACCCAACTCCTCAGAAGACTCCAGACAATACAGAACACGACAGCCAGACTCATCCTGGACTTCCCCAAGCGTAGCCACACCTCTCCTCACCTAAGAAACATCCACTGGCTCCCTGTCCAGAAAAGATGACAGTTCAAGACGCTCACCGACTCCTACAAAGCCCTCCACAAACAAGTACCTTCTTACATCAACCACCGGCTGAACTTACATCTTCCCTCAAGACACCTGCGTTCCACTTCACTCGCTCTCGCACACGTCCCCCGCATCCATCGCACCTACAGCGGGGTCCGTGCATTCTCCTACATCGCCACCAAAGCCTGGAATGACCTCCCCCTACACCTCCGAACGGCACGCTCCCTGGCAGTTTTCAGAAAGCAAGTCAAAACCTGGCTTTTCGATGCAGACACAGCAACCTCAGAGCCCAGATACCCCTAGAGGTGATAGTACTGTTCTTTTAGAAATGATCAATTGACTTCTATGGATGGCTCATATCCCTTCCCATATCTCATGAGTATTACATGATTTTATACGAACAAAACATTTTTGTGGTGTCATTATCAGTTTTCCCAATTTAGCAAAAGACTTGGGCCATTGTGTGGTTGCAAGTAAAAATTCTAGATCAAAACTCAAAAAGAAATGGGTTCATTCATGCTTAATCAAGCTTTCCTTTGGAACTGTTTGACTGACAGACAGTAAGCAGAATGAGCTCTTACCTATTTTTGCGTACCCCATAATTACATATTATTCAAAAATTGTTTGGTATCACGAGGGATTCAATGAGCTGAAAAGGGGTATTAAATTCAAAGTTATTCCAAACAGGAGGCCTCAAAGTATATTTTGCCAGGAGCCCCACAAATCCTGAAGATGCCACTGTGTACTCAGAAGTGTTGCTTCACGCACCGTCGTTTAATTTTATATGTCCAAAGGTGGGTGGTGGCTTGGGCTCATATATGTGTAGTTAAAGAGGGTTGCATTTTGTACCCCTAATCCTTTTATAATACACATTTGCTCTCTCTTAGTTATGAAAACGTCACACAACATTAATTTCCACTAGCTCTTACCACTGTGGGAAAAAAGCCTAAAAAACTAAATAATTTAACAAAAACTCTCCATCAAACTAGTCATCACACAACATTATTTTCCACTAGCTCTTACCACTGTGGGAAAAAAGCCTAAAAAACTAAATAATTTAACAAAAACTCTCCATCAAACTAGTCTGGTGACTTGATCAAAAATAAAACAGGCAAGGTCGCTCCATGGGATGCTGTAAAAACAAGACACAGCTTACCTCTTCACCCTCCTCAATATGATAATCGGCCCTCTGGTTTGGCCCACCTACAAACATTATATTTAGCTGACGATCGTGCCTGAAAAACATAAAGATGTTTAGGGAAGTTAGTAGAAAGCGCTATATTGCGATTATCTGCATTTCTAGCACCGAGCTGCATTTTGTCGAAACTGGAAATCTACATTTACTGCACATTCAGCCCTTTTATTGTCCTATTGAGTGCCTTCTGGACTCATGTAATTAGTTAACGGTTTGGATGCGGACGTTCTGCACTTCAATAAAGTAACATGGAAATCTAAAAAAGAGAACTCCTGTGTTTGTTGCTGGACCATTGTTCTCGAATACTTATGCAGACGTATGTATTTTTATTATTTTTTTCTTATTATTTTATTCTTTTCCACTTGTTCGAAAGATATAAAATGCAATTGGAAATGCCAGGATGCTTAAATCACTGCTGGGAAGTACGTATTTTTCGCTTCTTTTTTAGTAAATGGTCAGTTTTTTCAAGCCTGCATTTCACTGTCCCTTTCCTCACTTTATCTTTTTCTAATAGGACTAATAATATCAGAGGCATGTTATTTACTGACATTACTTTTTCAGCTATTTTGATATTTTTTACATTTTAAATCTGTAATAATACGTCATTGACGGGCTATAAAATAAATATTTTAGTAATTAGAACTATACACGTAGCAGATAGCATTCAAAATATTATCATTAAAAAATGTATAGGTTGGGACGGAAAAGTCCCTCATATGGTGATGCACGTGCACCCCTGCGTTAAGTGCCCCAACTGTAAAGCTGTCTGAATCCCTAATGCTGATTTTTGTTGTCATGGGTGAACACGCAAAATGTGTATGCATCATGACATAGGCCTGTCTTCCGGACTGCAGTCTTTTTGAACCAAGAGGGGTGCACCAAGTGCCACCCTCATATAGTGCTGAAAGGCTACTGCCTTTAGGAGGAGTTAAGCAGCATGAGCACTGTGCCAGCAGTATATCTTGTAGTGATCGGTAGGAGTGAACAGGTCTTTTTTACCTGTGTCACAGGACTGAGGCCTACAGGCTCACTCATTTAAAGTTCTGCTGCTGTGTGCTTAACACACCTTTGGCCTACATCAGTTTTGTGTGGAGTGCAGCGTGTGTGAGGTACAATTGCGCTGGGTGTTTGTGTACCTGTGAATGGTACAATACAGGGATAATACAGTGCTGTGAGGGTATCTTATATGTATATGCATGTGCTGGGTATATGTGTACCTGTAAATGGTATAATACAGAGATACTGCAGTGGATGTATATTATATGCCTGCGCTGAGACCATGTGAATGGTACATTACATGAAGTATGTGGTGCTTTGCAGTGCATGTATACAATATGCATGTGCTGGCTGTGAAGGGCATAATACATGGAAGATTCTGGGTTCTATTTTGAGAGACCCAGGACTGACTGGAGGAACGTGAGGTAAGAAGGTAGCGGAATCCCCCAAGAAGGATTTGTGGCTTGCTGCATTCCTATAAGCTTGGGGGGGCACACTAGAAGAAGGAAGAGCCAGGCTCTCTAGAACACTTCAAACGGTGCTCTGTTTGATTCAGAGACAGGTCACTGGGAATAGACCTGGACACATCTCAGGAAGGAAATGGGGCTGATAAGAGAATCATAATGAGTAGGACTGGGGCCCTGGGGTAACCTTTTGATACACCTGTCCCTGTGGCTGACATCCAGGTGTGAACCTCTAGTCACTCCCATGACCTGTGTTGTGGGGCTATCAGATATTGAGTCGCTCCTGCTTTGACAGACTGCTTTTTGTAGGAAGGGCAGGGCAGAGGAGATGGCATTTCAAAAGGAGGCAGACCCCGACATAAACTTCAAAGACTCAGAGACTCGTAATCACATATGATGTCTCGAAATGGACAGTAAGTAGGGTAGCTCGAGCCCCACAAAATCGTCAACTATCAAGCAGCCAGCTGGGCTGTGCACGGAAAAGCTCTGCAAATCTTCTGCCTATGGTCAGGACTGGGGGCCAAGGCCTGCTAGTCTGTTAGCTGGCTGAAGGGACATCATCCAAGGAATCCATGACCATCTACTCTTGGACACTAAAGCCTTCCTGCTTGTCAAGAACAGCGTGTCCTGTGCAGCCGCGGCCTCTGCAGGTAAGAGCGGAGGGGCCGGGTGAGGGGGGATTTCGACGGACAATGACAAGGGAAAATGTAATAAATATTTAATTTTTCCTCGTCATCGTCCTTCGAAATCCCCCTCACCCGGCCCCACCACCCCAGCGCTCTTACCTGCAGGGGTAGCGGCTGGTCCTGTGAGGGAGAGGAGAACGTTAGAGGGAGCAAGGTCCAGGACGGATACTGGTGATTGGATCCCCGTAGCGAGGTGTGAAGAGACGGCTGCTGCAATGATCGGGTCGTTGCCCATGAGCAGGGAAAAGTTGGTGACCCCCGTATGCCAGAGGAGGGCCACAGTGAAGTGAGCAGCAAGTGTTGCTGCACTGATTTGTTCATTGTGCATGAGCACCTACCAGGTCGGAGAGCTTGTATGCCAGGTCGGACTGCCATTAATATTGCTGCTGTGCCGATCGGGCCATAGCCCGTGAGTTGAGGAGGAATGGTGGCCCAGTATTCCAGGGCGGGCCACCGGGACAAAGCAAGGAGTGT
This sequence comes from Calotriton arnoldi, assembly GCA_963921515.1. Lineage (NCBI taxonomy): Eukaryota > Metazoa > Chordata > Amphibia > Caudata > Salamandridae > Calotriton > Calotriton arnoldi. The sequence goes on from CAWUFW010012078.1 coordinate 273,842, forward strand.
GCTCTGGTTGAGACTGTCATCGGAGGAACGAGACTGCTGTGGTGATCCGTGCGGGCCCAAGCAGTGACTGAGGACCAGCACCAGATGCAATGCACCCCCCCTCACCAGCAGGGAGGTTCCCAAGAAATGTACCAGCATTGGAAGAGCATCGAGACTCCCCCTACCACTGCAGGATGACGTTTGAGGAACTCGAGGACACCTGACTGCAGTTCCACCCAGTTCATGTGTGAAAGACTTTCCGGAAGCAGCCGCTGCAGCTTCAGTGACCACAAACGGGCGTGCTCAGAAAAACTGATTGGTAGGCCAAATGGCCCCGGGTGAACTTGCCTGTTAGTTGGCTATGGTGAAACTTGCTTGCCAGATAGCACTTCGGCACTGGAATGCTTTTGACTTTAATAAAGAGTCGGAGTGGGACTTCTGAGACTCAGACTACTAGTGGGGCTCAACCTGATAGTCACCTACAGTGAATGGGGAATAACCAGTACCGCTAGGAGAGAGGAGTGGTACTCAGAAGCCTGCATATAAAACACTAGAGCCCTAACCTCAGGGGACTGTGTGTATTGTTTGTGAATGCCATATTTTACTTTCTGCTTCTATATAAATACTGCTTTTTTAAGTATTTTTGTGGACAATCATTTATTGCTGCTGCTGAACGTATTTTGAGTTGTGAGCCTATGTTCACTCCCCTGTTTCTACCTCCCCCACCAACCAATCTTGGATTGCTTGACCCGCACTACCACTGAGAGTCAAGTGCTTAGGGGGTACTTAGCCCAGTTGCTCAGGATTCATAGTAGACCGGCTCCCGGGAGATCAGGAGTAAAAGGCAACAGTTGGGCCCAGTTGCTTCTGCTTGCGCCTGACCCTCTGAACTGGGATCTGACAATTGGCGGCAAGCAGTGGGGCGCATAAGGTGTAGGGGCCTTAGACACATGAGTGATAAAGGCCATTTCCAATTTATGTCAGTGGAACAGTAAATCCAGTTTTTACGCACAAAGTCGACATGCATATACAATGGAAAACAAAGGGTTGGAATAAACCTCGGCACCATGTCCATAGATCAAATGAAGGATTTATGTAGGGACGGAGGGTGGAGGTGGAGTAGTGTAAAAATGACTCTACTGCAAGAGATGGGTTAGGAGTGCATTCTAAACACATGTAGTCCGCACTCACATGTATTCCATGTGACTAATGTTGAAAATGACAGTGGGGGTAATGCATATTAAAAATATCCTCGTAAACTAATGAAATATAAGTGCGTTTAGAGATGTGACTGATAGAATTGTAGTGCTCGCGTATTAGTATTTTATGAGAAATGTTTACTAAAGTATTCATGGATAATTGGTATAATAAGATGTTTACTAAAAGAATAGTTATTTTACTATTGCATTAATTACTAAAGTATGTGCTGAAAAGTTTGATTTATTTGGGTGTAGAGAAGTGCACATAATGTAACCTGTGCACATGTTAACTTAGCCTAACTTGTGGGTCTGAGATGTATTTGAATTCAAGCTCATGTTTCAGTTAACATTTGAATCCATATTTTTTTCTTACAGTAGAAATGCTGCAAGTATTTTGTATTCCCACTGCAGGTGGACAAGTCTTCGTTAATGAGAGAAAAAGGGTCTTTGTTCTCAGTATGTAGTGAGGTATGTGAAGCGGCAACTGGTACAAACAAAACGCGATAACAAGATGGGAGGAGAGGTCCCCGTGGGAGAAGGAGACGAGACCAAGGACGGCTGGAGTAACGATTTATGAGAATGGCAAGGTGGTGTAAAGAAGCCTGTGTGTGCTGATAGTATGGAAATTTACAGTTTCTGGAATGTCCTTTGAATGTTACTGGTGATGGAGCAGGATTTCACGAAAAGAAACCTGCTCGAATTAACACCCCCATAATGCGTACTAACAGTAAGTAGTAATAGAAAATTAACGTGCACTTTACATAAACACGTGGGAAACTGCTTTGCGCATACATATACTAATATGAATTAATGCATGAAAGAACTTAGCCGCACTTTACAGTGCGCCTTTAAAGGAAATAAAACTAACGCATGAACAAATTAAAACCGTATTTACATTATGCTTTGAAAAAAAACAAGAAATAATGCATGACTAGGCCGCATGTGAAATTCGTAGACTGCATGCTGCATTTTGCTTTGAAATAATAAATAACGCTGTTTTGCTTAAAGCCATGCTAGGAAAAACATAAACGAGGGATAGTGCTAAGGTGGGAGGCATAACAGTGAAAAGTGCATTTCTGTATAATTAATGAATGTCTATATTCCATTTGTCGTAGTGAGCCGAATAAACCGCCATATTTCTTAAGTTGGCTGAATAGAGGAGGGGTTGGAGGAAAGAGTGAAACTGTCCTGTCAGTACAGACAGAAGCGCTGAGCACAGCAGATGAAGCTCAAATGTTCAAAGCCAATATGCTGAAGGAGAATATTGAGTGCCTGCCAAAGGATGTGACCGACCGTGGGACCAAAGACTCTTTCCGCGGACATTGCTGAATATTATGAATAAAATGTTTAAATGTATCATATGCTAAAATCGTGAGAACAAGTCAAGAATTAGGCTATGGGAATGGATGTAGAACAATGAATATGTTCAAAGCCTGAATGAAGTCACAGTGGTGTGACATACCACCTCCTAAGTCCACCAATCAACTGTCAAGTTATGTGAAATGTTTCAACTGATGTGGGACGGACTTGTAGGTTTTAGGGTATAACTGGGGTGCCTTTAGGGGTGTGGTTTAGGAGACTTGCAGGGAGAAAGAGAAGAAGGGTGGATGCGTCGCTGTTCGTCGGTTTGCAGAGAGGCCTAGCTGATACTGTCCCTGTCCCGTTCCTGGGTCCTGAAATCTTTGTTTCCTGATCCTATTTCAGGGGACCCCCACCATCACCTTGGCCAGGGGGGTGGTTTTCCACAGATCCTTTGGGTTTGTATTATTCTGACTCGTTCTTGCAAAATTTACTTGCAAATGTTTTTTTGTCTCTGAAACTTTTGTCTCTTCATCTATCCTCTCCGTTAAATATATGTGATTCGTAATTATCTTGCTGAACTGATGTCTCTTAATCTATCCACTCCTCATTGTGCATTATGATTATTGTGTTGAGAATGAATCTATTTGCATTTTTCTGATGTTTCACTCTCCTTTTGTGGATTTCATTGTTTGCATTTGTGACCATATGCATTGAGCATTTAATATGAGATAAAGCTTTAATAATCTTAACCAGAGTCTGTGAATATTTTGGTGATAAAATAGTTAGACAGTATTATCATTACCATCAATTCTTCAACTAATTGGTCCATCGACCAAGAGGAAAGAAAGTTGATGTGCAGGTTTAGTTATGAACTCAGAATTGTCAACCATGAATTTGTGAAGGAAACAAATTGAAACGTCATTAAAACTTGAACCCCAGCGCATCAGGGATTTGGGTGAATGTGTATGGGCCAGTATATTGTGATGTATTGAGTATTGATCCCTGATTAGGTATTGGCCTTGCGCTGGATCAGTTTTCTGGTAGCAGAGGACGGTTTAATTATTGATTAATTTGGCAATGATTATTGATTATATGTTTTAACACGAAAAAGTTAGTGTCTTGTTCTATGTTGTCTAGAAGTACAGGTACAGAGTTAACTGAGGAATAAGAATTAGCCTGAAGTAAGCAGAAGAGAGTGGATAGAGAAATCCCACTGCAGAAGTACTTTGTCTGTTGTAATAATACCGAAGCTATGGAGGGCTGTAGGTGTTATATTTAGGGACAATTTTGTATGTAAGTAGAGTGCCTGAAATAGTGAAGGGTCCACTTCCGAAACTCTAGCCTTATCCCCAGGGGAGTACCAATACCTCTTTTCACACCAAAAAGTCCTCTTGTGAAACTTTGGCCTTATCCCTAGAGGAGTAATGGGTCCACCCGGAGCTTGTTTGAAGGGTAAAACAGCGCTGGTCGTTATTATTACCCGTAGTGAAGAAAAGAACTCTTGGAAAAGTGAAGACTATCTCTTTATTAGAGGAACAGACAAGGTAGCATTGTTTTGTGTTGTTACTAATCGAATTTTTGATTAAAAGTACTTAGAAATACCTTGCCGTATTATTTTGTAAAGGAGGGTCAGTAGAAGGAGTAATACTGACGTCAGAAAAAGCTGCGCTGGCATTGGTCAGGCAGCGGGCGTGTACCGAGCTGTGATTGGTTAGTTGGTGCGAGCCGCGCTGACATTGGTCAAGATAGCAGATACGTAGAGAGCCGGGATTGAACGGTTAGTGTGAGTCGCGCTGGTATTGGACGAGAACTAGCAAATAGAATAAGAAGAAATTACGGAAAGGATTCTTAGTGTGTCGGGTTGCGATACATTTGCGTAAAGAGTCAGAAAAAAAAATGAAGTTGTTAAAGAAAATAAAGAATTTCTTTAAGAAGGATAAACCAATAGTGACTAGAGAGGGAATTCTTATTCCCCCTCTAGGAACGACTGCTTCTTATATGATGTTAGAGCGAGGATGCCATACGTGTACATGGTTAGAGAATTGGGTGGAATATACAAAGGATGATGGTGTTATAGCCTTTCCACAGCATGGTTCGTTTAATATGAGGATTTTACAGAATTTGCGAAATCGAATGAATTCATTAGAGCCAAATCCCAGACCTACACAGTATGAAGCGTTAGAGGAATGGGAAGTAGAAGCAATGGAAAGAGAGAAATGTCGAGGGGGTAGGAGATACAGAAATTTAATGACTAGGTACCCTTTTGAGAGAAGAGAGGACACAATGAAACGATGGAGGAGAGCTGTGGTAACCAAGGGTTTGTACCCAGTTTTAGTTGCTGATGACCAGACAGGAGGCAAATGTAAAGAGAAAGAAAATTATAGAAACTTCAAGTTTAAGAGATGATGCAAACGATTCTGATGATGAGTTATTAGAGGATATCATGACCAAAAGACCTCCGTTCTATCAAGAAAATACAGTTGAGGTGACTCCGAATGCACCCTTTATGGGAAATCCATTAATCCCACAGATTGCGGACATGACTAGGATAATGCGAGAAAAAGAATTTGACATACTAAATAAGGCAAAAGTAGAGCAGATCCAGAAAATAAATCAATTAAGTCTGAATGCAGAAGCATTAACGGTACCGGTAACAATTGGTCCCGTTTTTCCATTGTATGGAGAAAAACCAAATGTATCAAAAGTACATACATTAGCAGTTCCTAGGAGTAGCGTCAGGAATGGAATGGTGACGATAATGAATGAGGATGGACAGGCTGACACAAATACTACATTGTTAGATCTTCCAGTGTGTGAGATGATAACAGAAACCCCTAGAAGAAGTATACAAATAGATCCAAGGAAAATAGGGCCGAATGTTATTTCAGCGACAGGGAGTTCAGCAGGTCCTTCACCAGAGGAATTGAATGATTGGATACAGGGAATGGAAAAGAAAAAATCTCAACCACAGAGTATAAATATGAGCCAATTGAAAGTGGATTTGGAAGAGATGATTATTGGTACGGTAAGTCCAGACAGATTAGGGACTTACCGAGATGATGAATTATTGTTTTTGTGGAAAAGCATTACTTGGAGAGCAAGGAATCTTCATGAGAAAATATCCGAAGCTGCTAGCGAGTATGAAATAGACATAGAAAAGTCGAAGGTGTTGCAGAAATCATACAGATTGGCTTTTACGGATAAGGATCTGGAAAGTTTGAATGAGTCTGGGAAAAGGTTACAGATAAAAGAGTTGATGAATATTTTGAAGAAATGGGGAGATGTAGATCAATGGAAAAATAGATGGGTGAAAAAGAAGGAAGAAGCAGCTAGTAAAGGAGCATCTATGTTTCCGTTAAAAGAAACAGAACAAGTTGAAAGGGCGTGTCCGATGAGAGAAGTTCCAGGTGGTGGATATGTTCATGTCCCATGGTGAAGGCAGGATATATTGTCCTTTACGAATGATTTTCCCAGATTAAGAGAGAAACCAGTTGAGTGGTACAAACAGGTAGAGAGGTTTGTGAAAGTCTCGAAGGTTTTGTTAAAGGATTTAGATGGGTTGTTTGAGATTGTTGTTCCAGCAGATTTGTGGACAGAATGTAAGATCACTGTCGATTGGCCAAAAGAAGAATATCCTAGAGACCCTAAAACAGGTGCACCATCCGATGAGGTGATGAAAAAGTATAATCAGGTAATCACTTTTTTAAAAGGAAAAATTTCCCCTAAAGAAACAGATTGGGTTAAAATAGACAGGACGACCCAAGAATCAAAGGAGTCAGTGCATGCCTACTATGAAAGGTTGTTACAAGTATTTAAACAGTACAGTGGATTTGAGAATATTGGAGACAAAGATATGGGACATTTTGTGTATTGTTTTGTGTTTGGATTGAAACCGGAGATTAGTAATATGATTCAGCAACATTTGATATGTTGGCAGAGTAAAACAATTGATACAATTTTAAGGTATGCGAAGTATTGTAGTGATGACATTGAATCAAGACATAAGAAATTAAAGGAGAAAATGATGTGGGCACAAGTGAAGGTAGCAGAGCAACAAGAGGTAAATAATAATTCCCAGACAGGCTATCAGATGAATGGTCAGAATCAAAATGGTCAGGTACCCAACGGAGGTAGAGGTAGAGGTAAAATGAGTAAAGAAGAGGCTAGGAAGAAATTTCCTTGTCATGCGTGCGGAAAGATTGGACATTGGAAGAACGAGTGTAGATCTGCTCAAAAGAATAATGGGGTAAATCAAAATTTAAATCCACAGATGCAGAATGAGGTGGTTGTGAACCAGCAGCAGCAGCAGGTAGTTACTCCACAGTTACAGGTGCCACACGCTCCTATGCCAAATAATGTGAATGCTCAGGTGCAGAGGTACGGTGTGAACACTGGATTTCACGGAGGTGACCAGATTGGTAAGAATCAAAGAGTGCAAATGGTTCCGCAATATTGGTTGCAGTGCAATGAGAATGATTCAGACTCATCTCAATGACGGTGTCTGAGGGGGGGAGGAAGAGTGACTACTTGGCGCATCTTTAGCGGTAGATCAGTCAGGTCCATTTGTCGAAGGAAAAGTGGAAGGTAATGATATTACATTCCTGGTGGACACTGGTGCTGTTGTATTCCTCTTAGGGTGTCTGTATATAGGTTTTCCTGTATCATGTCCTTATATAGGCACAATTCGCCCTGCCCTTATATAGGCATAAAATCCCAGTCCTTATTTAGGCATTAAACCGTGCAACCCAAATACAGGCATGGTCTCAGACATCCGTCCACCCTAACGTCACAACGAGTTCTTGAAGAACAGACCCTTAGGCTTCGGGAGTTTCCCTAGCACAGGACTATTGATTTCTTCAAGGACTCATCTATTATGCATGAACCGTTATACCTTAGGGGTTCATTCATGACGTCTTCCGCTGTCCGATTCACGTCAATGCTAACATTCTGAGGTACCTCTCGGGTATAAATATACCTTCCCTAGCCCTTGTAAACTAGAGGAGACCTCGACTTCAGAGGAGCCCGTTTCCCGGCCTGACGCACTGAGAAGACGCTGTCATCCCTGCACGCAGAGAGTCCAGCTTCCAGTGATCTGACTTCCCTCGCTGGGTGTTGGAGTTCGAGTCTGGCAACAGATTCCCACCTCTCTCATTCTTAAGGTATGGGGCTGACTAGAACCTAGAGGGACTCTTGGCATACTAGGCTTAACATACTCTTAGTATACCATAGTAGGGAATACTTCACCTACTTCATACCTCTCCCTACACCTAGGTTAGGTACATTGGGGTAGAACTAGCTTAAAAACGCATCGTATGAGTACTCGCATTTTTAGTCTGTTATTTATGTAAATGAATATCTACTAAAGATCATGCTAGCGCAGTATTATTTATTTCTACTGCTTACGCTGTACATTATTTATCTTGCATACTGCCTTGTGATCGTAACAGCACATTTTACTTACACGAGAAACAAGACTGTTCAATAAATCTTTTATTGAAACGCCCGTCTATTCTTTCTGTGTAACTTTGAGGAAAACTAAGTATGCACGAGTGAGCTGAGTGAAATAGTTATCTATTGTTTCCACGACTCTGGGACACGTTCTGATTCTAAAGGGAAACAAAGTGGTCATGTTTTGCGGCTGCCAGAAACTACTCCCTTCTTGTTTGTCAAGGAGTTTCTAGTGGCCTCTGAGCTAGCTGGCACAAGTAATTAAGTTTAATATACTCGATAGGGACATACTGACCTTAGTCCTATGTCAAACCTATAGGGTATATTATTCCAATGCGCAGAGCCTATTAGGGAAATAGGAGCTACGCTACATGGCGCCCAACGTTTGGTAAGGCGGTAATTCAACGCTAGATACTGAGTAACTCAGCCGTGCTTTTTCTCTCAGAGACCCCTACCCATATACTTCAAAAGACGTCTGGAGTGGGCAGGGTTAAGTATTCACCACGGCTACATAGGGAAACACCCTATATATTAGCTGTTTGGTTTGCTCAATGTTGAAGGATACAGTGTTCCAAAATATTGTGCACCTTATCTTTGTTTCCTTGAAACTTGTTCTACATTTTTCAAAAAACAAAATGTCCATAAACGGGGACGCAGCCACCGGAAACGGTGGAGCTGTGGCTGATCCAGCCCAAGCAGCAGTTTTTAACTTTACCGGTTTAAATGAAACCGAGGAGGGTGTTATAGACATCCATCCAAACTTAAGAAGAGCCATCACTCTAAAACTTATAAAACATGGCCTACCACCAAGAGGAGGTAGAGCAGTTTTCGTGATAGAGGCACACGAATCCTTTCAGACAGAGGTATTCTATTCATGGGTAATATTTCCTGAATCCAATCCAGTTACAAAACTGTTATACTTCTACAAAGAAGATGATCCACCAGAGGAATATATTCCTTTCGAGGGTATTGAAATTCCATTAACATACCAGGAGCATCAGCTCTGGTTTAAAGGCGCCCTAAAACATCACAGAAACATTACCAGGCTCGGTCCACTAGGTAGACCAGGAGCAACATGGCCGATTCTAGCCGGCTACACACCTCATCCTGACCTGGATATAATGTCAGATGAGGAACTACTTGTTCAACTACAAGAATTAATAAAAATATACAGACAATTGGTCCAATATGTCATGCGGACTTTCACAGTCCAACCACCATTAACACTTCCAAATCAAACTCCTCAACAGGGGAATACACTAAAAATTACACCACAGACTCTATACGCAGTCATGGGTAAAATGCCCACAAAACGTGAGCAAATTCCATTTTGGATAGCTCAAAAAATTACTCAAATCGAAGCAGTATTTCCAAATACTAGCCCGTATGAGAAACACAGAATCCTGACAATCAGTTTAGCAATGGGGAATACACAAGAACTGGAAGACTGCACCACTTGGGGCTCAGTCTTTGCTGCCATCTACACTAAAACACATGGCATTCCGTCAATTGCGGTAATACCTGATGTCCTGAAACAAATTCAAAACGAGTACGGGGCAGAGCCTGCTCTAAATTTAGGTATGAAATTACTGAAAAATGTCGACCAGGTCTCAACAATAATATTATCTAATATTAAAGGGGAGGCAGCAGCAGTGGCGATCTGCCAAAAGTTAAGGGAATTCGATGTTACAGAACATCAAACAGAGCTACCCAGAATAATTGAACAATCTTATGCAGAATTAGGCAGAGATAGTTTGGGTGGAAGACCAGTGAAGCCGAAACTATCTGAAAGTCCTGAGAAGGACTCCATTAAACAAACTCCTACATCTTCTAAAAAGAAGTGGGAGACTAATAAACAAAATTCAAACGAGAAACGTTCTCAATCCCGAGGTAGGTCTCCTCAAAAGGAGCCCTCGGAAAGGAGGTATAACCTCAGGAATAGGGATAATTTGAGAAAGCCTGACAGGTATCAGGATACTGATACACGTTCCTCTCGTCCCTTTCAGATCTCATCACAGACTTCGGAGAGAAGAGGACGGTCAGAACATAGAGAAGAACGCGTGAAATCCAAGGAAGAAAAACACGCTCAAAAAAATAAACCAAAACCTCAATTCTCCAAAAAGAAAGTAGCAGGTCTAAAGATCAGACATGCCGAGAATACTGAGAACACAACTCAAGAACGGAGAATGGGCTCAGACAATGCTGGACAGTGCAGCAGAAGTCACAATAGCTCGCCAGAACCTGAAGGAACTTCTGGAGATAGTGGACTTGAATGAGTACATTACAGTTGAGACTGTAGACACCAGGGTTAGTACTCCACAAAAGTTATATGAAATGACACTCCGGATGGAGGGAGACATACCTAGACAAGTGAAAGCACTCTTTTGGGAAAAACTTTCGAGGGGCTATGACATACTTCTAGCGGAAAAAGACTGGCCACCACAATTTGTCAGGGAGTGCCCACATGGCGAGGACATTATTATGCCTGCCGTCTCCAACCACATTCCAATTCACCTAAAATATACATATGCCAGGAAACAGGCAGTAGCCCAGGCCCCAGCTTTATATAAAAATCATGAAGGATGGGATGAGGACTCACCTCACCATAAAATACATCTGAAACATGAACCAACTGCCCAGCGGCAGTACCCAATAAAGCAAGAAGCTAAAAAACAGGTCAGGGAGATCTTAGATCAACTTGAATACCAATGGGTGATTGAAACATGCACCTCCTCAATGAACAATCCTTTGTTTCCTGTCTCCAAACCAGACAATACATATCGTCTAGTTTTGGATTACAGACACTTAAACACTTGTTCTAAAACTTTTGCAGTGCAAAATGCACATAGAACAGCACTAATGAATAACATTGTGCGTAAAAAATATAAAACCACACTAGACATATCAAATGGTTTCTTTTGTCAAAACATAGCACCTGAAAGCAGGTACTTAACAGCATTCTCCATAATGGGGACCCAGCGTCAATTTTGTCGACTCCCACAAGGGTTCAAGAACAGCCCAGGTTTATTCTCAGCGAGGGTAACGGAGTTACTACAAATTTATGACAATGAGGCATTGTCCTATGTCGATGACATCTATCTGACAGACGATGACCTGGACAAACACTTGAACAGAGTGAGTACCATTATACTGGGCTTCGCCTCTGAGGGCTACAAATTCAACTTCAAAAAGTCCCGAATTGCCCATCTCAATGTCCTATTTCTAGGATATGAGCTTTCAAGTGAAGGCAAGAGCTTGGCAGCTAACTTTCTAGAGAAATGTGCGCTGCTCCAACCTCCAAAAATGCAAAAAAACTTACAATCCATCCTGGGTTTCCTCAATTTTGGAAGAACATACATTCTAAATTACGGAGAAAGGGTTAAACCTCTCTACGCATTAATCAAACCTGATTTCTCAATCAAAAATTGGACAAATGAACACACAGAAATCTTGTGTTCATTCCAGGCTAACATGTTAGCAACAAATCACTTACAAACACGCGTAAGTCAACGCAACCTGGTGATCCGAATAATTTCGGGTCAATGCGGATTCACCTACTTAACCTTCAATGAGGGTGAAAAAATACCAATTGCATACAAATCTCATTTGTATACACAAGCGGAAATGCGCTTCACTTCAACTGAAAAAATTCTGACAGCAGTTCAAACAGCTGTAGCAAAAGAAAGAGCCCTAGCCCAAGGGAAACGCATTATTGTCGTAACGCCAGTACCGGCTTTTGAAGCGGTCACAAAAGCAAGCATTCCAAATGCTAAAGCATTCCATCCAAGATGGATACAATGGGTTAATTCTCTTGCTGCAACAGATGTTGAATATGTTTTTGACCCAGATTTAAAAACACAAGCATTCCTGCAATATGAACAATAATGTCCTCTGCCCACTGAAATTCTGCCTCTCGATCAGTACGAATTCATAATTTACACTGACGGATCCGCACAGCCCGCAACAGGGAGTAAGCAAGCTTACAGTGCAGCGTGTGCAATCGTTAAAGGTCGCATGCGAGATGGCATCTTCCGACCTATGGTCACAAAAACCCAGTCTCTCGGAGATTGTACAGCTCAGCGAGCTGAACTACAAGCATTCAAACTGGCACTTGAAAGTACAGATCGAGAATTCCCCACACTGATAGTGTGTGATTCCTTTTACTGTGTTCAGTCGTATAATGAATATATACAAAACTGGCTTGAAAATGGTTTCAAAGATGCGAAAGGTGGCACAATAAAGCACAAAATGCTTTGGGAACAAGTAGTTCAGTTGAAAAACGAACTACCAAAGGCTCACGTGATCCACACACTGAGTCATCAACGTGATGGCGTTCACGTTGCAGGGGAATTCATTGGCTGACGAAGCCGCAAAGGGGGCTGTTCAGACGGCTTCCGTAGCTGCGATCACTCGTTCAAAAACAAAAATAGACGGTGAGATAATGTTGGCTGTCAATGCTTCAAGCAAGGGCAGCAGTGCAGCGTTACCAAAAAGTTTCCACTCAAGTACTCTTATGTAATTGATGTGAACAACGTTCCTGTTGCTCGAATCCCTGGAGTGGGGGATAGGGTAATCCCAAACATGGAACGTAGAGCAGCTTTGATTTATGAATCACACTTGGGGGAGGGTCTGTCACATCAAGGGATCTCTAAAACAATTTTGTCGTTAAAAGAGATGTACTGGTGGCCTGGAATGAATACAGAAATTCATATATTCATCAATAACTGCTTAGACTGTAAATTACAGCGAGAAAGCCACCAGACACCATGCTGCGAATGCAGCTGCCCAGTACAGACACCACTGTTAGACAGCATTAGACTATCTACGCGCAAGCGTCCTTCTGGACGAATGCAATCCTACAAATACTGAATCAAGGTTCCTATGGATATGGCCTCAGCGCTCGGCGGACGCTCGAACTGTTATAAAAGATTTGCGAGTCTTTATCGGCACATACGCAATAGGCACGCTACATTCTGACCAGGGCCCTGCGTTTAGCTCTTGGGCTTACAAAGAAGCCATGGCCAGTCTGGGCGTTGCATTGCGGTACTCCTCTCCATTCCATCCTGAGGGAAATTCGGTTGTGGAAAGGAAAAACCGGGACATAAAGCAGTCTATAACAGCTAGGGTATTAGGTTTGGGTGATGGGTGGGTCAAACATCTTTATGGGGTCCAACGCTCATTAAATAACCTGCCAAGAAGTTCTCTAGAGGGGGTCACTCCATATGAGGTCCTATTTGGGACAAGAATGTGGGTACCAGATCTCGATGACGTAGGCACAGTGGTGGAAAATAAAACGTTTGATATCAAAGATCGTTTGGCTGTTTTACAGGAACTGAATGAGTTAAGAACGAAACAAAGCAACGTATTCCTGCAGCCAACCACCACTGGGGAAAAACCGGCAGTCCCAGCAAGGTCTGTCTGGATTCCAAAAGTTGGGGATCTAGTCAGAGAAAAGATTGCGGACAAGAAGGAATTTGGACCTTCTTACAGACAACCAGTACCTGTCCTAGCAGTTCAAGGAACAAGAACAGTACTTCTGCCGCCCCTTGCTGGAAGAAAGGAGAAAAGATTTGTGTCCATCGACCTCATCAAACCACAGTATGTGGCCAATACTAAATAGTAGGCCTCGTGGACTCCGACCTAGTAGCAGACGCACTCCTCTCGCTACTATCCAAGAGGTTCAGACTGAAAGACTGATAACCATAGAGAATTCAGCTGTAACAGATGAAGGACTAAGCAACAATGCAATGGAACTCCTCCCTCTTGTAAATCAAGTAACAGTTCGTCCAAATACACCTGTCTACACCAATGTAGCAAGTGATCAACTGGTTCCAGCGATTTCTACAAATCCTGATGCAATTCCAACAATTGACAGAACTGCTTCTGGCTATTTCATTAACTTTGATACGTTCTCAGAAGCCTGAAACGACGCCAGCATCTTTGAAATTCAAGCAGCAAGTACAAGACTTTCTTCACTTTCTGATAAAGACTTATTTGGTTTTTCCATGGATTGAACTCTGGATTACATCTGGACTATTTGTTTTCCTGCTCTGGCTAGCTTTGGTTACAACTGTGAGCGTGCTTATAAGTGGCTGATACATCCATGTGAACATTGAAGGAAAAGATGTGAACGTGCTTTTGAAACCTCATAAATCTTCCCATCGTGAAGCAAGAGACTTGTCGACAGTGAACATCACAGCCGTTCCTATACAGGATGGTATAGTGTGGGACAAAACAGATTTTGATATCTTTGGCCCGACGGAACAATTGAACATTCCACATTTATTTAAAATTTCACTAAGTGATCTAATTTCGTCCAGTACCTATTCTGATGATTGGGACTTTGAGACTGTTAACGATATAATGTTTGACCTAGAAAAATCTGCTGCATTTTCTAAAAATGAATATTTAGAGGGTTCATCAGACTATGAACAGCTGTATTGCTATAACCACTATGGTCATCATTATTTGCATAAATCTGCATACCCTAGAAATGTGTTTATGTTTAACCAATGGGAGCATTGTCCTACACCACCACAAGGTAGTTCAAAAACATTTACTAACAAGTTTCCATATTTTTCAGGTTACAATACATCTGATCCAGTAACGTTTTACTATAAAAATGTAAACAAAACAGGACTGAAAATTATGTTAACAAATACAAAACAGATTTACTCTGCAGCATTTATTGCCCAACTGTCTAGACAGGGTTTCGATATATGGAAAGACACAATAGACACAAAAACTGTCTGGGGTACTAAAGATTGGCAAGTGCAGGGGATAGAAGCTTTATTTAGAGCCTGTATCATCCCAGAACAAATAATGTTTTTGAATGAAACTGTCCAACAAACATCTTGTCTTGGACTAGCCAAGATAAAAGAGATGAAAACACCTTCTGTACCAACACCTGCAAGTGATAACAATACACAGGCAGGGGTGACAGTTGACAATATACTACAACTCAACAGATCTAATCCTGATTGGAAAAAATGGTTGATCTGGCCCACAGACACGAACAACTGTCAGGAAAGATTCCTGAATAAAACTCAGGGCTTTACTATTCATAGGCCAGACCCAAGATATGTCCAAAGACAGCATCCGGGGTAGTAACAACATACAGTGTAGGTAAATTATGCCTCGATTGGCTGCAGAAATCTACACTACAGGATGTGAAACAACACTTATCCTTACTTAAAGAAGACTCAGACCTTAGGGAATTCTTGCTTGGACCAAGAAAACCGCGTCAAAAACGTTTCATATATGCCGGCATTTATGCTGCCCATAATGAAGCATGGAAAGTGTCACAGATGGAGGCCGCAGAACGAATACATGAACTTGATCGTATTAATTTAGAGAAAACACTCACTGTGGTCGACAATGGGTTAACAACTTTGTCCTCCAGAATATATTCATTGGACAACATTGTATCCTCTGCTATCGACATACTAGAACAAGATTTGGCGATGTTACAGCAAGGCCAATCTCAATTACGTTCTATTGTGTTATTAAGCTGGACGCTGCAATCTTTGCGTGCGGGCTATGTGCCTTGGCGTTTCATCAACACGTCGGCTCTGTTTGCAGAATACAATCTAACTGATAAACAGATCGAACTGGCACAAAGAGGAGCAAAGTATACAGTGCTGAGCACTGAAAAACTGGAACAGTTACCATTCACAGTGGCAGAAAAACCAGCTACAGAATGGCTCATTCATGGCAAAATCACACTACCTGTGACTACTTTTCAGTTTCAGTATTGCCTCAAACAAGTGCAAGCAGGCAAATATGAAAGGTTGGGTAAGGAATACATTAAGACATCTTGGAATTTATCGTATACATATAGATGTTGGAGTGGGGATCGTGAAGTGTTTTTGAGCGGTACACACTGTAAAAGTGCACTGAGCGGTTCACTTATATGTCAGGACATTTCCTTGCACGGGGCTTGCAATGGTTCTGTGGCAAATTTGTCTTGCCATCAGCACGGTGCACCAGCTGCTGTGATTAATCCAACGTTTGGACAACTTTCTAATGGGAGTTACCTCATGTTGAATGATCAGAGTTGCTGCGGCATGTTGCCAGGCATTCCATATCTAGTAACGGTCAACTCCAGGGTCACTTGCTGTATGCAAGTATTGTTTGCCCCAATAGACACAGTCAGGGAGTCGCCTTTGTGGCCTTCGCTGAACGTCTCTTTTATAAGATTTGATACTTTGAGCAGAATGAAAGCCATGCTTTTACAGCAAACAGTGCCTTTGACCTCGGCCAAAGAAACCTATGATCTACAAGTAGCAAGGACTTCGGCTGAGATACAGACGTTAATACGTACAAACTGCCCTATACATTTCGTGGAAATGATAGGACGTATCTTTAACATGTCTGATACAAGCGGAATTGTACATGTATTTAAGAGCATCTGCTCCGGTCTGTTAGCACCTTTCCAGGCAATACTTGGAATCATCCCGAACTTTGCATATTCGGTGTTTGGTGGCATACCATTAATTCTCGCACTTGTTGCCGGAATTCTATTTCTCTTCCTGCTATTACGCTATGGCCAGCCTATTCGCAGACATCACTCCGAGCGAAATGGAGAAAGCTCTCCTTGAACGAAAGTGCCTTGAGCGAATAGTACAGCTTTTGGGCATGACTCGTCTACGGGACCTGAATACCACGTGGTTCCTGTCATTCAGACCAATCTGGCAAGATTGCATCTTACCTGTTCTACGATGCCTGCTATGCGGTGAAGAATGCGTGTTAGACACCTGTCTAACATTTCCGTCAGCTACGCCAACGGATATCGATACTCTGCTGGACCCGATAACGTCCCATGCTCTGTGTTGTCCCCAGAGGCTACCAATACTGATGACAGCATTCATTGAGATCTCACAGACACTTCCGGCTGCTGCTGAGGTACGAGAAAGATCTACAGGCACACAGGTAACAACGGACGCGAACATTGCTGCGGCATCCTATGCTGAAAGCGATGCTTCACATCTCTGTGCAATTAATCTCCTACACGAGGTGTTCCAACTGACACCAACTTCAGTGGACGATATTTTGTCTACAGAAATAGATGATCTCATGTTTACACCAGACCCGTAAACTGACTCTGATTCAGCCGACAGTGTTCCAGAGATGCAGTAACAATTTGGCCTTCATATTTCAAAACTTGGAACTCTTCCCAAAATTGAACTTTTCCCATTTTTTCGAACTAAATGGCAATTCAATCTGCTTGAAGTAGAACTAGCCTTATAGTACAGACTTCACGGTACTTCCACAGACACTTAGTCATCTTGTTTGTCTGAAAATTTCATTAATTTCCATGACATGGAATGACTTTGATTTTGAAAAAGCTCATCGATCATTTTTTTGTCACATGTAAATATTACTGCTTATCTCATTCAAATTGCATTTTTATTTTAAATATATGCCTGAAATGAAAAGCAATGCTTAAAATGTACAGTACCTTTTGCATTCTAATAGGTTTTTAAATGCCTTTTAAATGGTTTTAAGAAATATTTTAGCAATATGCGGTACTCCATTTAATGTTTAGCATTTTCAAATGTTTCGCATTTAGGTTCTTATCGTACACTCGAAAGTGGAGTGGGTGTTGTATTCCTCTTAGGGTGTCCGTATATAGGTTTTCTTGTATCATGTCCTTATATAGGCACAATTTGCCCTGCCCTTATATAGGCATAAAATCCCAGTCCTTATTTAGGCATTAAACCATGCACTCCAAATACAGGCATGGTCTCAGACATCCGTCCACCCTAACGTCACAACGAGTTCTTGAAGAACAGACCCTTAGGCTTCGGGAGTTTCCCTAGCACAGGACTATTGATTTCTTCAAGGACTCATCTATTATGCATGAACCGTTATACCTTAGGGGTTCATTCATGACGTCTTCCGCTGTCCGATTCACGTCAATGCTAACATTCTGAGGTACCTCTCAGGTATAAATATACCTTCCCTAGCCCTTGTAAACTAGAGGAGACCTCGACTTCAGAGGAGCCCATTTCTCGGCCTGACGCACTGAGAAGACGCTGTCATCCCTGCACGCAGAGAGTCCAGCTTCCAGTGATCTGACTTCCCTCGCGGGGTGTTGGAGTTCGAGTCTGGCAAGAGATTCCCACCTCTCTCATTCTTAAGGTATGGGGCTGACTAGAACCTAGAGGGACTCTTGGCATACTTGGCATACTAGGCATACTAGGCTTAACATACTCTTAGTATACCATAGTAAGGAATACTTCACCTACTTCATACCTCTCCCTACACCTAGGTTAGGTTAGGTACATTGGGGTAGAACTAGCTTAAAAACGCATCGTATGAGTACTCGCATTTTTAGTTTGTTATTTATGTAAATGAATATCTACTAAAGATCATGCTAGCGCAGTATTATTTATTTCTACTGCTTACGCTGTACATTATTTATCTTGCATACTGTCTTGTGATCGTAACAGCACATTTTACTTACACGAGAAACAAGACTGTTCAATAAATCTTTTATTGAAATGCCCGTCTATTCTTTCTGTGTAACTTTGAGGAAAACTAAGTATGCACGAGTGAGCTGAGTGAAATAGTTATCTATTGTTTCCACGACTCTGGGACACGTTCTGATTCTAAAGGGAAACAAAGTGGTCATGTTTTGCGGCTGCCAGAAACTACTCCCTTCTTGTTTGTCAAGGAGTTTCTAGTGGCCTCTGAGCTAGCTGGCACAAGTAATTAAGTTTAATATACTCGATAGGGACATACTGACCTTAGTCCTATGTCAAACCTATAGGGTATATTATTCCAATGCGCAGAGCCTATTAGGGAAATAGGAGCTACACTACAGTGCTACCCGTTCTACTGTGAGAGCAGCAGAAATTCCAAACCTACCCCTCTCAGGAGAAACTATCCAAGTTGTAGGAGTCTCAAATAAGCATATTAGAACACCAGTCACAAATCCAATAGAAGTTCATATTGGAAGTTTCAGAGACATGCATTGTTTCGTGGTATGTGACTCAAGTCCAGTAAATCTCTTGGGAAGAGATTTGTTGTGCAAGATGAACTGTACCATCTACTGTACGCCAGATGGTATTGCGTTTCAGACACCTGATGAGGATGTTGAATTCAAGATGATGTTAGCGAAACAAGGGACCGAAGTGGATGAGCTGTTTTCACTTCTCACAGAAGAGAGTTTGCCTGAAGAATTAAAAAGTACAGTGAGGTCAGATGTATGGGACTTTACAGGATAAGAGATTGGCCTAATGACAAATGTAGATCCAATTCAGGTTACAGTGAAAGAGGGTGCTGTGTATCCAAACACTCCTCAGTACAAGATGAGTCCAGAAGTAATTGCAGGAGTCACTCCTGTGATTGATTGTTTAATGATTGAACAGGGACTTTTGAGAGCGATAATGAGTAGTCCTTGTAATTTGCCCATTATAGGAATTAAAAAGCCAAGCAGAAAATATAGAGTAGTACAGGATTTAAGAAAGATTAATAAGATTGTAGTACCTTGCTGTCCAGTAATCCTTTATCAAATTCCATGTGATTCAGAATGGTACACAGTGATTGATCTGTGCCAAGCATTTTTCTCGATTCCCTTGCATTCGGAAAGCCAATATCTTTTTGCGTTCCGGTTCGGAAACCGTGTTTTGGCATGGTGCCGAGTTCCTCAAGGGTATACCGAGAGTCCTTCAATCTTTAACCAGATTCTGAAAAAATGTCTGGAGACTTTGATTATGCCAGGAAATTCAGTTTTGGTTCAGTACATTGATGACCTACTTGTGGCATCAAAGACCCGAGAGGCATGTGTAACTGATACCATTGCCTTACTGAACCATTTGGCAGAAGGAGGACACAAAGTGTCACCAACTAAATTACAATTTTGTAAACAGGAAGTCCAATACTTAGGACACAAAATAGAAAAAGGGGTCAGAAAGGTGACACCAGAAAGAATTAGTGTGATTAAACAGATGAGCCCACCTACCACTCAGAAAGAAGTCCGAATGTTTTTGGAAATGGTTGGATATTGTAGGCGGTGGATCAGTGGTTTCTTACTGATTGCAAAACCTCTACAGAGGTTGACACGAAAAGATGAGAAAGATCCGATTGGGTTGGATGATGAAAGTATGGAAGCTTTTACGAAACTGCGAAACAGTCTTTGTCGAGCACCTGCATTAGGAATGCCAGATTATGCAAAGGATTTTGCATTTTATTGTTGTGAAAGAGATGGGTGTGCACTTTCAGTGTTAACTCAAAAACATGGAATGGCACGACGTCCAGTAGCCTATTTTTCTGCTACTTTGGATTCAGTAGCTGCAGCGTTGCCAGGATGTTTAAAAGCAGTAGCTGCTACTTGTGTGAGCTTGGAACAGAGTGAAGCAATTGTGATGGGACATCCAGTCAAGGTGTATGTGCCACATTCAGTTGAGATTCTTTTAACACGTACGAGGACGCAATACACGACCTCTAGTCGGCTGACTAAGTATGAAAGAGTGATCTTGGGTGCTGAAAATGTGACGGTGGTAAGGTGCACTACAGTGAATCCTGCAAATCGGTTGCCGAATTCATATTGTGAGGAAGTGCGAGAGAAAGCGGATCATGATTGTCTGGATGTGACAGAGTTGTGCACAAAGCCCCGGCCTGATATTGAGGACACCACCTTAGAAGAATCAGATTGTGAGGTGTTCGTTGATGGATCATGTTTAAGAAATGAAAAAGGAGAATTGTGTTCTGCCTATGCTGTTTGCATTATAGTGGGAGTTTTAGAAGCATCCTGTCTAAAACAAAGTGTGGGTCTATATTGATGAAAGACCAGTCATGCCAGACAGTTTACTATCCCAAATGGCCAGGGTGTACCATGGAATTGCGCATGTTGGAAGAGATGCAATGATCAGACTCTTCAAGCAGGCATGGTATAACCCAAAGTTCAGGGTCATTGCAGAGAGCCTTTGCCAGAGGTGTGTCATCTGTCAGCAGCAGATTCCAGGCAGAAAGACAGTTATTAGTTGGGGTCGAATTGGGAAAGCAGCAGGTCCATTTACCCGACTTCAGTTGGACTTCATAGAGTTACCCCCTTGCAACGGGCTGACATATGTGTTGGTTGTTGTCTGCTTATTCTCTCGCTGGGTAGAAGCTTATCCAACGAGAAGAAATGACAGCCTAACTGTCGCAAAGCTGCTTCTAAGAGAACTAATACCTAGGTTTGGATTTCCAGTCACTTTAGAAACAGATAGAGGGACCCATTTTAATAATGAAATAATGCGGATGATTTGTGCAGCATTACAGGTTGAACAGAAGCTGCATTGTGCCTATCGACCCGAAGCATTTGGAGTGGTTGAGCAGTTAAACGGCACAATAAAATCAAGGTTAGGAAAAGTGTGTGCATCCACAACACTGAAATGGCCTGATGCTTTACCCCTTGTATTGATGAGTCTTAGAAGCATTCCTGACAAAAAGACGGGTTTGAGTCCTCACGAAGTCCTAATGGGAAGAGCAATGAGACAAGCATACATACCAGTGAACAAACTGATGAATATATCTGATGATCTAGTGCTTGATTATTGCAGAGGATTGGCTGATCTGGTGCATTCTGTCTCGCCAGGTTGGAGAAGATGCCACAACAACACAGCCGAATCAAGCTCATGATCTGAGTCCTGGTGAGTGGGTTCTCATCAAGAAACACGTGAGGAAATCGTGTTTAGAACCCAGGTGGAATGGTCCTTACCAAATAATTCTGGTGACGAGGATGGCAGTGAAGTGTGGTGGTCTGCCAAATTGGATTCATGCAAGCCACACTAGACTAGACGAGTCCCAAGTCCACTTGAAAGACGAGAAGAGCAGCAACTGGTAAACCAAAGTCAAAGACCAGAGGTTGAAGTGTGTGAAGCTGAAGAATTTAGAGTAACAGATTCTGAAGAACAAACTGATGATGAACAGCCAAGCACAAGTCAAGTAAAGTGGGCACCAGCTACTGGGTCTCGTGAGACTGCTGTTGAACCAGAGGAAGGTGAGACTGTTGTTGAACCAGAAGAAAGTGGGTTCACAGTTAAACTAGGAGAAAGTGAAATTGCTGTTGGATCAGCAGAAACAGAAGTTACTGAAAATCCAGAAGAAGAAGAAGAACAGATACAAGAAAGGCCAAACAAAAGAACCTGTGAACCAGATGGAGAAGGTGAAAGGGTAGTACAAACCAAGAAAAGGTGACAATTGGCCAGGTGGAGTGAAAAGACTGAAATACACTCTTGTAAGGAGAAAGTTAAAGAAAAGACCAGAGCAAAGTAATAAGGTCTCAAGTCAGGCAGAACAAGAAGAGTTAGGAGAAGAATTAGTACGAAAAACAAGAAGAGTAAGAATTCAAAGCAGAAAATACACAGCACCAGAATGGACTTACGTAATCTTGGAAGAAATTGAAAGCTCAGATCCAAGTGAAGAAAAAGACAATTCTGACACTGAACATGTTGATGAAAGCAAATTGAGACACCTTAAAAGAACTGTG
The DNA here is from genome assembly GCA_963921515.1 of Calotriton arnoldi. Lineage (NCBI taxonomy): Eukaryota > Metazoa > Chordata > Amphibia > Caudata > Salamandridae > Calotriton > Calotriton arnoldi. The sequence continues at coordinate 296,249 of CAWUFW010012078.1, forward strand.
ACAAAAACTAAGGTGCAACATTGTCAGCTGGAAGAAGTAAAGAATTCTGAAGACGTAAAGAAAATAAAAATAAAAGAAAGGGGTAAAGAAGAAAGTCTGAAGTGTAGGATAACACTATTTTTTCTAGAATTTTTCATTTTTAGTAAAGTTTAGTGCTTATAGATTTAGGTAGATTTTTATATATTTTTGGTAGAATACAAAATAGCTGAAGAAAAGGTGACTGAACATCCAAAATCTAGTCTAAAACGTAGATGTATTAAAGCTTGCTTATGTAGAGTCTTGTTATTAACATTCATGTGGATATTACTAACTGTCCTTGTACCTATTCTAATGGTAACTAATAATGGAAATAATACTAATGATGTAACAAGTGAAAGAGTGAATGATGTCACTAAAGGAACACCTAATACCAACATAGAACAAATGGATGGAAGCATTCTCCATCATGATAAATCAATTAGTGATTTCTCGTTAAATGTGTTTACTAAATTGTTGTATGAATACATTGACACAATGAATGTGAGTGATTGTTATGTGTGCATGCAATTACCTTCATCTGTCTCAGAGGGGGTGACGTATCATCACATCCCTTTAACATATGGTGTGTCTTGTAGTGTCCTAACGAGTCTCTTTTATGTAACGGGGAAACTTGAGTATCATTATTCTAATATAGATTTAGTATTTTCAGAGATACCTATTATAAAGGAGCTGAATAAAGTTTTAAGTAATAAAAATGTACTGTACATGGGAGAGCTTTTCTATATTACCAAAACTTTAGATATAGAATATGCCTATAAAAACAATTTAACATGTAGTTTGCAGGTTGAAGAAAAAGTATTTATAGAAATGGTAGAAAGTAGAAGAGGAAGTTTCCAGAGAAAAGCTGCTGAACAGAAATCACAGGTACCACCATGGGCTTTCAGGGAAGGAAATTATGAGAAAGGCGAGACATACGCTGCAATGTCCCTGGACTGGCATCAGAAGGGAAAAATATGTTTGCTTAGAATGAAAACTAACTATAACAATTATTTCATTGGTACAAGTGAATGTGAGCATACTTTCCAAATTACTGGAGGTTGGGGAATGAAAGGTGGCACTGATCCTGCTTTTCCAGGAGTCTATTATGTGTGTGGTAAGAAAGCCTATTATAGGTTGCCTGCACATTGGTATGGTAGTTGTTATTTTGCTGTCGTCTTTCCAAAAGTCTACCATATGAACCGAAACAACAACAGACTAAGTGAAATAAAACGAGGACTAACACGAGAGCAAGTTTCTCAGAAATAGTAGGTGATATTTTTGGTGCATTGATACCATCAGTTAGAGTCGTTCTAAATTCGCACAAAATTCGGAAGGTATCGACAGTGGTTGATTGTTTATTAACAGATACTACTGGTGGTTTCTTAATGATTGACACAGAAATGGTTGCAATCAGATCAATGGTTTTGCAAAATCGACTTGCCCTTGATATCTTATTGGCAAAAGAGGGTGGAGTCTGTGGCATGTTGAGAATCCAACACTGCTGTACCTATATCTCTGACAAAAGTAAAGGAATTGAGGGATATATAAAGAATATTACGAAATTACATGAAGATTTGACCCAACCGGAGGTTGACGGTGTTTGGGAGAGACTTGGTAAGAGTTTCTCCTATGTAAGTAAATGGTTTTCTACTTTTGGAAGTAGCTTATTAGGAAAAATAATAATGCCAATTATTTCAGTAGCTGTAGTAGCTTTAGTGATAATAACAACATACAAATGTTGTAAGTGTAAGAGCGGAAAAAAGGAAGTGACAGAATCAGAGAATAGACGAAGAGCGAGAAAAAGGAAAAGAGAGGAAATAGAGCTAGAAGAATACTATAATATGATGAAAGATATAGATGAAAGTGCCATAAAAAGAGAGAAGAATACAGAGTTTTAGATAAAAGAAGATGGCACTTGGTATGGTAGGTATTTTTTATGATGGCTCCAGGAAGCCATCACAGGGGGATTGATGGAGGTGGATTTCACTAAAAGAAACCTGCTTGAATTAACATCCCCATAATGCGTACTAACAGTAAGTAGTAATAGAAAATTAACGTGCACTTTACATAAACACGTGGGAAACTGCTTTGCGCATACATGTACTAATATGAATTAATGCATGAAAGAACTAGGCCACACTTTACAGTGCGCCTTTAAAGGAAACAAAACTAACGCATGAAAAAATTAAAACCGTATTTACATTATGCTTTGAAAGAAACGAGAAATAATGCATGACTAGGCCGCATGTGAAATTCATAAACTGCATGCTGCATTTTGCTTTGAAATAATAAATAACGCTGTTTTGCTTAAAGGCATGCTAGGAAAAACATAAACGAGGGATGGTGCTAAGGTGGGAGGCATAAAAGTGAAAAGTGCATTTCTGTATAATTAATGAATGTCTATATTCCATTTGTCGTAGTTAGCAGAATAAACCGCCATATTTCTTAAGTTGGCTGAATAGAGGAGGGGTTGGAGGAAAGAGTGAAACTGTCCTGTCAGTACAGACAGAAGCGCTGAGCACAGCAGATGAAGCTCAAAGGTTCAAGGCCAATATGCTGAAGGAGAATATTGAGTGCCTGCCAAAGGATGTGACCGACCGTGGGACCAAAGACTCTTTCCGCAGACATTGCTGAATATTATGAATAAAATGTTTAAATGTATCATATGCTAAAATCGTGAGAACAAGTCAAGAATTAGGCTATGGGAATGGATGTAGAACAATGAATATGTTCAAAGTCTGAATGAAGTCACAGCGGTGTGACATACCACCTCCTAAGTCCACCAATCAACTGTCAAGTTATGTGAAATGTTTCAACTGATGTGGGACGGACCTGTAGGTTTTTGAGTATAACTGGGGTGCCTTTAGGGGTGTGGTTTAGAAGACTTGCAGGGAGAAAGAGAAGAAGGGTGGATGCGTCGCTGTTCGTCGGTTTGCAGAGAGGCCTAGCTGATCCTGTCCCGTTCCTGGGTCCTGAAATCTTTATTCCCTGATCCTATTTCAGGGGACCCCCACCATCACCTTGGCCAGGGGGGTGGTTTTCCACAGATCCTTTGGGTTTGTATTATTCTGACTCGTTCTTGCAAAATTTACTTGCAAATGTATTTTTGTCTTTGAAACTTTTCTCTTCATCTAGCCCCTCCGTTAGATATATTTGATTCGTAATTATCTTGCTGAACTGATGTCTCTTAATCTATCCACTCCTCATTGTGTTTTATGATTATTGTGATGAGATTGAATCTATTTGCATTTTTCTGATGTTTCACTCTCCTTTTGTGGATTTCATTGTTTGCATTTGTGACCATATGCATTGAGCATTTAATATGAGCTAAAGCTTTAATAATCTTAACGAGAGTCTGTGATTATTTAGCTGATAAAATAGTTAGACAGTATTATCATTACCATCAATTCTTCAACTAATTGGTCCATCGACCAAGAGGAAAGAAAGTTGATGTGCAGGTTTAGTTATGAACTCCGAATTGTCAACCATGTATGGTTTGTGAAGGAAACAAATTGAAACGTCAACCATGAATGGTTTGTGAAGGAAACAAATTGAAACGTCATTAAAACTTGAACCCCAGCGCATCAGGGATTTGGGTGAATGTGAATGGGCCAGTATATTGTGATGTATTGAGTATTGATCCCTGATTAGGCATCGGCCTTGCGCTGGATCACTGGTGTTATGATGAAACCTAGTGAGGGATAGTTAGCATTCTGATTTAGGACCTCTTGAGGTACAGACATTTGCTTTGGTTAGTGTGGCTTTATGCTACTTGGCCCATGCTGACATCTTTCTAATTTCACCTTACCTTAAACCTCTGCTTTAGTTGAGGGTTGTCACTTATGGATAGTGTAGGGAAAGAATGAGGATCGATGCTACTTTTTGATGACAAATTGATGCAATCTAACGCAAACGTCTGTTGTTTCCTTATTACTTACATAGCAATAATCAAGTTAGTTGTTTTCTCTTTATTGTATAGGGCTAATCGCTTCAAGATATTCGGTTTCCTGTGGTTTGTATCGTATTTTTATATGATAATGCTCAGACTAACATATATTAATCTGTTTCTGGACCTGAATTTGGAATAAACTTACTAATTTGAGACTTGGTGTCATACTGAGTAACCACTTTCGCTACACTGTATTTGGATAGGAAAAGAAGGTGTTTACCTTACCTCTCAAGTCGCACAAAAAGTTCGTCGACTAGGTGCTACTGTGTAAGTGGGCCACAGGCTCCATCAGAGGGTTCCCAAGAGCAGGGACAGGGAGGTCCTTAGTACTTTCATTAGGGATCGGTTTGAGACACTGGGTGAAAGGATGAGGCTGTAGTTGACTGTGGGGGAGGAAACTATGTTAGGAACACAAGAGCACTGTGGAGTCTGGCTCTAGGATCCCCATTGAACAGCTCTATCCCAGACACATGCAGAGTGTGTCCTCTGATGCATTTTCCAGAGTTTCACCAAGACGCTCACCATCTATAGTTTCTAGAATGCTCTAGGTGTATATACTACTTCACATTTCTAGGCTATCACTGTCACCAATGTCACCCTTGGGTGGGTTGAGTCTAGCAGAGACCCTCAGCTTGCAGCTAGAGCTTCAGAAAGCTAGGGCTGAGGAAGTAGAGAAGGCTGGAGAGTTCAAGACTATCTCCCTGGGAACAAGAGGAAAGGAGGTGGGAGAGATAGAGAGAGTGGGAGGAGAAACAAGGAAAAAGAGCAAAAGCTGGAAATGGAAAGATAGTCCTTGAGAGAAAAAAGCTTTGGATGGCAGCAATGAAAACTCCATCTGAAATATGTAACTCTACATCCAGTTCAGGCCTGGCAGTGGTCAAGGTTCCAAGAGATCATGTGCATATATATGTCGAATGTCAGGACATCTTGAAATGGTTTGTGAGCTTTGATATCGCTTGTAAGGAGCTGCCTTGAATGAGATGTCTAAGGCAGCTGCCTTAATGGAGCGCAAGCCATTGGAAGGGACAGCTGTCATTGGAAGGATGGCATTGGTAGACCAGATGGTCAATGAATGAATGATGCTCTGATTAGATGGTTTGGGCTGAAGCCAGCTTAGTATATTCAGAAATTCCGGGACTGCAAGAGAGCAGGTGGTGTTCTATTTGAGACTTGGATTCATGGTGTATTGCAGGATTGGAATGAGTGGGTGAGAGAGATGGAGACCAAGGAATTTCAGTGCTCTTAACCAGTTGATGGTGTCAGAGGGATTCAAGGAGGAGTGCTCTGCCACACTTAGGCAATACCTATTTGAATTGACACAGAGGGATCCAGAGAAGCTTGCAGTGTTGGCTGACAAGTAGTTAGCTAACTTGGTTCACAAAGGGCTAGAAGAGCATGGTTTTAAGCCAAAGGGGGCAAAGAACTCTCCATAGACCACCAAATCCGTCAACTGTCAAATAGCCCAGTGAATCTAAGACCACCTGCCCTTGAACCCTGGAGCACCAGAGCCTGCCTACTTGCCAAGACCAGTGTGCCCTCTGAGGAAGAGCATTGGAGGGAGCGAGGTCCAGTAAGAGATCCTGGTGATTAGATTCCCGTGGCGAGGTGTGAGGAGACAGCTGCTGCTTCAATCGGGTCGTCGCCAGTGTGCAGGGAAATTTTGTTGACACCCATATGCCAGAGGAGGGCCGCAATGTAATGAGTCATAACTGTTGCTGTACTAATTGGATCATTGCCCGTGTGCAGATACCAAGTCGAGGACAGCGTATGCCAGGTGAGGTCACTGTGAAGATTGCTCTGGCCATGGCACATGTGTGGAACCGAACTGGCGACCTCATGAGCCAGGTGTGGCTGCCATGAAAATTGGTGCTGTGCTGATCAGGAAGTAGCTTGTGCTGAGAGGAGGAACGGTGACCCTATATGCCAGGGAGACCACTGGGACAAGGCAAGGAGTGTGATAAGGTTGAGACAGTCATTAGAGCAAGGAGGCCCGCGTGGTGATCCGAGCAGGCCCATGCCTTTAATAACGACCAGCGCCAGGTGCGTCGTAACTCCACTCAATTGTGTGCAGGATGCCAAGAAACTTACCAGCATCACAAGAAAACCCCACTCACTGCTGTTGCAGGACCACGTGTGAGGAACTCAAGGACACCGGAATGCAGCCCCATCCAGGCTGCATGTGAAAACTTACCATAGACAGCCGCTGCAGCTTCAGCACCACGAAGAGGACATGCTCACAGACTCCAGTTGTTTGGATCCTGCTGATGCGGGTAAGACTAATTGACGGGCCAGACGCCCCCAGGGGAACTTGCCTGCCAGATAGCACTTCAGCGATGGAACACTTTTGACATTAATAAAGCATTGGAGTAGGACTCGTGAGACTTGGACTGCTAATGAGGCTTAACCTGAATATCATCTACAGTGAATTCGCAATAACCATTACCGCTATGAGAGGAGAGTGGGACTCAGGGACCCACCTATTAAACACTAGAGCCCTGACCACAGTAACTGTATGTATTGTTTGTGAATGCTGCATTTTACTTTGTGTTCATATATAAATATTCCTTTTTTTCATAAAAGGAAGTATTTGACTGAACAATCGTGTATAGCTGCTGCTGAATGTAGTTAGTTATGAGCCAGTGTTCACCTCCCCCTGTGTCTACCTACACCCCGAGAAGCCTTGGAAAGTTCGACCTCTGCTACCACTAAGAGTCAAGTGCTGAAGGGGTACTTGATCCAGTTGCTCAAAATACATAGTAGGCCAGGTCGTGGGACAGTAAAATGCCTCAAACACCACAGCAGGGGCAAGTAGCTCCTGCTACCCCCGTGGCCCCCTGAACAGGGTTCTGACAGATATCTTCAGTTATTCCATGCCTGTTCATTTGGTGACGTCTTTTGCCTGTCATTCTAAATCTGGGGCCATTGTTCCTGTGTCTTGAAAAAGAAATGATGGAGATTAAAATGGGCAGGACGAGGAACCCATGACTGGGTCAAAAGGGTTGGGGGCAAAAGGGATTCCTCCTGGGATCAAAATTTTAAAAAATAGATTATGCCACAGAATTTGCCAACCGTGAGGCAGGCTTTGCTTACTTGCAACAAGGCTTTGAGCTTCACGAACCCTGCCTTGTGGCTGCGAAACCGATAGCAAACATTTTTTATCCCTTGTTGGGCCCATTATGGGATTGTGAACCAGGGGCAGGTTTCACGGGCCCTGCAGGAAGTACCACAAGTGCTCCCAATTCTCTAAGGATTCACGCCTCCCAAAATCGAATTAAAATTTAATAAAAAGAGAACTGAGGGGCTAGCACCCACTTGACGGCCCAAAGGACGTGCACAAGGGGTTGGCTGCCTGTGGCGATCCTGCTGTCAACCCTTGCCTTGCAGGACCAATGGCTGAATTGGGATTGGTCACCTAGAGTAAGTTGGGCACAGGGCCCAAAACCTAAAGTCTGCAATATTGCTTTATTTTATAGATTACCCCACGGAAATGTCTGATAACAATATGGATTTTCCCAAAATATTTGTTAAATATTTTTAGAGGCACCATGAGGATTTGTTTCTATTTGTTGGTGAGTTTACAATCCCTTTGATTGTTGGGATGACAACTTGGCCTGATAGGATCTGTAATTTGCAATGCACAGGCACCGTTTGGTGAGGTCCTATTGCACTTATTTTACTTATTCTAGTACTGCAGAGTGTGCGTACCTCATTGTCACCGACATATGGTAACATTAAAAGCATATGGAAACATACTCTTAACTTTTCTTGCCTTCCAAAAGTACTCTCCCCTTAGCAATAGAAATCTCCCTGATGATGTCTAACATGGAAAAGGTGCAGAAATAATTTGTAATGGCTTATACAATGCTACCATCTGGTGGAATCAAGTGCAAAATTATTCATTTAGTTATACGTGATATGTAGTACAAGACATTATATTCAGAAATATTTTTTTCTACATGATACTAACGAGTTCTTAATTTCTGAGAGTTTACAGTTTTCAAAGGTAAACATAAGAAGTGAAGCTGGGGATTTCAAAATGTCCCTATAAATACCAGCTTTGCTTAAACGTGAGAGAGTTTCACTAGTTAAAAAGCCTTGATGATTTTTTAAAATTAACTCAATTATCTGTGATAGTATTCCCTGAGATGACAGTGCATCTTTGAGAAAATGTAAAATCTTAAATTAGATTTTTGGTAAGCTGAAGTAGACTCATAATTTTGGCATCATTTTGATGAAATGGCTAAATTCGAGTAGGATAAATATAGCAAATATTACTCAAGTGGCAACATAAAATGCAAGGGCCTGATTCACAGAACTAACTTACGTCAAAATCCTAAACTTACAACAATTTTGGTATTCACAGAATGAACTTACACATTTGGGTATTCACAGAATGAACTTACAAATTTGGGTATTCACAGAATGAATTTACAACAATTTTGGTATTCACAGAATGAAATTACACATTTGGGTATTCACAGAATGAACTTACAACAATTTTGGTATTCACAGAATGAACTTACACATTTGGGTATTCACAGAATGAACTTACAACAATTTTGGTATTCACAGAATTAACTTACTCATTTTGGTATTCACAGAAGGCACTTACTCATCAATGAGTAAGTGCCTTCTGTGAATACCAAAATGTGTAAGTTACACAAAATGTGTAAGTTACACAAAATGTGTAAGTGTCTTCTGTGAATACCAAAATGAGTAAGTTTATTCTGTGAATACCAAAATGAGTAAGTTCATTCTGTGAATACCAAAATGGTAGTAAGTTTAGGATTTTGTCGTAAGTTAGTTCTGTGAATCGGGCCCATAGTTATTGTTATTGTTTTGATTAGTAATAACATTAGTGATAGTATTATTAAAAATAGTAACACTACCATTAATATTAATACTTTCAGACAAGAAAATATACCTACTATGTTGCATAAGGCTGAGAGGTCAATTTTGAAGGTACCTGTTTGAAAAATGTTTAGAGAATGGATAGTCCAATAAAAGATAATTATCATTACTGCTTTCCTTATCCCAATTAAATAGCTCCATTGCCCTAAAAAGGGAGGCTGTGTTGATGGCACTTTGTTTCACTTCTTTGTCTCTGAGCATATAGCATAACCTATTACTACCTATGGTGATCAAATAGATTGAAAACTAAAGGCCATGTGAGAAAGTGAATTATTAATTAGGATGGACGATAGTCCAGCATAAGTAAAAAGTTCACTATCTTGTTTGGTCCAGTTAAAGGTCTCAGCCATTTAAACCTGAGCTCAACCCCGATATCAATGGCACAGAGCAAACCAGCTTAACTCAAGAAAATGTGTAAAGCATAGTTAAAAACTAGATAAAACAAAACATTATAAGTCCCACTCAATATCAATATTCCCTGGACCGAGCCTCCCACCACAGACTCCCACAGCGTAAGGGGAAAGGGCAACGGTCGGCTGGGTTAAGCACATGTTCAGCATGGCCGTTCGGTCGGCAGCTCGATCCAACAGGTGCAATGGGCAGAGCCCACTGAATTCAAAATTGAGAAGCTCATCTCCCCTTGTGAAGAGCCTGTGTGCTCACCCAGAGATGTTGCCAGGGTAATGAGCAGTCCTTTCCTCCTTGGTCACCCCAAACCCATTCTGGGGGAAGCTTTCACCCCACTGGGTTTGGTGCCTGCCTGACTGGTAAGACAAAAGGAGGGTCTGTGTGCGTCTCATCTGACACCTGCTTGTGACAGGTGAGGTCCATTTAAGTTCCTGGGTAACGCCTAACCGGTTATGTTAAATAATTTTGTATAGCAAGAACAAATGCCCAGAGGCATCAAGGCGCTGCTGAGTTGCAGAGCGTATGAAGCTTAATTAATAGGTAAAAAGCCAGGTTTTCAGAGCCTTGCGATAGGACAAGAGGTCACCCTGAGATTTGATTTGCAGAGGCAGAGAGTTCCACCATTTTGAGACCCCCGTCACCAAGTTCCTGCTGCCCCAGGAGGCGAGCTCAAACTTTGGGATTACAATGTATTTGGCAGCACTTGAACAGAGGAGCCTCTCTGGAAGATACCATTTAAACTGGTCTATAAGGTAGTTTGGGCCAAGGTTATGCAGAGCCCTGAAGGTGATACACAGGGCTTTAAAACTGACTCTTTGTTTGACAGGGAGCCAATGAAGCGCCCGTAGAGCCGGTTTGGCAGATTATAACTTAGGAGTTCCTCGCAGAAGCCTAGCAGCTGCATTGTGGAGGGCCCGCAGCTTGTTAGCAAACTGCACCTGAATGCTAAGGTAAAGCGTGTTGCAGTAATCCAGCTTTGACAACCAAGGCTGTCACTACTGTTTTCGTCAAAGATGGTGGGATGTAAGGAAGAATCTTTTTCACTAAATTAAGTGTGTAGAAGGTAGCCAAGATAGTAGCGTTAACCTGGTCTCCAAAGGCAAGTCTATTGTCCATGAGAAACCCAAGGTTCCTCACCTTCTTAGCTGGTGATAGTAGCGGTCGTAGATTCTGTGGCCAACAGGAGTGTGTCCAGAAGGAGGTATCTTTGCCAAAAGGAGGACCTCCGTCTTGCTGGAATTTAAATTAAGACAATTTTTGTCCATTCAATTATCTATTGCAAGCATGCTGTCATGAGCTCTATGTACAGTTCTATTAGAGGAGTCACAAAAGGAAACCACAATCTGGGTATCATTGGCATATGATACCAGAGAGAAGCGAAATGATCTCATCAGAGCAGCGAGGGGTGTAACGTACACCTTAAACAATGATGGGCTCAATGAGAACCCCAGCAGCCCTCTGCAGGGCAGTGAAAAGGACCTGGATTTGAACTCTTATAAGGACACGGTCTGTTCGCGCTCACTCAAAAAAGACCTCAGAAGGGAGAGAGCTAATCTCTGATTTCAATATGAGCTAGACGGTCAATCAAGAGAGCATGAATGACCACATCAAACGCCATGGATAAATCTAGAAATATGAGAGCAGCGTGTCCTCCATTATCCAGAATACATTTGATCTCCTTGGAAGCTGTTATAAGGGAGGCTTCAGTGCTATGACAGCTCCTGAAACCAAACTGGGTATGGTCTAGCAGTTCAAGCTGACGGATGAAACTGGCCAGTTGGTTATTCAAGGCCTTTCTGATGATTTCCGCTGGAAAGGGAAGCCTAGAGATAGGGCGATAGCTGCTAGGATCCCTTGGATCCAGGCTCAGCTTCTTTAAAAGTGGTAATATCTACGGTTTTTCCCAGCCTTTGGGAAAATATTCATTGGCAATCATTTTGTTAAAAATTGTAGTGAGATTACTGGCAATAACCTCTGGGGCAAGTTGCATGAATATCACAGGGCACGGAATAATAGGGTGAGAGATTTAGTGGTTTTAATCAATTCTATCACCTGTTGGTTATTTAGGGAGGAGAAATCTGTAAGGGTAGCTATGGCAATATTTTGAATGACCAGCCTGCCTTACTTCACTGAAGAAGTGGATGATGCCATGAACTTATTAAAAATGAGTTTTACTTTTATTTGGAAAAATGTAGCCAAGAAATTGCAAAAGGAAATGCTGCTTTCCTGTGTGTCGTTTGAAGGGACATTAGAGAGCTTTTTTACTGTTAAAAACAGTTCTTTCGTGGAGTTTTTAGAAGATTCTATTTCCTGAGTTTTTCCTCTTGTATCATAGGTTTATAAACTGCAATGCATTGCTTCTAGTTATCTTTTTCTGCCCGACTATAGTTTTTTATTTATAATCTTTCTTGTTTACAGCAGACTGGTTTTGATTTCTCAATCTAGTGGAAAACCATGGGGCAGAGGGTTTAGATCTGCCACATTTGGTGATCTTGACAGGCTTTAGCCTGGGCTGTAGACCCAATCCAATTATCATAATCACGGGTGAGGAGCTCTAGGTCGCTAGATCTTTTGGGCTAGGAGTAGAATAAAGCCTGATTAAATTTAACGGGTTCAATTTTGTGCCAAGCCTGATAAGTGTGGGAGTAGTGACCTGGAGAGGGCCTCGCATTGACCTGATTTATATTTAAGTTGAATAGGACCACGTAGTGGTCCGACCAACAGAGTGGGAGAGTATCAATCAGAGATAGCAGGGGACTATTGGAAAAGATACCATTGAGCGTATGGCCCGCACTATGGGTGGGGTCCTCCACCAGCTGCATAAGGCCAAAGCATGATACCGTATTCAACAATTTGTCAGTGCCCCTATCAGTGCGTGACCCCCAAATGAAAGTTAAAGTCACCTAGCATGGTGAAATCTGGCAAAAGTAGACGGGTATTCTAATAAATAAATGGGGATCTAGGACTCGGGGTCTCTATAATAGTATACCGTTCCAGGACTGAGTTTTGGATAGCTCAAAACTGAAGGAAAGAACTTCACAGGCATTGGATGGCATAACTATAAATTAGGCAGTGAGATAATTGGCATAAACTATTGCGATGCCACTACCTCTCTTAAGTGGCCCGTCTGCTCTGAAAATAGAATAGCCGGCCAGAAGTGCTGATACTAAGTCTGGACCTGATGAAGAATCTGCAACTGGTCTTTCTGCCAGGTAAACAAAACACCTCCCCATGCCCAAGTCATTGTCCCTGCTCTGAGTTTTCACCCCTCATCAGGGCCATTTACCCACTAGGTGTTAGTAGGAGGCACATGCAAAGTAGCCTCCAGGAACGTCAGGCAGGAAAAAAGTAAGTTTGAGTTCCTAAAAGTTCCTTTTTCTTAATTTTTATTAAAACTCCAATTCTGCCATGGAGTTGGGCTTTTAATAAACATTAAAAACAGCCCATGGATTATTGATCTAGCAAGTCCCTAGCCTAAGATAGCAGAATTATATTTAATATTGCTTCCCAGTGTTTCTCAGTGGGACAGATAGCCTTCCTACAGTGCAAAAAGCCTTTGGGGGCTAGTCACTGTAGGATGTATTAACTTTAAATTTCTACATATCCTACTTTTAAATACCATGCAGCCTGCCTTGTGGGCTACAAGGCTTACATATGGGTCACTTATTCATAATTAAAAATAGGTTTTTGCTGTCAAAAGGGTTTATTTCAACACATATGGTTGCAGTTTTAAAATTGCAGCAGCCAGGCTACAATGGTAGGTCTGGAATCATGTTTGTCTTGTTACACTAGTGGATGGCACAGTACTGCTGTAGTCCATATGCGCCATTTTACTTGCCATGCCATGGGTGTACATTAGTATACAAAAGGTGGGTGTACTTGAATGTACTTTAGGCACCATCCACTACTGCCTTTTAGGACAGTTACATATCCCAGTCAGGGTTTTTAGCCAATTTCAACATGCTTTAAGGGTCAGAGCACATGCACTGGGGCCTAGTTAGCAGTGTCTAGATGCATAGAGTCAACAAACTAGCAGCATCAGTCCACAGAAAATGGGGGTGACCATGCAAGTAGAAGCATTTTTTCACAGGCCTGATTTAGAGTGACAATGTACTCCACCACAAACATGACAGAGTACCCTGACCACCAAACCCTTGGTACACCAACTCTATACTGAGCCGGGCAAACCACTAGCTTTCTGGTGGAGTTCATGTTTTCTTGCTCTCTCTGTTAATATGTGAAGAGTCGCTGCTAACATGAAAAACGATCATTCATTTATGAGAATGAAATTGCGTCTTTATTAATGAATTCGCTCATTGTGAACTCCACATCCACCCGGACTCTTAAACACATTGTTAGGCAAGCTCTGAGATCTAGGCCCGAGGTCACTGATTGATAGGTCACAGGCACGGTGGCATGTAGCTGGCAGACAAATGCACAAACGGGAAACCTTCGATCAATCCCACAGTTAGGCGCAGCAACACTACAATGGTCAAGGGAAATTGGCCCTAATAAAGCACACATGGCCAGAGGGGGTATGCACCCTCCTAAAGTACCATAATTTCAGATGTCACATGAGTTAGGAACATATATCCAATCAGGACACAGCACACGCAGTGATCACATGCTCCCCATGCCGGACATCTGGACACGTTACCCACTGGCCACATTGTATCCATGCAAGGTCGAGGCCCACCTGCATTTTTCCATTAGACAATTAATTTATGACTCCAAAGGCAGCAACTTACATTCCTCACCATACAGAGGGATCCCCAGACAACTTTTATTGTCTATGATGAACTGTATAGAAAGTGGCCGCAGATGACTGTAAATTAAGACAGTGCTCAGACCCTGTGCCTGTAACTGTTCTTCCGGCTGCACTGTTTAATTAAACAAACTGTTCCTGTTTTGCCAAACACATCTTGTCTCTTGTTTATTCAAGGTATTTCATGTTCAAGTGACATCTCTACTGTGGCTGCTTCACTCCTCACATCCCCACCACCCATACCTCTCTTTGTAGCTCCTGTCCACCCCCCAATCTTGTTCTGTTCTCCTGTACCCCTTACCATCCCACTCAGATCTTTTGTAAAAAAAAAATTAACAACCCCTACCCAGCTTCTCTTGTCAGAATTGAGACCAGTTTATGTCAGAACACCAGTACATTGCACATCTTGGTCAACAGATCACTCAATTCCAGGTTTCCACACTACCACCTTGAGCATTTTGATCCATGTAGTTCCTTCTCTCATCAAACCTTGCCTAGATCACATCCTCAAGGTGGAGTTCTGTTTAGCATCATAGTTTCTGGTTCCTATCGATATAGTAACACATATACTTTCTGCAGTACTGCAGCTGGTTACCTGCCTCACACACAGCGCAGGACACATGTTGGACCCTATCTTCACAGCCAATGACTGAGTCAAGTTCAGCCGTGCCGCTGAGCTCACCTGGACTGACCACGGCATCGTCCACTTCACCATTGCAGGTTATTGGGCTCCACCACCAAGCCCCAGAGGTCCTCCTATCGCAGCTGGAATAAAGTAACAGAGACCCAATGGACAGTCACCCTCAACACTACCTGGCCTGACACCACTAGCAACCTGGAACAGGCAGTCCAGAATTTCTACTCCTGGATCTCCAGCTGTGCCGAAGAAGTCGTTTCCATGAAGCTGGCCACTACCAGCAGATCCGCCAAACACGCCAGCTGATACACACTAGAACTCCAGACCATCAAATGTGAATGCAAGAGACTAGAAAGATGATGGCACTCCAACAGGAGTCGCACAGACCTCACCGCCTTCAAGTCAGCCCTCAGCAAATACCACCAATGCCTCAAAGAAGCCAAGAGAGACTCCCTGACCGACCACATCGAGGCAAGCGCCAACCACATCAAGGAACTCTTCAACATCATCAGAGCGCTCTCCTGCCCTTCAGCCACAGAGAACACGGTCCGCCCTTCCCTAGAACTCGGCAACACCCTAGCAAACTACTTCTACAACAAGATATCCACCATCTACTACAACTTCAACCCACAACCCATCGACAACCTCCTGACACCAACAGATAACACCTACAACCACTGACTCACCGCATGGAAGCTACTCACCACGCAGAACACCACAGCTATAATGACCTCCATTCACTCTGGAGCCTCAACAAACCCCTGCCCCTAAAACGTCTTCAACCTTGGACACAAACAAATCAGCAGTGCCCTCACAGCCATTCTTAATGCATCCATCACCATGTCCCCGTCGCATGGAAACACACAAGGTCAGACCCTCCTGAAAAAAAACCTCCGCCGACCACAGCAAACTCAAAAATTACCATCCCATCTCACTACTCCTGTTTCTCGTCAAAGTCCACTAGAAAGCCATCAACCACCAGCTCACCGAACACCTAGAAAGAAACAACCTGCTCAACGCCTGACAATCCAGCTACCACACAAACCGCAGCCCCGAGACCACCCTGATTGCCGCAACAGACGTCATCAGAACCCTTGAGAAAGGCTGATGAGGCAATACACAAAATCAGCAAATTACAGTGCACACAAAGAAAAGTTCATTTTGTTGCAAATCTTTATTTTCCAAAAGTCCTTTGTACACAGGTGGAAAACAGCCAACGCGTTTCACCCTTCACAAGGGCTTCTTCAGGGCAAAGGTAAGATGGCCAGATTTGTGTGTCAGTTTGTAGAATCCAGCAATAAGTGTTATTGTAAAGCGTCCCTGTTAGTGGACATGGTCTCCACACATGAGGCCTAAAGCCAGTAATGAATACCCTTGTATCCTCAGTCCAATTAGAACGTACGTCGTCTCAGATGGTGAAGAACTAAGTCTTATGGCATTATTAAGCCTCCAGTGTAGTCAGATAGAGTACTTGAGTAAATCTGCTTGTGTAATCGGAGCGGGCCCATGTCCAGCAGCAGTAGGAACCCTCCTTGACTGAGGTGAAACAGCAGCCCTGATCCTCCTCGCCCTCTCAGGGGTATTCAACACCATATCCCACCTCACCCTCATCAGAAGACTACACTACGTAGGCGTCCAGGGAGACACCCTCAGATGGTTAACATCCTTCCTCACAGGACGCACCCAGAGCCCAAGAGCATCATCTGTGGCATCCCTCAAGGATCTTCTCTCAGTCCTACCTTGTTCAATACCTACATGACACTACTGGCCAACATCATCCGAACCCATGGACGCAACATCATCTCCTATGCAGAGGACACCCAACTCATCCTCTCACTAACGGAAGACACGCAAACCACCAGAACAAACTTTCGAAACGACATGACAAGTGTTGCCGACTGGATAAGGACCAACTGCCTGAAGCTCAACACAGACAAGACGGAAGTGCTGATCTTTGGGAAGAACAACTCTCCATGGGACAACATCTGGTGGCCTCCCAAACTTAGACCCACAACTGCCCCCACCGACCACGCCCACAACCTCGGCCTCATCATGGAAAGCAAAGACACATACAGTCTCCTTTGCCTACTTTCCCACCCTCTGCATGCTTTGAAGGATTTTCAGATGGATCCTAATCAACCCCACGAAAACGGTCAGGCAAGCCCTCGACACCAGCCAGCTGGAGTACGGAAATGCACTCTATGCAGGTATCATCACCCAGCTCCTGAAAAGACTCTAGACCATAAAGAACGCAGCAGCCGGATTCATCCTCATCCTCCCCAAACAGGTCTGTATCACCTCCACCTAAGGAACCACCACTGGCTTGTTAAGCAACAAAACACGTGTTGGCTAGGAACATCAGAAAATGAGTGGGGTGTAAAACGGACACCATCCACAGAAGAAAAAGAAATAAAACAACCATGAAATGAAAAACGAACACCAGTGTGATTTATAAATGTACCACGTATGTCTGTAATTTTCAGTGTGCAGAGGATTAGTGTTTACCGTATATGTGGCCATCTTGACTGCACATTAGGGGATCTGGTGTTTTTTCCCCCACCTCATTGCACCGTACTAGATTTCAAGCTAGAACCAGAATTTTTTGCAAGAAGACCTTGGAGCGCCGTAATCCTATTTCCCACCACCAACTTCTGTGTAATATATATTTAGGCTGTCCGGTTTTAGGTTTAAACCTATAATAACTAATAAAACCCCACTGAAAGAGAAATAGCCCCCACCAGTGAAAACATATAAACACTGAAAAAACACCTGCACAACCATAAACTAAATGCCATTCAAAGAAAGGAAAAAGAGAGTGAAAGTCATTTTTTTCTTCCTGAAGGGGACAATACAATGTAACTTTGTTTTACAAGCTAGCTGTAAGAAAGTCTGGCGTAAAATTCTGCTTGAGTTTTGTTGTTTAGGGATGCCACTAAAATATCATTTCTTCTTTATTTTTTTCAGTTTTGTGTTCTTTGGACTAAAGATGCAGGGTTTAGAAGCATGTTTTAGGTCTTGTTTAATTATTTTATAAACTGTAGAGAATCAGGAAATATCAAAATAATATTTGATATTTTGGCTGCGTTTGATTCTTTCACTGATGGGTAAAATGGCTGGTTTCATAAGAATCTTTTCTAGTATGTCATCACATTTACCCACAGAGAATGGGTAAAAACCCTTATACATCAGCCCCCAGTTTCTAGTGAGTCAGTACTGATAGTAGGCGAATTGCCAACACCTCAGGCTTTAAACATTCAATGCAAGGTATAGTGACAAGTATATGTGAAAAGAGCGCTATCACCAAGCATCTGGGATAGTGGTTAAAACATGACACCAGACTTTTGGAAAACATGGAATGCAGTGTCACTTGGAATGCTCTGCAAAAAAAGTTCTTTCCAAGTTCAACAAAGATTGGAGTGATTGTTTGTATTTGCAGTGATTCAGCTACATATATAAGAAAGTTGTGTGATGACCTGTCAAAATTGATACCCGAGTTGAAGTGCTTCCCTGTAATCGATCCTTGCCACTTGTTAGATGGTATGCTGAAAGCAGCTTTACAATCTTCAGAGTTAATGAGGAATGCCATTGACTTTTTAGTCCATTCTGGTGCACTGTTTTCTTATGCACAGGAACTAAAACGCAAATATTTATCATTTCATGCTTTGTGTGGCATCAAAGAAAGAGTCATCCCAACTGTGTCTCTTAGTTGATGGTTCTCAGTCCAAGGGGCTATGAATGCTATATTATCCATGTGGCAACAGTTTACAGAATTTTTGCTGAGTGATGATGCCAAAGGCAAGAAATGTGAGGATCTTTGGTCACATATTGATAGTGATTTGAAAAAAGTACACTCTACTGCATTCTTAGATTTTTACAGGGAAACATAACTGCTGTAGTGGACATAATAAACAAGCATTTGTAATGCAATAGGTCTCGCATTTACGTGGCATTGTAAATAACAATGCCTTTTATTTATGTTTTGGTTTTTTAAACATAAATAAAAGGCATTGTCATTTACAATGCTAATAGCTTAAACACTCGCAAATGCGAGACCTATCGCATTCTAGAAAGCAGAGCATGTGCACACTTATATTATATTACCCGATCCAAGGATTTGTCAGAAAGTGCACATTCTCAACCTTCTTTGAAAGCCAATGAGGCTTTTTGCTGCTCGTTTTTTTGTCCATCCTGTATTTTTCAGTTTTTGACAGGGGTCGATGGCTTAAGGGATTTTCAGTGGTGCTTGGACCAAGCACATAAGGGTTTCAGGTTTAAGAAATAGACCTGCCTGGGCTGCTCGTGGTATCAGATGAAGCGGTGTTTAGATGGAGAGCAGTTTACTTTTTGTGGCCAAATCATGGGCGACTATTCCCTAAAATGCCAGTGGTAGTGGAAGTGACATCAGATACTCTTTCACCTTAATTACATTACAAAAAAGTGGCACCATATGACATTTGCCTCGGTTTTTTTCAAAGAAGGCATTTCACATGACCCTCACACTCACACTGTCTTACACCCTAATACCCGCAATCTTACTCATTCTCACTCACTCACTCGCATTCATTATTAATCTCACTCCTGCTCACTCATACTTACTGACACTGGGGCACAGGTTTGCCCCTGCTTTTCACCGCATTGACAGAAACCGGCGCACAGTGTTAGACTCAATATTGCGCTATGCACTGCTTTCCTTTCTTTTGGATCAAGTGAAAAGCAAATTGGAGAGGAGAATCGATTTAGGACAAGCGGGGCTAACTGAGGAGATTGTGCTTTTACTCTAATAACAGCCCTAACAAGCGACTATTGGATTTAAACGAGGAAAGGTGGTATAACAGACATGATGTACTTTACAGCACAGCCGCGGGGAATTGGAGCGACCCCCAACCCACACCGGTGACAAACTACGGGAAGAAGGCATGTGTTGGTGAAAGTGCTTGGAAGTTGCCTTGTTCATTTTTATACACACCAGCTTCTCAGCCTCAGCCCTCGAAGACACTTCAGCTGTACGGCAACATCCAGGACGGTGATACCCCAGCTGCAGGTGACCACAGCACGCCACTTTCCACGGTAAGTTACCTATTTCTAACTCGACTCGCGGTTGTTAGAGGTTTACATCTGCTTCAGGATACACAGGAAGTGCCGGTGTTGTCATAATAAAAGGATGGCGTTGTTTAAGTTGTTCATAGTAGCCCATGGTTGTGGTTTGTAAAAGCAAACAAGTCACTGATAACAATCTTTGAATTAGCGCTTCTTTAACTTCCCCCCTACAGTGTGTTGTTAAGTGTGCCGTCATGTTGCTCTTTGTTATCGGCACCAAATACCACGAGCAGGCATGATACTGATGTGAAGTTGTGTTGTTCTGTGCGCAGAGAACACTGCTCGTGTAGTTATAGCCTCTCCGTGCAGTGCCACGTAAAGCGATGCGAGGGTCTGCCGGATGCAAAGATATCAAGTGAGAAACAATGGTAGAGATACCAATGATGCGATTTACAGTTTGACAGAGTTAGGTACAAAAATTAGAATTTTCATTGTTCACGGCTTTCAGGACAGGCCAGTATACACATCTCACTGAATTAAAAGATAACTCAAAGTGGGGCGGGCTCCCCTGACCAACCC
The DNA here is from genome assembly GCA_963921515.1 of Calotriton arnoldi. Lineage (NCBI taxonomy): Eukaryota > Metazoa > Chordata > Amphibia > Caudata > Salamandridae > Calotriton > Calotriton arnoldi. The sequence goes on from CAWUFW010012078.1 coordinate 316,553, forward strand.
TCGATTCTCCGGGAAACAAAATAGAATTTTCATTGTACCAAAATCCTCCTCTGCCTAATTAGGGACCAGCTCAGAAGTAACTAGTCATTAAACAAGCCGGGTTAAAGGGGTCTCCTCTGTGCTCGTCCTCCGGCTCGCTGGGAGCCCTCAATACCTCGCTCTGCGAGACCTACGCCATTGTCCCGGCTCAATAAACAACAAGTTTACTTCTAATGTGGTTGTCGCTTTAGCTCATCCAGATCCCCTAGAGGAGGTGGAAACATTGTCTATCTTCTCAAAGTGAAAATCAGTGAACTTGCAGGCATGTAAATAGTTTTTCTAACTTTAGTGGAACAATTATTGTACACACGATGCAATGATGCCATACGTTTTTAGGTCTCCTAGCGACGCAGCGCATGCGCTGCTCGCTTGCGAGATCTATTGTTGTGGAGCAGTACACGTGCACATCGCCTGTTCGGGCACGTGCACATCTCCTGTCTCCATTCCGAACAAAAATCGACGACAATAGATCTCACCAAGCGAGCAGCGCATGCGCTGCGTCGCTAGGTGAGACCTAAAAACTAGAGTCTGAAAACACCCTTGTCTGCCAAGTGTTCAGCATAATTGGTGTAGATGTGAAACATCTCCTTGAGAGTAGGCTGGGCGACACCTTTAGTGACTTTGGCACTGCAACATGTTCCATGTTAGAGTGCTTGCCACTTGGTAAGCTAAGCAATGATGAAGAGCAATTCAGGAACTTTTCTTTTACAATGTATGAAAAATGGCTTGCAATGATGCATAGAAATGTCCCTTCACCACCAATGGCATTTGAAGTCAATGAAACCTCACTGTGGTACTCTGTTCTAGATCCCTTCCGTAAAGGGGAAATTCCTCCGTAGTTTCAAAAGTGCTGCTTCATTTTTGACCGCTTCAATACCTCTGAGGGCATAAGCGCCCAGATCAGCGCAAATGTTGTAGAACCTGCCCTGAGAATCGCAATCTTCAAGTGAACCAGTATTGGCATGGAAAGCTATGTCAGTGGCCAGAGTTAACAAATTGTGTACTGGCTGTTTTGGCGTTGCCCATCTCAAGTGCCAATGTTGAGAGGGCCTTTTCACAGAAGTTTACATGGGAAGGAAAGAGCGAGCGCACAGGACCAAAGACTCACTGAAGAAATATTGTATGGTGTACTACAATAAGTTTAATTTGCAAAAATCTATTTGGACCTCATATACACTATACTTACACTGTCTATATACGATGCGCAATCAGTGCAGAAAGCAAGCAATAATAAAAGCAAAACGTTCCATAAACACCGGAAAAACACTTTCTGTAGTTTGTAATGGAGCGAAAATGTGTAACCACTGATAACCACAGTTTTTTTAAGGTATTGAAATCACTTGAAAACACTGAAAAAACCCCACCAGAATTTACCAAAAATAGAAACTGAAAACAGGAAAGCCTATATATATTTGTTTAATTTGAGATTCGTTTTCAAAGGATTGAAAGATAAAATCATGGCATTTGGAAGAAAATTAAATGAGCTTAAAATCTTTTGAGGATTATTTAGAGATGTTCAGTATTGGCTTTTAGCAGTTTCAGCACGAGGAAAGAATTATTGTTTAACAGATTTTGGGCCACATGAATCAACATAAGGAATTGCGATTCCTAAATAGCGATTTTAAGGAATCGCTTATTAGGAATCGCAATTCCTTATGCATGTAGGAATTGGAAAATAAATTGCGATTCCTAAACATTACCTAATAGCGATTCGCAAATTGCGAATCGCTATTAGGTAATGTCACTCCATTCATTCCTATGGGCCTATAGGCATGAATGCGAATTGCATTCGCAAATTGCGATTACCAAATTGGTAATGGCAAATTGCAAATGCAATTCCAAGGGTGGCAGTGGGCCTAAGGCCCCACTGATGCACCCCCCCAAAAAGGTAAGTGTGCACATGTGGCACACACACATGCCTTAAGGGCATGTGTGTGCGCCCCATGTCACTTTGAAAAATACACTTTTGTGCATTTTTCAAAGAATTTGCAAATTACCATCAACTTGAAGTTGATGTTAATTAGCGTTTCCTAAATGCACAGTTTGCATTTAGGGAAGGCTTGATGCATCGCTTTTAGGGAATCACAAATTGCGATTCCCTAAATGCATTCGCAATTTAGGTAATCGCAATAAATTGCGATTACCTAATTTGCAAATTCAAAGCCTTTCATGCATCGGAAAAGGACTTTTTCTGGTCGCAAACGGGCCCATTCTGCGAATCGGCCCGTTTGCGACCGGAAAAATGCTTGATGCATGTGGCCCTTTGTCTTATGAACCTTTATTTTCCCTCAAGAATCCTTGGCATGAAGGAAGGTGTAAACACAACCATTGAGCATTTGAGTGTATTATACTCTATCCACACATTGCAGGGAATATTTATTTTGCAGATTATCAAATTTGATGGTTTCAATTGTGAAGATATAACTGAGAAATTAGATGAAAATCAGCAGGTATAGCAATTTTTCAAGCAAGAGAATTTCCAAAGATAGTCATATGTTTAGAAAAATGTTATTCTTTTGTTTTAGATTTCCACAGAAGAAAGACTGGAAATTCAGCAGTCACAGTGAGACATACATCTGAACCATCTGTCTTTTTTGGCTTCCCAAATCCCCTTTTACACACAAGACTTCACCGTGTCAATAGTGAATTCATTTTGGGCGGTGGATTCTGATAGGGCAAGTTGGAAAGAACTACGGAGGGTGTGGCGTCTCTACAAGAAACATATATCTGAAATTGTGTCAAAATCTCAACGTCAGTATCTGGCTCAACATGAGATTCTTGGCCAATCACTTAGGGCCATATTGATATCTTGGGGGACGAGTCACTCCATCACAACGGTGACGGATATCCCATCCACTGAAATATATACCCCTATGGGATTTATATTTCGGCGGATGGGATATCCGTCACCGTTGTGACAGAGTAACCCGTCTGTCAAGATCTTAATCAGGTCCTTAATCTCCCTGTGCCTGGACATGTGAAATGTAATGTGTGAAATGCATCTGTGCAATTCCTAATTGGTGTACACAATCTTGTTGATCTTTTCTCAACCTTCCATGTAATGTACAATGCGCACTTGCTAGGTTTGCACTGTATAAATACCAATACATAAATACATTGAGTTGGTCCTAAAAATATCTGCCCCTTAAAACAGTGTTAAGAAATTAGATGACCTTGGTGGCAAGCGCAATATGGATATTTTGCTCTGGGAATTCTGTTTGAGTAGGATGTCATCTTTGCTTCTTTGAGGAAGGATTTTTACATCCTGTTGGGTCATTTATGGGTGTGTTTTGTCAAGTACTCATTTATGGATTTAGGGATTCCTTGGGGGTAGCAAATCAACCTACCTCATGAATATTAATGAGGTAGGTCACAGCTTGCGACCCATTAGGAATCACAGCCATCACAGGGATGGTAGCCTGCTGAGGTCAGTAGACCACCCTGTCCGTGATTGCTTTTTATTAAAGCAACCTTTTTTATGCAGTTTGTTTTCCTTAAAGGAAAACGGGATGCTTTTTAAAAGAAAAAAGAGAAACTTTGAAGTTTCATTTTTTAAGAGCAGGCAGTGGTCCAGTGGTCCAAATATTCTTTACATTCTCAAAGGGGAGGGGGTCCCTTAGTGATCCCTTCCCCTTTGCAAATTGGTTACCACAAGTTTTAAACTGGGGGTAAAGTATTACTGTTTTGCAACCAGAATTCGGTTGCAAAACAGTAACACATACCATACCGATTCAGTATTTGGAAGGGACACCCTAAACACACCCCTTACAAATACCGAATCGTAAATGCAATTCAGTAACAAGTTACCAAATCGCATATTGCAATTTGTACATATTAAACAGCATTTTTCTGGTCGCAAACAGCCCGATTGTGCAAAATCGGGCTGTTTGCGACCGGAAAAATGCTATGTACATCTGGCCCTTGGTTCCTTAACCGGAAAAGCTATTTTCCATTTCCACACATTGGAATAGTCCTTCTTCCATTTTTAGCTCTTGCCTGAGACAGCACAAGTGCTGTTGTTGCAAGGCTATTGTAAAAAAAAATAATTGTAAAAAGGCTGAGCCCACCCGTTACTTACTATTGGTTAGTTTCAACATAACTCTAATTTCTTTGCTTCTCATTAGTCCGTGGGTCCTAGGTTTACTGCCTTTTTGTGTGTTTCTCCCTTTGACAGAGCATAGACCAATTCGTGATTGAATTCTTTATAGATTTCCTTCTACAACTCCCGCTTGGATTGAGGTACTTTTTTGTTGCTTGCCCCATTACTTCTTTGTCATCCTTGCTTACTCTTGTTGCTTGCCACTTGCTGCATTCACCTGCCCCTCTCCCCCCATTGCTTGCCTAATGTTCAGCAACTGTTACACAATTTCTCTGCTCTGGATTCTTGGCAGATGCCGGAAACATGCAGCAAGCATCAAGGTTAATTTTGGAAATCTAGCTTTCAGTCAATTTTTCTGATGCCTGGGGACATGCAAGGTAGAAGCTGACAAAATAACTAATTTTGTGTGTGGTATTTACTGTCATGCAATATCAATGGGCTCTCGCCGGACACACAGTTAGCTGTATGGTGGGGACATTATTATGAGTGACCCAAGTTGGCTCTCTGGCCCACCTCCGATAGCTTTTTGTTGTACAAAGAGTGCTGCATAAAATAACCAAAATAAAACTCTTAATACTTTTGTTGGTCTATAATCATTTGTCACTGCTAGCCTTGAGACGAGAGAAAGATTACAAGGTATAAACACTGAGCTGTAAGCATTGGTAAAGCCTTTGGGCAAAAATCTCCTGTAAGGACATCAAAGACATTCTAATTCAGAGGCAGACAAGGATTAACGTGTGTCCCCTGTGCTGACAACAGATAAACAATCATCAGCAAAGCCAATTGGTCTGGCCTTTCACATAGCTACAGTAACTCAAGTAAATATTAGATGTCCTTTTCAAGTTAGAGGAAACAGTGTGAAGTCTTTAACAAGACTTCAGCGCTTCAGAGCTTTATTAGATGTTCCTCTCAAGTCAGAAGCAACTGCTTAACAAGTCTGTCACAAAGCTGCAATAACTCATGTTGTTAATAAATGTCCCTATTGAGTAAGATGCAACGGCTTCAAATGTCCTCCACAAAGTTGAGTGTGTGTGGGTTCAGAATACAAATGTACATATCCCTTTTGCCACTATAATAAATTGTGATTGATTTGAATAGGATAAGTAAATATGGCAATGCTGTTAAATCAATATCACAACTTTCAAGAAATGCCTTGATTACTATTGAGCACTTCACTTGTAATGACAACCAAGTATATCTAGGTACTAGCAATCACTGGTTAAGTCAAGTGCCTTCTACCGTATTGTTCAGATACTGTTTTTGTTTAGTGACACTATATTTATGTCCCACAAAAATGCCCACTGCCTTATGCTATGTCCTGTAGTAGTAACAAGGAAGGGCTTCTGTCTATCTATCTATCTATCTATCTATCTATCTACTCAAAAAAACAAAGGTTACAGGGACATTATAGTTAGGCTCAGATTTCACTCGTACAAAATTAGTGAAATTCAGCAGTTATAGTTACCTCAGCTAACTATAATGTATGCCCCTGCAATGCACTGCTAATGACCTCACATATTAATTCACTCATGACAAGGTCAGTGACATCACTCATGACTTCACCGATTACATCACTGATGACATTCATACAACCACTCATACACCCACTCACAAACCCACTCACAGATCCATAGAGCCACTCACACACCCACTTACCCATACAGCCACTCACTTCCCATACACCTACTCACACATCCACTCATTCACCAATAGTCACTAACACACTCACTCATACAGCTACTCACATACCCACTTATTTACTCATACAACCACTAACACACCCAGTCACTCACCTATACAGACTCTCAACAAAGCCACCCACTCATCCATACAACCACTCAAATACCCACTCACACACCCATACAACCACTCACATGTGTACTCATTCACCCATACAGTCACTCACATAGACACTCACTATCCAATACAGCCACTCACAAAACCAATCAGTAAACCAAACACCCACTCAAACAGCCATTCAGACACCCATACAGCCACTTACACACACTGTCATTCACCTAATGTCTAGATAGTTTAGTCTTTCAGGAAACCATTTCATAAGATAGCATAGAAAACTGGTTTCATTTGTGTTTCAGGGACTGGGCACCTCTTTGCGCTTCTCCCACTTAATTGTGTGCCCAGGGAAACGGGAGAAAGAGGGGATGAGGGAAATAATCTCTGGAATAGAAATCGCAGGTTTTGTAATAATCACCAATATATGACTGGAATAGAGAAATGTCTTTTAGGGTTACTTGGAGTCTCAACCCCAGAAATATTCGCACAGGTGTGGATCGACACTTACAAAGGTTTCAAGGCAAGGACAAAACAACACTGGCAACAGAGGGCAGCACTATTGCGTGCCACAGTGAATCGGAACCAGGCATGACATGTATCCCCCACAGCTAACGTGCCATCAGATCTCTGTATAGCCAGCACACTTTGTCAATTAATTCTGAGCCTAGGCCTGCCCTCTCTAGGTAGTAGAAAATATAACCCCATTCTACCTCATCCATCAAATGCTTTCTCTGCAACAAGAGGGCTAAGGCCTTGTCCTGCTAGTCTCTGGGGTTCCACAGTATAAATGCCAGTGTATTCATATGGTTCCTAGATGTGCATCCTAGCACGAACCTCACTTGCAACTCACATACAAGGGCAGAGAGTGCTTTTTTCAATGGAACGGATGATATTTTCTAGAGGATTTTCACATCTGCATTTATAAGAAAAATGGGATGATAGCTTGAACACTTGAGAGAGTCTTTCTTGGACTTAGAACCAGAGATATTAACGTTTTGTTAAATAGGGGTCCTAAAAAGCGGACCGACTGTGCCTCCTTGTATGCCTTACATAAAAGTGGTGTTAATATTGGTTTGTGGAATTTATCAAATTCTCCAGCATACCCATTTTTCTCAGGGTAATGGCAATAGGGCAGAGCAGATATCACATCTGCAATTATATTCAGTTATATCTCCCCTGAATAGGGTTCTGCCTCCTGAGGATTGGGAGAGACGCATTAATTATTTGAAGAACTCCTCCTCCATTGTAGTTATATAAGGTATAGGCCTAGTATTCTAAATGATGGGATTATGCCATCAAGAATACTGTGCCTTTTTAATCTTGGGCATTACCCTGCTTGAGTCACATGTGCTAAACAATTAATCGGAATGCTAAACATGCATGAGTTATATAACACACATTTGGTTTTAATTATGATGTTCTGCAGAGTGATAATCAAGCCAACGTGATTATATTTACAATGCTTTATTTAAATGCTCACTGCTTCATTTTAGATTCTTATTAATTTCTTTGAGTTTCTAGAAGGTTGATAACTGTGTGTCTCGCATTTGTTGATTTTCCAAAGAACACAGTTTTGGAGAATGAATGAATCAAGCCACTTTCTAGCTACTGTTTCCACTAAGAGTTCTTAATAACAATAGTATTATGTTATAGCAGTTGAGCACAGAAAGTAAAGGGCAGAGAGGAGACTTTACACCAGGCTACAAGGGAACATGCCTATAGAAGCATCCTGTTGAAGTCTCTTGAAATAAGAGGTACTTAGTCTTGTGAGCTGATTTATCAGTGCATCTGACCTCATTAAACAAAAATATCAGATCTTGATATTTTCCTGAATACAGAATCCTAGAGCCGTCAGCCTCAGAGTGGTCTTCCCTTAAACGTTTTACATTCCTCCTCCATTTAATTTGCTGATCTTGTTTTTGCTGGCTTTAGGACTCATGTACTTTACCACTGCTAACCAGTGCTACAGTGTATGTGCTCACTCCTTAAAACAGGGTAACATTGGCTTATCCCCAATCAGCAAATTTAGGTTACTTATATGTCCCTAGTCAAGTGGTACAACATGTACCCAGGATCTGTAAATTTAATGCTGCTAGTGGGCCTCCAGCACTCATTGTGCCACCCACTTAAGTAGCCCTTTAAACATGTGTCAGGCCTGCCATTGCAGCCTGTAGGTGCAGTTTTAAACTGCCATTTCCACCTGCTAAAACAAACTGTTTGGAGGCCCAAACCATCCTGTTAACCCAATGTTAAGCCACGAACAGCCCAGATGGCAGAGTGCAGCGTATTTAAAAGTTGTGAATGCACTTTTAAGTTTTAAATGTCCTGGTAGTGAAAAACTCTTACATTTGTTTTTGAATACTGCAAGTCCTACCTCTTCCATAGGATAACATTGGAGTCACCTTATTGTTATGTTAAATGAGCTTGTAAAGCGCATGTACACTAAATGGTTTCATGGCGCTAGAGTCCAGGGAATGCTGCAGATGGAAGGGGTTTAGTCATGTGCCTGGCGGAACAGCCAGGTCTTTAGCCGTTTCCTAAACTGCGCGTAAGAGGTCAGTGATCTAATCTCTACAGGGAGAGAATTCCAGGATTGAGGGGCCAAGACCGCAAACCTTAGTCCTCCGTGTTTCTTACGTTTAAAGGAAGAGATGACCAAAAAATTCAGATAAGAAGATCTAAGGCCCCGAGAGGGAACATAGTGCTGAATCAGAGAGGATACAAATGCTGGGATGTTGCCGTATAGAGCTTTAAAGGTGATACACCCCAGCTTAAATGCGCAGCGTTTGGCAACTGGGAGCCAGTGTAGACTTTCCATTAATGGTTTAACATGGTGCCATTTGGGCTGGTGGTGGATTAATCTGGCCGCTTGGTTTTGCACCAGCTGCAGGTGTTTTAGTTGATATGCTGGAATACCTGCATAAAGTGAGTTGGCATAGTCAATGCGGGAGATTACCAGCGCCAGGATGACTTTGGTTAGGGCTTCTGTAGTCAGAAATCTACTAATCTTCCTGATTCTTCGCAGCTGGAAGAAACAGGAGGAGACCACTGTCCCAATCTGGGCTTTCACAGACAGGTCACTGCTGATAATAATACCCAGACTTTTGATAGAGCATGCTAGGAGTGGGGGGTTTCCTAATTTGGGTGGCCAGAAGTTGGAGTCCCATGGGTTGGCTGGCCCACCTGTTAGGATCAGCTCCGTTTTATCGGGGTTTAATTTTAGATGATTACTATTCATCCATTCACTGATAAATCGCATGGTAGATTGAAAGTTGAGGACAGAAGATGCCGATTGATTGATATCAAATATCAATTGAAGGTCGTCGGCGTAGTTGAAGGTGACAACCTTCCTTTCTCCAAGAGATCAGATCAGGGGCAATAGGTAAAAATTGAAAAGAAGCGGTGAGAGAGAAGAGCCCTGGGGTACTCCGCAGGTCAGTTTTATTTTGGCGGAAGAGATATTAGCAAGGCGAACCGCTTGAGAGCGGTTACTAAGAAAGGATGAGAGCCACTTAAGAGCCAAGCCCTGGATCCCGGCGTTACCGACACGGTTGATCAAAAGGTCATGGTCGACCGTGTCGAAAGCCGCCAAGAGATCAAGAAGTACCAAGGCCTGGGTGATGCCCCTATCAGCCCCCCCTTCTAAGTTCATCCATGACCGTGAGGATGACCGTCTCTGTTGAATGCGCCGGTCGGAAGCCTGCCTGGTGAGGATCAAGATAGTGGGAACGTTCAATAAAGGAGCTGAGGCAACTAGCCACGTGAGCTTCCAGAATTTTAGCTAGATAGGGGAGTAGGGAGATATGGCGCTAGTTTGTTAGGGTTAAGGGATCTGCCCCAGTTTTCTTTAGGATTGGAACAATTTCTGCATCTTTGAATCCATTTGGAACAGTGCCCTGCTTAAGGGAGTTATTCAGGAGTGAGAGGAGGAGGATCCAGGCAGGTGAGAAAAGCATCCCGCAATATGTGTGGGGGACAGCAATCAGTGGGGGAGCCAGATCTAACCTTCCTTAGAAGGCTAAAAAATACTTCCCTAGAAATAAAAGGGATCTGATCTAACAGAAGATGGTTTCTGCATGTGAGCTGCGGGGTTGTAGGAAAAGTATTAGTAGGAATGCTAGACTTGATGGTGGCAATCTTTTCAATAAAATAGGTGTTAAGAGAGTCACATAGAGTTTGAGTGGGGGCGGGTTTTGCTGTGACCCTATCTGGCTTGGATAGTTCATCCACAATAACGAAGATTTCCTTGGACCTGTTAGTAGAGCTTAAGATCTTGTTAGAGAAGTATTCAGCCTTTGTTTGTAAAATGGCATTTTTATATTCCTTAAGCTGAGTTAGGAATATATCTTTTTTGTCTGAGGAGTAATTTCGTCACCGATTGCGTTCGGCATGACGCAGCGAAAGTTTCTTTAGTTTTAATTCATCAGAGAACCAGCGTTGAGCATCATGAGGTCTCATAATCTTGGTTACTTGAATTCAGGAAAGCATTAAAGACCTGGCTTTTTGACTAATTACTTCATCCTGGTTTTAATTGCTGTGCTTTCTGGAGGACTGTAGCTAGCGCCAGGACACCTTAGGGTAACAGTTGCGCTTTACAAATCTCCTAACATTAACATTCTTAATGGGGGCGAAGCTGTCGCTGGCAGATTCAAGCCAGGATTTAATGCTTTCTGCTTGGTTGTTAAGTGGCTGCTGCTCTAGAGGGGCTATAGTAGCCAGCAGCGTGCAGAAATCGCCAATGTTGGCGCGTCTCCAGTTTCTTGCCATGCGGCTCCCCTTCAAATGGGGCTTGGTAAGGTGACCATTGGAGATGGTGAATGTTATAAAATAGTGATCTGACCAAGTGCACGGAGAGATCAGTAAATCAGAGATCGTCAGATTAGATGTCCAAACTTGGTCAAGAATATGGCCTTTTATGTGAGTCGCAACAGTCACATGCTGGGTACAGTTCATCCCCGAGAGTAGATCTACAAATTCAGCAGGGCAAGTACTCTCCCTGACATCATTAGCCCAGTAATTAAAATCTCCAATTATAAGGATTTTTGCTTAGTTAATGGCTAAGTGAGAGATCAGTCCGCCCAGTAACTGGGGGAATAACGGCATATGACAAGGGGGTCTGTAGAGCAGTGCACAGATAAAAGGAGACTGAGGAGACTCAAGTTTTATAATTAAGCTGTCAACTGATGGTAGACCCGCAACTGCTAGCGATGTGAACTGTAATGTCTGATGTATAATGGCAGCAACACTCCCTCCTGCTTTACCCGTAGTCCTATTAGCCTGAAGAATATAATAACTGTCAGGCACCGCTGCCAGTATGTCAGGGGCAGACTCTTCAGTGAGCAAGGTTTCGGTAAGAAGGAGTATGTCCGGTTTATCCGAGTCAAGTAGCTGGAAGATTTCTAATTGGTGTTTGACCAGCGAACGGGTGTTCAGATATGCGACTGTAAGTGTCTTTTGCTCCTGGCACTGTGGGATTGAGGGTTCAGGAGTAGGCTCTTGTCTAATATGATACTCCCAGCTTGGAGGCTTTTGGTTAATTTCAGGGTACATTTCTCTGTACTTTAGAATACGCATGTTTGAGTCTAGCGCAGGTAATAATGCCAATAGGCTTGCTAATTTGCAAAGTTTTCAGCTCCATAGGGGAGTAGCGGAAGAATTGGGCATGGAGTCTGGCCCCGGCCGGACGCGGAGGGGCTTGGCTTTGACACGCCATCAGTGATTAGCTCCTCCCCCCTCCCACACTGATAGGTTCTGTCGTGAAATGCGAAATTTCCGGTCCAGGAGCCTGGATACCAGAAGATAGATCGTGAAGCAGCATGCAAGTACAAGGTAAAAACAATTTCAAATTCAACAGTGGTTTTAAAACAAGATTAGCAGCATCTGATTAATGGAGCAGCATAAAAGCCGAGCAGCGGGTTAATTTAAACGAAGCAAATATCATTTAAATGAAGCAAATAATCCAGCACACACATTGCAGCACTCGTACCTAAGAAGGGCGCTCCCGCACTGAGGCCGTCATTTAAAGTTCAAGTGCGGTGATTAGCTCCTCTCCCCTCCCACACTATTATATTGAATGAGCTATAATTTACAAATGGGTACAGGTAACCAGTTCATGTTTGGTGTCTTTGGAATTGTATTGAAAAATCCTATCTTATAGTAAAGTCGGATTTTGAACTACAATTTTGAAAAGGCCATTTTTAAAAGTTGGCATTTTTCTGCCTTAGCCATTTGGTGACTGCAACCTGTCTCTGGGTCACATGAGTGGGTGTAGCTGACAGCTGGGCTTTGTGTATCCCTTCTAGACAGCCACACACAACTCTGTTACATTGATACAATCATGATCTTCCTCAGCATCTTCGTCCTTGATTGGAGAACTGGCAGCAGTGTTGCAGGATAAAAGGCATTACACCTTCTAATTCAAATATTCTCAGCTGCCAGTATTGTCTGTTCATACTTTGTAAGATAGCTGTTTGTCAGATGCTGAGTTCAAGTAGCAGTCAGCAAGATCTCAACTGAATGAGGGACTAACACAATGAGTGTATGGCCTATAACAATATTTTCACTTTGTTCATTTGCCAGGCAAATAGATGCTACAGACTTCAAACAACCAGGAAGAGCTGTGGCTACTGGATCCAATGTAGTAGAGAAGTAAGCAACAGGCTGCTTTAACTCACTAGGATTTTACACTAGGACTGAAACAGCATGCCCTTCTTTTTCGCAGCAATAAAGTAAACATCCCTTATTACAATTACGCATTCCAAGAGCGTGTGCACTGCCAAGGTTCTCTCTGAGCTCTAGGAAGGCCTTCATACATTTATCATCAAATTGTAATGGATCCTCTACATCGCTGCGAATAAATCTCTGTAAACGCTTTGCGAATAGGGAATGGTTTGGAATCGACTGGCGACAGTAGACAACCATTCCTAAGAACATACTCACTTCCCTCTGGGTAGTTGGAGGATTCATCTTCAGAATTGAAGAAAAGTGTTCTTTGGACACTTTCCTTGCCCCTTTCTCAATGTTACGACCAAGATAAATCACTTATTTTTTACAGTACTGCATCCTCTTAGGTGAAACCTTGTAACCATTGTCAGGAAGAGGGTTTACAAGTGCAAATATGTCAAATTTGCGATATTTCTTTGTCTCTGATGCCACCAAAATGTCATAAATATATTGCACCAGCACCAAGTTAGAGGACAATTGCAAACTTTCCAAACATTTCTTTAGAATCTGACTAAAGATTGAGGGACTCTCTGTATACTCTTGTAGGATCCTACGCCAAATGAGAACTTTATTGAGGAATCGAAATGCAAAAGATGTTGATTATCCTCATGAAGAGAAATGGAAAAGAACGCTTGGCATAAGTCATTGACTATATACAATTCTGCATCTGCAGGAATCTGGAACAAAATCACAGTAGAATCTGAAACCACAGACAACATAGGACTACAACTCTGTTTATTTTCCTAAGATCCTGTAATACCCTTTACTTTCCACTCATTTTTAATGCCTATCCCGGGTGAGCAGTCAGGGGTACCAATCACCTCTTATTAAATACCCTGATCTAAAATTTTCTTTATGACTGGCTTCATTCCCTCTGCTGCATCTCGCGAAAGTCTGCATTGTCAAGTTCTAGGATACACTGCATCTGGTTTGACCTGAATCCTAACTGGTTCTGCACTCTTTTAATCCATTTTCTTTACCTGTGAAATCCCATGACTCTTCTTTTACAGTGTATTGTAAATCAAGAGGCAGGTCATATATTTTGTAAGAGCTAGGAACAACTGAACTCTTGATTCCTGTGATTATTTTTAAAATAATGGCTCTTCATCTTAGGTTTCAATTGAGACACCATCTGGTGTGCAACAGATCACACAATTCATTTTGTAAACAGGACTTGAATCACACAATATGAATTGATGTCAATTTTCCATAGACCTAATTTTAACTAAAACATTACATGAAACTTGATTGCTAATCTGTTTATTGCTTATTCCCTCGACTTGGATTGCTTTTCCCAAGAGTAGTCAGTGTGGAACCTCCATGGAATGAACCGTGGAATGGATAGCGCGATACTGATTAAACATGATTAAACATGATACAGTATGGCCAGTCATCTCACCATCTAGGTTTGGGCCTCTTTGGGCTACCTCTCGGATTGAACCAAGCATCAGCTTTTGATATTTAGCATCAAAACAGTTGCTACAGTACTTAGTATACTTGAGTATTTCATCAATATCCTTGGTCTTCAAGCATATTACACTCTGCTGGATATGCGAGCTAGGTTTTGGGCGCAAATCCAAAATTTGCGCCCAAATGAATCCGCTAACGCCCCCTTCTGCTTGTTTTTTTACTCCACTCTATTTATAAACCTCTCATAATATCCATGCACTGACTCTTTCAGTTATTGTACGGTAGGCTCAGTTGAAAAGCCAGGTCTTGAGTGCTTTCCAGAACTCCGGTAGAGACAGGGTGGTCCAGAGCAGCAGGAGTAGGTTGTTCCATGCCTTCGCTGTGAGGTAGGAGAAGGAGCGTCCTCCGCTGTTCCTTCTGTAGATGTGGGGGTGTAGGCAGCCGATAGAGAGGCAAAGCGGAGTTGTCTGCCAGGCTGGTAGAAATTCAGGCAGTGGTTGATGTAGGCTGGTCCCTGGTTGTAAAGGGCTTAGTGTGCGCGGGTCAGTCGCTTGAATTGGCATCTCTTCTTCACAGGGAACCAGTGGAGTTCCTTGAGGTGGGGGAAATGTGAGTCTAATGTGGAAGGTTGAGGATGAGTCTGGCAGCAGTGTTCTGGATGGCCTGTAGTCTGCTGAAGAGGTGTGTAGAAATACCATTGTAGAAATACCATACTCAACCAATGTTAATGCAGTTCGGGGACGAACATTACGAATACATTCAGTTTGACCTAATTGACGCCCCTCATTTTCGCCTGATTCTGGGTATGCCCTGGTTGACTCTACACGACCCTTCAGTGCGCTGGGCTGCTCGCTCAGTAACCATGAATTCCACCTTTTGCCGGGACCACTGCAAAAAAGATGAAGTCCTGCAGCAGAGGAATCAAGAAACCCAGTCCAGTTATCTGGCAGCTGGATGCGTTGCTTTTTTGATATGTTCCACTGTATCGTTACCCCCAGATTACGACCAGTTTCTCTCCGTGATCAGCAAACAACAAGCCAGCCAATTACCGCCTCATCGAGAATACGACTGCAGAATAGACCCGATTCCTGGGGCCTCGATGCCATGCAGCCGAGTGTACGCCTTGACGGAACCTGAGACACAACATTTGAAGGAGTACATAGATGAACACCTCCAGTCAGGCTTTATCCGACCCTCCTTGTCCCCTGCTTCATTGCCCCTGTTCTTCATCCCTCAGAAGGAGGGAGATCTTAGGATCTGTATCGACTACAGAGCGATCAATCGGATCACGGTGAAGAACCGCTACCCGTTGCCTCTTATTCCCGTTTTATTGGAACAGCTAAAAGGGGCCTGTATCTTTACCAAGCTGGATCTTCGTGGGGCCAATCATCTGGTACGAGTGAAGCAAGGGGACAAATGGAAGACGGCATTTCTGACTAAGTTTGGTCTCTTGGAGTACCAGGTGATGCCCTTTGGGCTATGCAACGCCCCCGCTGCCTTCCAATACTTTATGGATGAAGTATTGCGAGGGTATCTCGACCTGTTCTGTATCGTTTACATTGATGATATTCTCACCTACTCTGCCACCTTGAAAGAACATGTGGGGCATGTCAGGGCGGTCCTGGCTCGATTACAGAAGAATTCTCTCTACACTAAATTGGAGAAGTGTTTGTTCCACGTGCCCGAAATAGAGTTCCTGGGGTACGTGATAAATGAGAAAGGACTACGCATGGACAACAGAAAGGTATCGGCTATTACTCAGTGGACCTCTCCCACGAACGTGAAAGGGTTGCAGAGCTTTCTGGGGTTTGGGAATGTCCATAGAAGGTTCATCAAAGACTTCTCCCGTATCGTACAACCCATCACCCGTCTGTTGAAGAAAGGTGCCACCTATGCGTGGGGAGATGAAGCCGAACAAGCCTTTCGGGATCTAAAGGAGAGATTCACGCAGGCTCCTATTTTATGTCATCCTGATGTCCAACTGCCCTTTGTAATGGAAACCGACGCATCTCAGTATGCTTTAGGGGGTGTGTTATCGCAAAGACATCCAGAGACCGGCCAACTACATGCTGTGGCGTATTACTCCCGAAAGTTGACCCCCAGCGAAATCAACTACAGTATCACCGACAAGGAACTACTGGCAATAAAGAGAGCATGCGAAGAATGGAGTCCATCCCAACATCCTTCCTTTTGCATGGCCGATTACTTCCAAACACCCAACCGTGCAAGAACACCAAGCACGTTTGCGCGTGGCCTTCAAGGACGCCAAGGAACACTTAACCAAGGCTCGAAGCTACGACCAACGCCATGCTGATAAGAAGCATATCAAGGAACCTGCTTACTAAGTGGGGGACAGGGTATAGTTGGCAACAAAAATTTGCACTTAAAAGGAGTTAACAAACTGAAACCCAAATATGAAGGCCCCTATCCCATTGAGAAAATCATAAACCCAGTGGCCCTAAAGTTGACTCTGTCTTCCACTTAGCGGATCCACCCAGTCTTTCACGTATCTCTACTTCGGCCATGCTATGCTCAAACAAGATTGCCTGACAAACCACCTCCCGTAGACCTAGAGGGTGGAGCTGAGTACGAAGTACAGAGTGTGTTAGATTCAAAGCTAGTCAGGGGACGGGTACATTACTTAATAGAGTGGAAGGGATATGGCCCAGACGAAAGATCTTGGGAGCGAGCCCATAATCTCCATTGTCATCTTTTGTTAAAACGCTTTCATGATTGATTCCCTGCCAAACAAGGCAGACCGCCGAGAGGACGGTCTTTGCGGGGGGTACTGTCATGGTGGTGTCCGGTGGTAAGGTCATGCAAGTGCGAGGGACACACAAGCTGGTTAACCCCTCCTTGCGCTATTGTGGTACGACTGGTTGATGAGTGAGCATGTTGAACTACATGCCCCAGAAGACTCCGGGGCGGTCACAGGAAGTGGTGCCTGTAATTAGTGGCTGATGGAGGGCAGGTTATAAGCCCCTCCTTAATGCTCCTCTGGTGCTTGACAATTTCTACCTGGAGCTGCTTTTGTTTGGAAGGATTTTTCCGTGTCGTCTTGCCATCTACCAGTGAACTTGAAATCTTACTGCTGCCCGACCAAAGCGTGAGTGTGCGCTCCGTTTCTTTGGGCGTGTCCATCCTGCAGCGGCGGTGGTGCCGTGCTGCTCTTCCCGGCAGCTTGTGTTGCGAGCTGCGTTTCCGTACCGTGAGTGGGGCTGTGTTCACCATCGTCTCCCATTTCACAACAAGATCCCTCCTGTCTGCCGGAGGAGGTCATGGGCAGTGCTGGGAGTGTATGCCCGTGCAGCTAGCATTTTCAGAGCTATGAACCCACATCAGCGGCTCCTGGGAAGTAACAAGGAGCTGCGAACTCGTCTGAAACCCAGATAAGTGGGAAAAGCTTCTTTGGTTTATTCTGTTCTTTTCTTTGGAACGTTCTCCTGTGTTACTTGGGATCCCTCCCTCGACCTTTGTTGTGGACTCTCCTGGGGGAGAGTAGTGACTTTGCAACTGCAGTGGGATATCCCTGAGGTGCGCCTCGGCAAAGGCTCAAGTGGACAACGACAAATTGGGGCTCAGCGGTGTGCCCGATTTACTAATTACAGTGTGCTGCATGCTATGGAATGTGAGTACCAGAACCAAGGGGTGTTCCTAAGATAGAGTGCATGTGTGTGAACACTTATATTAACTTGCCTCCTTTCTTGTTTACAGGCTTTTTGACATGAAGCTGAGGTTCCCCTACCAATCGTTGGTGATCCACATCATCCAGAAGGTGTCTGGACGTGTGCTGCTTCCTCATTTGGCAGCATTTGTTGTTTTCTCACCTTCCTTGTTCTCCCCAGTGTGCTTATACACAGGGCAGTGTTCTTGCTGCACTCCCTGTGTGACAGCGGATAGGGGAATCGGGGAAATCGCAGCCTTCCATCATCCCCGCTGGATGACTCCGCAGGTCAGTGGTGTTTCACATTAGACAGGCCTGACAATCTGATCTTTGGGGGACTCTTTTTTTTCTTGGATTCCCGCTATTTTACTGTTTGTCTGTTTAGCTTCAGCGCCCTAGCTGCTTACTTTCAATATAGAATTCCTCCTCCCACCTTCTCTTAATGCCACAGTTGTGTTACTGCTGCCTTTTTAGGTCTCGCCTGGCGTTGCAGCGCGCATCCGCTGTCGCTCTGCGAGGTCTTCTTGGAATCAATACGGTTTTAGAAGTTCGCTTTCGGCTCCGCCCGTAATTTCCATTGGTGTGCGTCATTTGGCGTCACCAATTATGCTAAACGGGGTGTAATGATTGTCCCGGAGGCTTTTTAGTCCCTCCTGGTTACCACCCTGTCCACTTTTGGCCCCGCCCACCTGGACTGGATGTTTTACTCGCGGCGTGCCACTAAGCACTTTTTCCCTAGCCTCGCACTCTGCATTTTATAATTCTTCAGTCTCGTTCGATTATACCTTGTTTTTGTATGCAGGTTCTGGGGTAGTCTTGTCCTCGCCCTGCACTCTGCATTCTCGAATACTGCTCATTGGCTACAGCAGGTAGTGTTGTGTTATACTCGTTTTGTGGCTGCTCTCTCTATGACCCTGCAATCTGTATTCTGAAGTCCTGTCCTTTGGCTAGCCTGTGCGAGATTTACTCATGCATGTTCCGGGGCGCGCCTTCCCGCCCCGCCGTGTGTTGTTGCTTCTCAGTCCCTCGGAAGCGGCCGCAGATGGCGCACAGCTCTCGGTGGTGGTTTCCTGCACAGCCACGAAACGAGATGGCAGCTTGAATACAGGTGCTTCCTCTCTGCCAAAACCCACAAGTACATTCCTTCTTCTACCCTACCCCCGGCGCTCCGTTTTTTTATAATTGTTTTTACTTTAATTCATAGCCCGGTGTTATATAAAAACCTCTATGTCCTCTGTAGGCACTTAAACTGCCTACAAAAACCCCTCCTCTTCGGGTGTAACCCTGCCTCTCTCCCTCTGTTACACAGACCCACCATGTGTGTAATCAGCGCGGCCGTGCACCTCAAACCTCCTTTCCTTCCTCTATGTGTAACTCCCCCCCCACCCTTTACACGGGTTCTCTTTCTATCTATCTCACAGACCACCCCGTGTCTGTGTAACACAGGCCTACCGCAATCTATGTGTAACATACACGGTCTGTGGTCTCAGGTCTCACGCTGCCTTCGTGTCTCAACCCCTGTGCCTCCGTAACCGGCCGTCTGTCTCCCTCTCTCTCTCTGTCCCGGCTCACCGACCCCTCTTCCACAGATTGATCGTAATATAAACAACGTCATTGTATGTCTCTCACATACCCCCGTTCTGTAAGCCACTCGCTCACCCATGTCTGTATAAGCAGCGGTGGGTCTCTCTATGCCTCACAGACCTCTACGTCCCTAACATCTCGCACCCACCATCCTTGAGTCTGTCTCACAAATATCATATATCCGTATGTCTGCATAAACCCCTCACTCTGACTCCTTCGTCACATTCTGTGTAACAGAAGCAGTCTCTGCCCCCCTGAGTGAGAGGGGCTGTCTCTTGTCTTATAAATATCCTGTCCGTATGTCTGCTTGAACCCCCCGCCCTCAATCCCCCTAGTCTCCTTTCTCTCTCAGGCTCCTTCTTTACACTCGGTGTAACACAGGCAGTCTCGTCCCCGCCTTCAGTAAGAGAGGCCGTCTCTTATCTCACTAATATCCTGTTCGTAAGTCTGCTGAAAACCACTCTCTGCCTCTCGCAGAGTCATTGTTTACACTCTGAGTGACGCAGGCTGTATCTACCCCTTGAGTGCGAGAGGGTGCTGTCTGCAGCTTGTGCTGCAGGCTTGGGGCAGCACTGATTGCACATGTGTGCAGTCTGCGGCTTGTGCGGTAGGCTCCGGGTATCACTGATTGCGCACGTCTACTGTCTGCAGCTTGTGCAGCAGGGTCTGGGAAGCACTGATTGTACATGTGTGCAGTCTGTGGCTTGTGCGGCAGGCTCTGGGTAGCACTGATTGCACACGTCTACTGTCTGCAGCTTGTGCAGCAGGGTCTGGGAAGCACTGATTGCACATGTGTGCTGTCTACAGCTTGTGTTGCAGGCTTCGGGAAGCACGGATTGCACATGTGTTCCTTTGCAAAGCGCTCTTCTAGACCTCCTGTGAAGTGCTCTTCACGGTTACTCGTTCTCCCCCGGCTCCATCGTGTTGCGCATTATTTAATGCTCAACATGTGAGGTGTTCTTGTGTGGGTGGATAGGGCTCGTGCGTGTTTTTGTGTAGAGTGTAAACACGGAGTGGCTGTGTGTTTTGAGCCTGCATTTGTCAATTAATATGTGTGGTGTGGTTGGGGGATGTCCGTGCGTGTTTTGTATAGACTGCGTATGCTGAGTGGCTCTGTGTGTCTGTATTAAGGCCAGTCTGGGGAAGTGACAGTAACACACTTTTGTTGGAAGAACCAATAAAGAACTCTGCGAAAAAGAACTATTATTTCAAACACTGCACAGCTCTACAACTAAATCTGAAACCGGGAACTTCACTACACACCACATACACTCCATAACACATGGATAAAAGACATTGTCATTTACAACGCCATTTACAACGCCAATAGCTCTAAATTAAGCAAATGCAAGACCTATTGCATTTCCAATGCTTGTTTACTGCTGCCTTCTCCACAGTGCCACCCGTTCTGTTGCTTGTATTTTAGGCTTTTTGCACTTTTCAATCTCCACCGTCAGTTGTGCATTTTCTAGTAGGATATTTGCTTGGTTTGGGCTTCTTTTAAGGGGGATTGGGCTTGTTTTTTAGGTATGGCCTGCAAAGGGTTTACATCCCACCCCCTCTCTTTCCTGACTTTTCATTGGTTCCTTTGCAGACCACTTGCTTTTCCTCCAGTTCTATTGGGTGTAGCTTTTTTTCTTGAATTGACCAATGCTGGTTTAGGACTTGTGCCTTGCATGTGATGCCTAAGTGGGACATCTACCTTGGAGGTCAGCACATGCTAGAATGTGGTGTCGCAAGCTCCCATGTCTACAGAGCAGATGTGTTACTTTAGAAAGAATTTCAATTTTGGAAAGCAACGTAACTCTTATAGTTTTGCTACGCTTAACTGGCATCTGTTTCTTTTGTTTAATTCGTGCTGCAAAGACGCGGGTCTGCCCAGTTCCTGTGCAAGGGGCTGCTGTGAAGGTAGGGCGCTCCCCGTGACACCCTGCACCATGCTTTTATCTTTCCTTTTTATTGCATCTCTGTAACTATAGATTTTCCAGCTCGATTCCGATCCGTCCCGAGTGTCGGATACATAATTAACAGCACACCATATAAAATACAAGTTAATAGACCATCACACTTTAATAACACTTCCAATCCAAATATACATTGCAGGGACTGTGTGTCGGCCTCACTGAGGCACTGAGGTTGTATACTAGCTTCACTTTGCAGCACTCTCTCCCAGTAGTAGCACGTCGGCTTTGTGTCAAGTTATGAAGTAGTGTGCGCGTGCTACTTTCACCTACCACTTGGGCACACCACTCAGTACTTTTTTTATACTGTCTGTGCTGTTGTGGGCAAAAAGTCAGAATCAATTAGCCAAGATTACAGGTCGTCATATTCTTGCATCAAGTGATTTGCCTAGAATCACAGGATGTTGAGCCGTTGCGTAGACTCGAACCTGGCTCCCCAAAGCCAAGGCCAGCAGCGCTGGGAGTTACGGCACATCCTCTCCCCTTGTAAACAATAACTGCATTAACCACATACCCCTTTCCTCCTCTAGCTAGCTAAAACACCCTAAAACAGGCATTGCTTTAGTGCAGGTTGTAAGCCTACAGGAACCGAAGAAAGACAGAACAGCCGACGCCTGTTGCATCTTGCCATAGCTTTACTTTACAGACCACAACAGGAAAGGTGGGCACAGGCAACAACAAAGCTATAAAAAAAATATTAATAAAGAGTTTTATTTTCTAACCAACTGTTTCAAAATGCATGGAAATTTTAGTACTATATGTTTACAACATTTAAGTGCAAAACAAAAAAAAAAGAAATCATAACTATTACATTTAGAATTATACAAAAACTAGGATCTTTCCCTTCTATATTCCATCTTTTGTCAATCAGGCAAAGCATACACATTCAAAAATGGCCGTCAGTTATTAAGCAAATATTCCATTTGAACAAGGAAATGTGGAACGACGCCTAGAATATTCTTTAAAAAGAGACTTGCATCGCACTTCTTTGTTGTCTTTACCCAAATCGCCTGTATAGTATCTCTGACACGAGGTTGCGCAACAAGAATGGGGCGGAGTTTTAGAGTTCATGATCACAGGCCAAATGAAAGAAACCTTTCAGTGACAATGACGTTCTTCCAGACTTTTACTTGGTATTGCAGTCATTATGAGTTAGAGGGTCTCCGAAACAGCGACTGTGTGCAGGATGTTAATTGCTCAACCTTTGTAGGCTTTCATCTGTGCATCACCTAGTGGTAAGTTTCTGCAGATTGAAACAGTTTAGAGAATGAAGTCCAATACAACCCAACCTATTTACCCTCAGGTGTCATAGAAGATCAATCCCTCAGGCATCTAATGCAAACACAGTACCAAAGCCTTGCATATAGTTATGCTTGGTTGGGTGACCGAGCATGGCTTTCTTAGCAAATACGTTTTTAGGTCTCGCCTGGCGTTAGCAGGGCGCATGCGCTGCTCTCGCCATGCGAGGGCCTTTTGGAATCGATACGGATTTCAGATGTGCACGCGGACGGACAGAAGATGTGCACGCGGACGGACAGAAGATGTGCATGTGGGGACTGGATGCTTTACTCGCGGCGTGAGATGGACGCACTATATTTTTCACACTGGCGACAGCTTGTTTTTTCTGCTGCCTACGTTCTGCCGTAATCTGTGAATGTGATGTTACTCCTTATGTATGTTTGGGGCCATGCACTGCTTATTTATGCTGTTTTTTGCTGTACAAAATCAATAAAAAAAAGTTTATAAAAAATATATATACAAATTATAAAGTACCCTCGTTTGTTCATCGTCCTGTATGCTGTACTGGAAATAACCGAAGCACTAATGCTTTTGTTTGGAATTTTCTTTCTGAATACACAGGAGTTTAGTGGGATTTCACTTATTTGCCTTGAAAACATTTTAAAAACTCGTTGACAATTATAGAAGTCAAAATCCAGCAGGTGGCTCGTACATCTCACCCAAATCGCTCGATTTAAATATACACACCCTCAAATGTATCCAAAATTATTATTGTTTTTTTTTCATGTGCTTTAATTTCTTGCATCTCTAAGAAGGTGATTCTCTTACCAATGTTGTCAAACATAAGAAATGCATCGGCTTTGTGCTGGTAAATCTCGTGGATGTTCTTAAAAGTGAGAGTTCCACAACTGGATGTCTGAAATTCGACGTTTCCATAAATACAGACAAACGCGCGAGTCGCTATTCTACAGTCCTGCACTATATCCAGTATGCACACTGTACCATCTTCTTGTTTGATGTGTTTTTGTTTTAAACATCAGCCCCATGCATTCTTTACAAAGTCATCAATAATTATGCTGGTATTAAACCGGCAGATGGCACACATGCCAACTAGTTCTATTTTCAGCAACTTAAATATTTCTATTTATTTACTTTCTCCTAACAGATAGCCACATGCCTAATACACATTTGTTCCAGACTAACTCTTGGGTGCCCCAACCGTAAACAAAAAGCATTTTTTCGAGCATCAGACGAGGCGAAAACACATACCAGGCAACAGGTGCACCGGCCCACGCATCTGCTCAGGGACAGGCCCACAACGTGGACATTCTTTGCATATTAGCGACCAGCGGAGGGACACTAATAAAACAATTCAGCAGTACTTGGCCTAAGCTCCATAGAAGGGACAAACACACAAGGAAGAAAGTGACAATGGTACAACCTTTACCAATAAGAAGCATTAAATATGCAATAGGTCTCGCCTTTGATTAAGTTAAAGCCATTTGCTTTGCTAATGGTATTGTATAGCAAAGCAAATGGCTTTAACTTAATGAAAGGCGAGACCTATTGCATTTTTAATGCTCGTTTACATAGGTTAGGCAAGCATGAGCCATTGGTATAGTGTAGTGAACAATCGATTCTGGGTCAGAGGGTTTCCATCACTGCCTGAAGGTCTCCGGTCTCTCTCTCATCTCTCGCCCCTCTCTCACTCTCCTCTCTCTATCCTCTCTCTTTCTCTTGCTGTCCCACTCTCTCTCTCTCCTCGCTCTCTTGCTCTCCCTCTCTCATCTCTCTCTTCTCTCTCCACTCTCTCTCTTTTCTCTCTCCCTCTCGATCTCTCCTCTCTTTCTCTCGCTCTCCTTCTCTGTGTCGCTCTTCCTCTCTCTCTCTCCTCTTTCTGTTTCTTCTCTCTCTCTACTCTCCTCTCTCTCTCTTTCTCTTGCTCTCCTTCTTTCTCTCTCTCTCCCCTTCTTTCTCTCTCTCCTCTCTCTCTCTCTTCTCACTCAATTCTTTGTCCCTGCCAAATTTTTCTTGAAGGCATATCACCCATCACAAATTTTGTACAGAATCAGAGGATTTGCTTTGGTTAGTGCTGGTTACTTTCTTTACGTACATTCCCTGTGCATGACAGCATCCAACGCTTAACTCGTGTGAAATTATGATAAAATGCCATTGGGAGAATAGATGTACTTTTCTCATTCTGTTGCTTTAAAAGGACGTGCACAGTATGTCAAGAGCAACCACGTGCAGCATATTAGCACACCAAAACTGTAAATCACGAGAAATTATTTTAACTGCGTAAATTTTTTTTTTGCACTGAGACAACTGAACTGTGCCTGCTTTTTGGGCGGATTTAGTGGGGTTTTTTTAGACTGTGAATACCAGTGGTTGTCGATACCATAAGTAGTTTATTTGGTGCCACTCATGATTAGACAAGGCAAAAAGTGAAGGATAGAACGCTTGAAGTAAGCAAAATCCTTAGAAATGATTTTAACTAAGTCAGTGTTTTTTTCTTTGCAACTGTAAATTAGCGTAGTCTAACCACCCCTCAACTCCCAAATTACAGTCAGTTGCACAGCTTATCCTGCTCTACAACATACCTTAAACACATTGGCAAAGCCAATAGCTCTGGCTAAGCACTTATAAGGTCACAAAAGCAGATCTATTGGCAATACAATAGGTCTCGCATTTGCAATAATTTGAGCTATCGGCATTGTAAATGACTGGCTTTTATTTATGTGTTTTGAAAACCTGCAAGCGGTGCGCAAACACAGTTTGTACTTAAAGTCCTTGCTTACACTTGCAGGTTTTCAAAACAGATAAATAAAAGGCATTGTCATTTGCAATGCCAATAGCTCAAACTCTCACAAATGCGAGACCTATTGCATTGCAAATGCTTGTTATCCTTTCTCCACACCTTTTTCTGAATGCCCCACTTGGATTCTAACCACGGACTCATATTTCTAAACTGCTTCTTCATTGTCTTTCTCTCCTTTTCTATGCCCACTGGATCCCATTCATTTAATGCTTTAAATTATAAAGCTCTTGGTTGCAGCTTTTTCTCATGTATTGCATGTCTTAAGATATAAAGTTTTCTAGTACTCTGTAAAGACAAATTGCATGCCCATGCTGCTAGAAGTGAACTAACGCCAGTCTTTTAACCACACATATCTATAAAGCTCGATGTTCGTCATCATTTCAAATGCAGGAGAACGTTCGGGAGGAATCCTCTTACCTTCCATAACAGAAACATTATGGGCTTTAGGGATTTCAATACAGCACCCACTCAAAATAACAATTAAAAGGCCCACAACACAAACAATCAATCCCAGTGCAGCTATGGAAAAGGGCAACCAATCACATCCCTGCTTACAGCGGTAACCAATGACAGTGTGACTCGTGATGACGGCTCACTAATCCCAGTATGACTCTAGGCGTCAGTCAGCTAATTGCAGCGCAACACTTCCATGAATGGAAATCCACACAATGCCTTTCCCCACCACAGATACACAAATAAACAAACAAAATCTTGCCTGCTCAACCTAAATATAAAAGGAAACTAGAGATAGATGAAAAACAATCCCACTTTTGATAGAAACTGAACTAGGACCTCCACTGAAACTGTCACTCACAAAATTTACACCAAGGCAGTTTTCCATCCAGCGGTAGTTCAGTGCGTTTACTCTCATGCACCAGAATAAACAACTCTAATCTAAATTGAACACATTCAATGTAAAGGTTGAACATTCTTAATAATACAGAAAATCAAGATAGAAAACCTTTGTGTGTATGTGGCACCTCAAAAAAAACACTATTCTGCAGACAAGTTCAGCAATATATTTTCGAGATCTTGGAATATGAAGAATCGGATTATGTTAATCCATAAAAAGCATAAAAATTCAACAACTTCTTTGATGCATGCAATTCAGTTATTTAAAAGACCATGATAAATACAATGACGAATACCAATTTACCAACTCTCAAATAGGACAAAAACATTAAAATCACAATAATTGACAATGCATAGCCAAAAATCTCACATGAAGTATAATTCATGATTCAACCCAAATCCGCACTCTCAAACTATAAATCCCATAATGTATCAATATGTTTTTGGTGCATTATACTAAATCACTTTCAATCACTCAGAATTCCTTCCACACTGCTAATACAATTGTTTCGCTCGATAACAGCACTGTAACACTGGAAATAATTAAAATTACAAACTCTAGTTGAATACAGATAAAGTACAGATCAGGGTCAAACTTTATCTCAAAAGAGGTATCTTATCTTGTTTCTTGATCCCACTTCTGACACCAAAACTTTGGGCACGCTATTTCTGTGTGCATAACAGTGGCACGCCCAAATACGCAGGGGTTGGGGACAGTGTTAACCTCAAAGTCTATGAGGTAATGTGTCCCTATAAATAAGATTCAAACAGCATCTCAAAATAAAGTATTTAAAAAATTACTTTATCAAGTAAGCAGTGTAACTCTCACCTGATGTTTCCGCAGGGGCGAGATTCAAGTTCTGATGCAAAGTCCCAACTTCCCTCACCCACCACGAATGCCCAAAAAGGTCAAAGCAAGGAATGGTGGTATGGGGGAAGAGGGGAAAACAAGGGAAGAGTAAAGACTCCTGTCCAAGGCGCACTAAGGGATGACTGGTAAGCTTCAGAAACTTCCTATGTGTTTTCTGTATAGAACGAAAAGTGTACACGTGTTAGTGTATGTATATGGTTTGGATGTAATAGATTGCAATACTGTTGTAAAAAGTTTTCATATAAGGAATAACTACCTGCTAACTTCCCCTCTTTCACTGAGGTTATAATACTGGTAGATGCAGGATAAGATTACTATCTAATGAAGTAAGAGAGGACAATAAGGTGTTATGCAATCAGAGCAGAGTACATATATAGTAAAAGGACAATATCATATGAACTGACCTATGATGGTGAAAAAACAGGGAGTCAAAAAGCCCAAATCAGATAGTCATAAAAAAGGGGAAAAACTAAATAATATATATTCGTTATAGGAATAGCTCCTAGGAAATGAAATGAGGAATAAGCACAAAATTGCGCAGGTCTATCAGATAGGGATTAATTCCTTAACTTCAGGAGTATACTAATCTGTATTGGTTTTTTTATAATAGCATTTCAGCAGATGTGCACAAGAAAATAAGATCTCCAATATGTTGTTGACAAGCCAATCATATAAGCAAAGACACCATATATGTATACATTGCGCAGCTAGCGTTACTGCCTTTGAAGATGACTTGGATTCTTTAAAGGTTTGCTTGTATTTTCTTCTTTCTTGCAGGTTTCCAAGAGAGGAGAATTACGCCCCTGCAAGATACTGGAGAAACATATACGAAGAAAGCAGGAATGGAGAAGCCAGCGTTCAGCAACCCTCCAAAGAACCTCAGGACGTGACAAGCGGTAACCCAGAAGCAAACAGGTGGGTTAACGGTGAGGCGGAAGACGCATGCGTCAACTAGAACACAAAGCACTTGTCCGCCCGTGCCGGCCAATTTTATTCAGGTTCTTGCTCCGCCCAGTCTCTCCCGATCAGGAGCAGAGCATTCCTGACAAACAGAGGGCAGTAGTGGTTTAGTTTTCGCACCTTGTTAAGGACCAGTGTTTACTGTGGGTCCAGTATAAATGACAACAGTAGTAGAGTTGAAGACGATGCTATTTGGTCATCAACACCCTACAACTCAAGGTGTTGTTTACCCAACTGTATAAAATGTTTATATAGACGAAAACCAAAGCACCCCATATAGTGTCAAACAATAGTATGAGGTCCAAACAGTGAGGATTTAGTGTGAATAGTAGTACACTTTATTGACAGTTTCCTGTAAAGTTCCAATTCCAATAAAAACAAGCATTGGCATAGCCAATAGGTCTCGCTTTTGGGACCTTATAAGTATTTAGTTAAGCTGCACAATATCCTTGGTGCAACAATATCAACCGTTGCATGGCTAAACACTTATAAGGTCCCAAAGGCGAGACCTATTGGCTATGCCAATGCTTGTTTTAAATATTTCTTCAAGATTAGGTACAGACAATGCTCATTCAAGTGCAATACAAATGTAATCAATCGGTCATGCGTTCATCCATTCATCTATTTCCTTACTCACAAATCAATTCTTAAATAAATGTATACCTATCTTCATATATACCTTTGAACATTCATTCTCCCAAAACAGTCATTAATGCATTTATCCTTTTATTTATTCATTCATCTTTGCCCAGTAATACATCTATTCATGCAAGAATCAATTCGATCATCCATATTAATTCCTGCATTCATGTAATCAGTTGGGTTGCCATCCCTCAGGTGGGAGGACATGGCGGCATTTTACACATATATGGAAATACCTTATCATAACCCTTTCCCCACCACCATCTCTCCATTGTACTCCCACACCCTCGCCGCCACCGCTGGGCGCACAGAGCAGTGATATTTCAGCAGTCGAGGCGCTCGCTGGAAAAAACATAATAGTAATGACAACAAGTCAAGAGCCCAAGCGCGCCCCACCCCAAAAAATATTTGGCACACGTGATTTTTACTATTTAGATTGGGAAGCAGTGAGATGAGACGCTTCCGAGTTGGCATCAACTATAGTAAAAAGTGGGCGCTCATATATATCTGTGGGTTTATTTTCAAGGAGCGAGTTGCGAGGTAGCGCGAGCGCAAAGGACTCCCTCTGCCACCCGATCTCGCAGCCCCCAAGCCAGCTCTTTCGCATATCAAGCAGCCCCCCGGCGGAGGGGTCGCACCGTCTCCAGAAAGAGGGAAAAAAATGCCAGATCCCCTTTGAAATAATTCAATCTATTTTAATGATTGGTTGCGCCATTCTGACTTCAAAGGGAGCCCCGGTCCTCACTCCTGATTGGCTGAGACGGGACCCCCCCTTTAAATTGTGCAAATAAGGGAGACCAGTAAACTTTTGCCTTCCACTGCGCAGCAACACGTGTCACAGCATTTTTAGCAACTTTCGAACCGTTTGAGCTAGTAACATGTTTTTTTGTTAAAACCTGCAGATTATGAAGCAGACGATGGATTATGTGGCAAACGCAGCATATCCATAATTGTGCGAAAAAATGCAGCGAACGCACAAACGCATAATTACCCTGGCCCTGCCTGTAAGTAATAAAGCCAAAGCCGCTCCATATCAAACAAAAACTGCTTTGTTACCGCAGGGCCTCGCTTGTATCAAAAAACAGCAACACAATAACTGCGAGGGCTATTAATAGATATCACTGCAACATCTCCATCGCAACACTTTGAAAGTACGTGTTAGACAACGACGGCTCGTGCGAGGCTCTCGAAATGATGCGTTGCAGGTGGAAACTGCTCCGGGAGAGATGCGAGCCCCAAAAGCAACAGCCGGAAGTCGAGACGTAATCTGGGTTTACTAAACCACGAGTTTGGATCAGCGATACACGAGATAACGTTGTTGGCGTTTGCTTTTTTTCCCAAAGCCCTGATTAAAGCCTCGCTGGAGCAAACAAGTTGTTTTTGAGAACTCCACCCGAGGCGCTGACGAGCAAAAAAAAAAAACAGACCCACAAAGCGTTTCCCTTGCGGGAGCGAGCAGGGGCACCATCTGTTTGCAAGTTAATTACAAACAGATGTCGCCAAAGCTCGCTCCCACAAGGGAATCGCCAAACGTGCATGCGTTGCCATTGAAAGCAATGCAATGCGTGCACGTTTTTGGCCTAAAAAGTGAATCGATTCCAAGAGGTCTCCTCCTATGCAGCGCATGCGCACTGCGTAGGCGAGACCTAAAAAGGGTGTCATATTACTAGAAGGACCTACAATGGCAGGATTCTGGTCTTGTGTATCTCTCAGGTCACTAGTAATGCTTGATACATCTGATTCACTGGCTGACGTGCAGGTCGCCAGTGTCTTGGTATTCTCAGTAAGTTGACTCGGACGAGATTTTATCTCATCCAACTAGTGAGCAAAGGTGAACACTCCACCATTATTTAAATCGTTTTCATCTCTCCCTAACTTCCTCATTTTTTTGTCTTTGATGTATAGTTGAAGTGAACTCAACACATCCTTGAGAATTTTGTAATTTTTCTTCAGTTAAATTTAGGCCCATGATATTATCCTCAAGTTTTTCAATGTCTTGTAAAATTGTGGCCCTTTTTCTTTCTGCATGTCTTATCAGAATGTTCATCATCCCAAAGGAGGAGGACAGAATCACGTTTTCCCATCCCCCAAGTAGATCTGTATCTAGAGCCTTGAAGGATGGGAAAATATTCACCTGTAAACCTTGTGGTACTTGTTTCAGATCTATATATCTTTGTAATTTGGTCAAATCCCACCATCTTGATAATTCTTGTTTTCTGAGGTGCTCAAGACTGATGAATTTCTGCCTGGGGCCTTCCTGACTAGTGTGGGGTGGACAGGAATTATCAAGATGGTGGGATTTGACCAGAATAAAATTTGATGAGATACAATCTCAACCAAGCCAAGGAGCCATTGACGGTTTTGCCATTTGTTAGCCCACCCTATTTAGAATGGGAAGATAAATGGCCAGTTTTCACTGTTCGTCACAGCCAGAAAATGACCCCCTATCCACGGGAGAAAATACTCAAGGTGGTCATTGTTATTTATTTATTTTTTAAATAAATCCTGCTATGGGATTTTCTTTCCGAAAATAAAAAGAAATGTAAAGTTTGCTGCACTGCTCCATTCTGTTGACTGAGCCATCCGCCAAACTTTCAATGCATTGAAAGGAACTGCTGAAAAGGCGGTTCCTGCCAATGCAAGTGATGTCAGCTAGGCTGGCCAACAATTCAAAATATGGCGAGCGGATGCTCACTCAAGGCGATGGAGTAGTTTACTCCGTTGTCCTGATGGAGTATATACCCATCCGTTAAACTCTAAATCAGGCCCCAAGTCTGAAATGTGCAGCAAATCAATATAAAATCAGGCAGCATTCCTAGTAGAGACCCAACAAATCTGGCTCACTTCCAAATAATTCTTGGGTTTATATAGCCATTTTCAGAATAGAAAATCATGGAAACTGAAAAACCATCATGGTGTGAGCAATGTTACAGCAAATAATATTTCATATTTGTAGGAGAGTAGGATCTGCCTCTTATGTTGCCCCCACTTTTTTTCTGATGTTTACACTGGTTTCTGGCTATAGTCTGGCTGGGACCCTGCCAATCAGGGCCCCAGCCTCTCTGTTCTCTCTAAACGATTTGGAGTGCACTCTAGGTGCACTAGTGATTGGATACTGTGGTACCTTATGAGTCCCTAGTATATGGTACCTTAGGTACCAAGGGCATAGGTACTTCACAGGCCTACCAGGGGCTGAAGCATGTATTATGCCACCCCTGGGAAGCAGACTAAATCTGACACCACAGGCCTGCTACTGCAGCCTGGGTGAGGAAGATGCTAGCACCCCTCACTGAGATATAGGTCCCCTATATCTCTCCTGCACACACATTGAGACTTATCAGTCACCCCTAAAGCAGGCCCTATCAATCCTGAGGGCAGGGTGCTTAGTTTCCATGTGAGGGGGTGCCTCTGCCTGAGCAGGGCCCCTCTGCAGCTCTCAGAGTCCATTCTCTGGGGCTGTTTGTGGATGCGGTTAAACCATATACTTTTAAGTGCATTATATCCTCGCGGTAGAATGCTAACTTTGGAATGGCTGCATCGAAACATGTCGTGTTTGGTGTCAAACATCTTGGAATACTACCCCCCGCCAGTCCTGGCGGCGGGGGTAGCATTCCACCCTTCTAGAGGGATAGACATGTACCTACTGTGGAAACGCGGTAGAATCCTGCAGAGCCCTGGCATCACAAAATGGATGCCACCAGTCACAGACACTGGGCTGCCCTCCTGCTGATGACCAACACTCGCAGAGGAGGAAGCCCAACAATAGATATCCTGTCCCAAGGGGGTGTGACCACCTTCCAGACAGGGTTTAGTGTATTGGGGCTGGGTGGGTGCACTCTTAGAGTGCTTTGAAGTCCTGCACTGGGAGAGCAGAAGGCTCCTCTGTGCATACCCCAGTTCAAACCGGCTCAGGGGCTACCTGCCCCTGCTCTGGCGTGAAACTGGACAAAGAGAAGTGGGTGTAGCCACCCCCTCCCCTGACCCTCCCATAGATAGGGTCATAGAGCTAGTCCCTCCCTTTCTTTTAGTATAAGAGGGGGAACCTGTGCATTGCAACCTAGATTTCCCTGGACGACGCTCTGAAGAAGAATCCCGGACCTTCGACGTTCCACTACCTTTGGAAGACTGAAGAATCTCCCTTGGAGTCAAGGAGTGACTCCCCTGCTTGGCAGGCACCAAAAACTACAAACGACGGTCGCAAACTATGCTGCTCCCGCCGGAGTCCGAAGTCCCTGCAGCCCAAGAAGTAGATTTCCTGACTTCTCTAAGGCATCGTGAGTCCCTAGCGAAGCTCAGGCCAGTGGACCCCAAGAGTGACGAGGAACCGTGACCCCTGGGTACTGTGCACTATTGTCGAGTGCAACCCCTTCACAACGTTCCACGAACTTGTGCTGTGGACCACGTGTGGTCCTAGCCTCCAGCAGGAATCCCTCCGAAGATCAGAGGCCTACCACGTCCCGAGTGACCGTGGGCCCCTGTTGAGCGAATCCTCCCGAGGCATCTTTGCGATCCCTTGCCAGCTGGCTTGTGGGTCCCCAAAAGACCTTCTAAAGACACCAAAGGGCTCCCCTGGTTGCTCCAGGCCTGCCCTGACTTACCCTCGCTGGGTGAGTCACACAGACCTTGCTGGTCTGCGCCATTGCCTCTTTACACTTTCCCCGAGACTTGCTGTTACCAAGGCTTGTTGGCTCCAATCGAGTCACCGACACCGCAGTAAGCTGCAGACATCGTGGGACACACCGAATCCAGCTCCTGGTTATCGTCGACGCCTCCTGGACCTCGTGGCTGAAGAGTCAAGGCAACTGCGAACGACCTGAACCTTGCGACGACGGTGGGCATCCATCTTCCTTGCCCCAAGCCACTGCCAAGTGACTTTGAACACTGTCCCCTCTGCTTTCAGGTCTTCCATCTTCTGAATCCAGGCTTGGATTCCTCCGGACACTTCTCCTGTCGCCGCAAGCAGCAAGTCTTCACTGGCTCCCATTGAAAACGACGCCGCGACCCGACACCAAAGAACACCTATGCACCCGGCTCCCCTGGGTGAGGTAACTTCAGCACTACGGTGCTCCTGTGGGTGTGGGCCCTAGAACTACTTACCCTGTAAGTGACTTGCTTGTAGCTTCCCTCGAAGTGCCCTAAAACTCTTGTTTTCTAAGTGCGACAATTGCGCTGACTCGTACAGGGTTCGCGTCTGTGTTAGACACAGCGTGTCCATCTCCTTTGTAACACTATCTAGAACTGTGTCCTTCGACTCGTACTGAGTTCGATCGGTGTTCGCCTCGAACACACAAGGGGCCTGTAACATCGAGACCTCCATTGCACTGACTCGCACAAGGTTCGCGTCTGTGTTAGACACAGCGTGTCCATCTCCCTTGCAACTCTACCTGTAACTGCGTCCTTCGACTCGTACAAGGACCGATCGGTGGGTTCGCCTCGAACACGCAAGGGACCTTTAACACTGAAATCTCAATCGCGTCTGTGCGCATAGACTCGTACAGGACTCGCACCGGTGCCAGGACACCGCGTCCGTCCCCTGTGGGTCTCCTACAACTACCTGGGGTGGTTCTTGGGGGTCCCTCGATTCTAGATGCCCTAGACCTAGGTCTAGTCAAACAAAGATTGTGATATTCGATTGTGCTAAACTTATTTTGATAACATTTGACTTGTACATATGTTCCTGACCTCTAATCTCATAAAGAGATTAGTAGAGAGTGTTTATTAATAAATACATATATATTTGATATATATACCTGTGTGGTGTCTTTTCATTTGGTGATTCAAGAGATTATGTGGTAAAACAAGCTGCTTTACATTCCTTCAAGACTTAGCCTGAAGGCTGCTCTCCACAGCTACCACTAGGATAGCTTTCTATAAAGGTTGTCTTAAACCTATCTACCATAAGAGTCGAATTGTTCTGGTGCAAGGTGTCCACTTTAATTAGTGAACAGCATATACCAGGCCAACTTCTCACATTGGTGGGCAGCGTGTGGGATTCCAGCTTGCTATTGTTTTACCAGAAAATCTCTATTTGAATTACTAACTGAAAACCACTATAGGTACTTAAGGTACATATAAAGTCAAGCTTAGTATCAATAAGTTCTACTGAACTTAGAGCTGTGTGCCAAGGGATAGCACACCCTTTCTACAGCTCAAGCTAGTATCAGTAGGCCACAAACTAGTGTAGGTAGTACAACACTGCACAACACTAGAATGTCCTTAAAGGGTGGAACCAGTAGATCCACTCAGCCTCAGTATAAGGACATGGCTTTCTCTGACTTGAGAGCCATGTGTGTTGAAAGACACCTGAAGCTAGGACAGAGACCCTCCACCCTACACCTGATAGATCTGCTCAGCAGATGATCTTAGATTGGCTCTAGGAGCTAATGGGTCTGAATCAGTGAGTGGGTCAATTACAGTATCTGGGTCAGATGATGAAAATCAGAATGACCAAGACTCTGTGATTGAAGGGCCAGGCCTCAAGGGGCCTGAAAAGGACAGAGGAATTCTCCCTAAGAGAGCTGACAGAGTGGAGGAGAGGCATAGGTCCCCTTCCAGGGAATCTGACCACTCTTATCACTCTGGCAGAGAATTTGTCCACCAGAGGAACTCATACTTTCCCATAAGAGAGACCTCCTCTGAAAGAATGTGCAAACTGCTGCAGTATGAGGAAGCAAGAGTTGCCCTCAGAACCAAGCAGTTGGCACTGGATAGAGAAGCCCTGGAGATCCAGAGAGCTTCTAGAAGAGAGGGTTAGAACCCCTTGGTGGCAGCAACAGTGTCCCTAGAGGCAGAGAATCTATTCCAGACCATAGGAACCTGAGCAAGGTTGTTCCTCCCTACCAGAGTGGGGATGATATCCACAAGTGGATATCTGCTATGGAGAGGGCCTGTAGAGTACAGCAGGTCCCCCAAAAGCAGTGGGCAGCAATCTTGTGGCTCTCCTTTTCAGACAAAGGTAGAGACAAGCTCCTCACTGTTAGAGAAGAGGATGCTGATAATTATGAAGTCCTGAAGAGTGCACTGATAGATGGGTTTGGCTTAACCACTGAGCAGTACAGGTTGAAGTTCAGAGACACCCAGAAGGCACAGACTCAGGACTGGACTGACTTTGTAGATTGTGCAACCAAGGCTCTGGAGGGTTGGCTGGTTGGCAGTAGGGTTACTGATTTCAAGGGATTGTATAATCTGATGATGAGAGAACAGATCCTTAATAATTGCCAGAACCAGTTGTTGCATCAATACCTGGTGGACTCAGATCTGACCTCTCTCCAAGAATTGGGAAAGAAGGCAGACAAATGGGTCAGAACCAGGGTAAGGCAGAAACCCCAGAACCAAGGGGGTGACACTAAGAAGCAAGATCCTAAGGGCTCTGAGAAAGGTGGGGATAAGTCAAAAGACCAGAAGTCTTCACAAGGGCCCCAAAAATCTGCATCTGGTGGGGAGTCACAATCCAACAAGGGAAAAGGCCAAAAGAAGCCCTGGTGCAAATTCTGTAAACAGAAAGGGCACTGGACTTCTGATTGTAACAAGTCCAAAGACCAAACCACCACCGCTCCTGCCCCTAAGGCAACTGTTCCCCCTAGCTCAGCTACTGGTGGAGGTGGTACTCAGAATAAGGGTGTAGTAGGGTTGACCCTGGGTTCTGAAGTGGACTCTGACCTAGTCAGAGTGCCCACTCAGGCAATGCTGATTTATGAGGGAGACCTTAACATGTCCTTCCTAGTAAGTCCCAGTAATCTGGGCAAATACAAACAGCAGCCTGTAATAAATGGCAAACAGGCTTTGGCATTTAGGGACACAGGTGCTAGTGTCACCATGGTGGCAGAGGATCTTGTGGACCCTGGACAGATCATCCTGGGCGAAATATACCAGGTGACCAATGCAAGCAATGTCAGGACCAACCATAGTCTGGCAGTTGTGAATTTCTCCTGGGGAGGGGTAACTGGCCTCAAGAAGGTTGTAGTCAGTGCAGACCTCCCTGTCGAATGTCTATTGGGCAATGATCTAGAGACTTCAGCCTGGTCTGAAGTAGAGTTATGGACTCATGCTGAGATGTTGGGCATCCCTGCAGAGGTATTTGCTGTGACCAGGTCACAAGCAAGAATGCATAACACTGAACCAGCTCTGGATCCTGGAACAATGGACCAGATGCTTCCCAAGAGGAGGAGCAGTAGGGTAAAGGCAGTGCCTTCCCCTCTGTCTCAGATCACAGATTCACCCCCAGAGGGAGGTGAAGCAGATCCTGAAGAAGGAACTGCCCCAGAGGGACTTGAGCCTGATCAGGTTGAGTTCTTGGGGGCAGGGGGCCCTTTTAGGGAAGATCTGAGTAAGGAGCAACAGTGCTGCCCCTCTCTTGAACCCCTCAGACAGCAGGCTGCTGCTGAGGCTGCTGGGAGTGCTAGTGGGTCCCATAAAGTTTATTGGGATGAGGGACTCTTATATTTTGAGGGTAGAGATCCAGCCCCTGGAGCCACCAGGAGGATGGTAATACCTCAGACGTTTAGGGGGTTCCTCTTGACCCTAGCACATGATATCCCTTTGGCAGGTCACGGGCCAAAACAAGACCTGGGACAGGCTTGTCCCACATTTTCATTGGCCACATATGTCAGAGGACACAAAGGAGTTTTGTCGCTCCTGTGTCACATGCCAAGCCAGTGGTAAGGCAGGTGGCACAACAAAGGCCCCCCTGATACCACTACCTGTGGTGGGGGTACCCTTTGAAAGGGTAGGGATTGACATTGTTGGTCCCCTTGACCCTCAAACTGCATCTGGGCACAGGTTTATCCTGGTGGTAGTGGATCATGCCACTAGGTACCCAGAAGCCATTCCCCTGACCACAGCCCCTGTGGTGGCAAGAGGGGAAACAGCCTTAATAACGAATTTCTAACAACGAGTGGGCTTAACCACGAATCATAAACAACGACCTTTTCCTGAACCACGACCTCATTAACCAATACTGTACCTGGCTTACTAAGCCTGTCCGAAAAAGTAACTCAGTCTGATTTCAATTTTTACAAAATGTTAAAATATTGTTTTGATTTGATCTGTACATTTACCTATTATAATTATGCAGTCGTTAGATTAGACTTAGTTAAAATTTACCTTGTGAGGCCAGTAGATGGCACTGTATGCTTGTTTTTCACTGATGCATACTGACCTGTGCTCGATGCGACTGTTCGGTGTGGTTTTCACACTTCAAAAGGACACAAAATGTTGGTTGGCCATTTTTTATTAAATGTTTTAATCGAGACTATTGTATTTAAAAATGAAAAAATGTTCTGGGATTCATTTTAAAAAAACATTATTTTCTGTGAGAACGTGTATTTCATATAATCGCTTTAAATAGTGCAATTTGTGTTAATTTTCCATTTGTTATGCCGGCTTTATAGTTAGCATTCTAGTGTGTAAATATTATAAAAAAAAGATGTTGGACTTTTATTTCATTGTTTTACACCGTCCATAACTGTCTCTCTGTAAGTTCGTCGGTATTTTTTTAAAACGATCATTTGATGGCTAATTTAAAGAATCATTAAAAAAAATAGTTTTAATTAGAAGTGTTGTTTAATTTAATTACTTTTTTTGTTCGTGTTTCAAACATGCATTGTATTGAACGTAGTGGTAGATTCGGAATATATGTCAATAGAAAAATATTCGTGGTTCAGAAAGTCGTGGTTAAAAACATAGTGGTTTGGCTTTGGTCGTTGTTTAGCCTTCGTGGTTTAGGCACTCGTTATTAAAGTGGTAGTTGCTTAATCATACATTCGGCAAGAGCCCTCATTGGAGTTTTCTCCAGAGTGGGTTTCCCAAAGGAGGTCATTTCTGACAGAGGTACCAACTTCATGTCAGGATATCTGAAAGCAATGTGGAAGGAGTGTGGTGTAACTTATAAGTTCACCACCCCCTATCACCCACAATGCAATGGTTTAGTTGAACGCTTCAACAAAACCTTGAAAGGAATGATTAAAGGACTCCCAGAGAAGCTTAGGCGGATATGGGACCTTCTTCTTCCTTGCCTGTTGTTTGCATACAGAGAGGTTCCACAGAAGGGGGTTGGTTACAGCCCATTTGAGCTTCTGTTTGGGCATCCTGTGAGATGTCCATTGTGTTTGGTAAAAGAGGGCTGGGAGTTACCTCTCAAGCCCCCAAACAAGATGTGATGGACTATGTACTTGGTCTCCGCTCCCGGATGGCTGAGTACATGAAAAAGGCAACCAAAAACCTGGAGGCCAGCCAAGAATTACAAAAAGCTTGGCATGACCAAAAGGCTGTACTGACTGTATACCAGCCAGGACAGAAGGTGTGGGTATTGGAGCCTGTGGCCCCAGCAGCCCTCCAGGACAAGTGGAGTGGCCCCCATACAATAGTTGAACAGAAGGGAGAAGTCACCTACCTGGTGAATCTTGGAACTCCCAGGAGCCCTCTGAGGGGGCTCCATGTCAACAGATTAAAGCCATATGTTGACAGGGCTGACATGGGCTTACTCATGGCAACTGATGAGGAACAGGAGGAGGAGAGTGACCCTCTCCCTGACCTGCTCTCTCAGAACCCTGATGATGGGTCAGTAGATGGTGTTGCTTTGGCAAGCAGCCTCACTGACCATCAGCAAACTGAGTGCAGACAAGTTCTGCAACAGTATAGACATATGTTTAGCCTGACCCCTAGTCAGACTTCCTGGTGCACCCATGAGGTGGACACTGGAGACAGTCTGCCTGTCAAGAATAAAATCTACAGGCAACCTGACCATGTCAGGGACTGTATCAGGACTGAAGTCCAGAAAATGTTGGAGCTAGGTGTAATTGAGCCTTCAGATATCCCTTGGGCTAGCCCAGTAGTCCTGGTACCCAAGCCTCATACCCAGGGTGGTAAGAAAGAAATGAGGTTTTGTGTAGACTACAGAGGCCTCAATGCAGTCACTAGGACTGATGCCTATCCCATACCAAGGGCAGATGAGCTGATTGATACTTTGGCCTCAGCCAAGTATCTAAGCACGTTTGACCTGACAGCTGGCTACTGGCAGATCAGGTTAGCTGATGATGCAAAAGCCAAAACAGCATTTTCGACCCCTGGTGGGCACTACCACTTTGTGGTGATGCCCTTTGGATTGAAAAATGCACCTGCCACTTTTCAGAGGTTGGTGAATAAAGTTCTGACAGGGATGGAAACTTATTGCTCAGCTTATCTAGATGATATTGCTGTCTTTAGTTCCTCCTGGCAGGATCACCTGGTCCACCTCAGGAATGTTTTGGAGGCCCTGCAGAAAGCAGGCCTCACTATCAAGGCCACTAAGTGCCAGATAGGGCAGAGTCAGGTTGTATACCTGGGCCACCTTGTAGGTGGAGGCCAGGTTCAGCCTTTACAGAGCAAAATCCAAACCATAATGGAATGGGTTGCTCCAACCACCCAGACACAGGTGAGAGCCTTCTTAGGCCTGACTGGGTACTATAGGAGGTTTGTCAAGGGATATGGATCTATAGTGACCCCCTTGAATGATCTGACCTCAAAGAAAATGCCAAAAAAGGTTCAGTGGACAGCTAGCTGTCAAAAGGCATTTGAAGACCTAAAGCAGGCCATGTGCACTGCCCCCATCTTACAGAGTCCAGACTACACCAAAAAGTTCATTGTCCAAACAGATGCTTCTGAGCTGGGTGTGGCAGCTGTACTGTCTCAACTGAATGATGAAGGTCAAGACTAGCCAGTAGCTTTTATTAGCAGAAGGCTGACCCCTAGAGAGAAACGTTGGTCAGCTATAGAGAGGAGGCCTTTGCTGTGGTGTGGGCCCTGAAGAAGCTGAGGCCATACTTGTTTGGCACTCACTTCATAGTTCAGACTGACCACAAGCCCCTCCTATGGCTTAAACAGATGAAAGGTGAAAACCCAAAACTTTTGAGGTGGTCCATTTCCCTACAGGGGATGGACTATACAGTGGAACATAGACCTGGGACCCAACATGCCAATGCTGATGGACTCTCAAGGTATTTCCACTTTGAACACGAAGACTCAACTGGTCAAGGTTAGTTTAGTGTCCCTGCGTTTGGGGGGGTTTTGTAGGAGAGTAGGATCTGCCTCTTATGTTGCCCCCACTTTTTTCTGATGTTTACACTGGTTTCTGGCTATAGTCTGGCTGGGACCCTGCCAATCAGGGCCCCAGCCTCTCTGTTCTCTCTAAACGATTTGGAGTGCACTCTAGGTGCACTAGTGATTGGATACTGTGGTACCTTATGAGTCCCTAGTATATGGTACCTTAGGTACCAAGGGCATAGGTACTTCACAGGCCTACCAGGGGCTGAAGCATGTATTATGCCACCCCTGGGAAGCAGACTAAATCTGACACCACAGGCCTGCTACTGCAGCCTGGGTGAGGAAGTGTTAGCACCCCTCACTGAGATATAGGTCCCCTATATCGCTCCTGCACACACATTGAGACTTATCAGTCACCCCTAAAGCAGGCCCTATCAATCCTGAGGGCAGGGTGCTTAGTTTCCATGTGAGGGGGTGCCTCTGCCTGAGCAGGGCCCCTCTCCAGCTCTCAGAGTCCATTCTCTGGGGCTGTTTGTGGATGCGGTTAAACCATATACTTTTAAGTGCATTATATCCTCGCGGTAGAATGCTAACTTTGGAATGGCTGCATCGAAACATGTCGTGTTTGGTGTCAAACATCTTGGAATACTACCCCCCCGCCAGTCCTGGCGGCGGGGGTATCATTCCACCCTTCTAGAGGGATAGACATGTACCTACTGTGGAAACGCGGTAGAATCCTGCAGAGCCCTGGCATCACAAAATGGATGCCACCAGTCACAGACACTGGGCTGCCCTCCTGCTGATGACCAACACTCGCAGAGGAGGAAGCCCAACAATAGATATCCTGTCCCAAGGGGGTGTGACCACCTTCCAGACAGGGTTTAGTGTATTGGGGCTGGGTGGGTGCACTCTTAGAGTGCTTTGAAGTCCTGCACTGGGAGAGCAGAAGGCTCCTCTGTGCATACCCCAGTTCAAACCGGCTCAGGGGCTACATGCCCCTGCTCTGGTGCGAAACTGGACAAAGGGAAGTGGGTGTAGCCACCCCCTCCCCTGACCCTCCCATAGGTAGGGTCATAGAGCTAGTCCCTCCCTTTCTTTTAGTATAAGAGGGGGAACCTGTGCATTGCAACCTAGAATTCCCTGGACGACGCTCTGAAGAAGAATCCCGGACCTTCGACGTTCCACTACCTTTGGAAGACTGAAGAATCTCCCTTGGAGTCAAGGAGTGACTCCCCTGCTTGGCAGGCACCAAAAACTACAAACGACGGTCGCAAACTACGCCGCTCCCGCCGGAGTCCGAAGTCCCTGCAGCCCAAGAAGTAGATTTCCTGACTTCTCAAAGGCCATCGTGAGTCCCCAGTGAAGCTGAGGCCAGTGGACCCAAAGAGTGACGAGGAACCGTGACCCCTGGGTACCGTGCACTATTGTCGAGTGCAACCCCTTCACAATGTTCCACAAACTTGTGCTGTGGACCACGTATGGTCCTAGCCTCCAGCAGGAATCCCTCCGAAGATCAGAGGCCTACCACGTCCCGAGTGACCGTGGGCCCCTGTTGAGTGAATCCTCCCGAGGCGTCTTCGCGATCACTTGCCAGCCAGCTTGTGGGTCCCCAGAAGACCTTCTAAAGACACCAAAGGGCTCCCCTGGTTGCTCCAGGCCTGCCCTGACTTACCCTCGCTGGGTGAGTCCCACAGACCTTGCTGGTCTGCGCCATTGCCTCTTTACACTTTCCCCGAGACTTGCTGTTACCAAG
Organism: Calotriton arnoldi; assembly: GCA_963921515.1. Lineage (NCBI taxonomy): Eukaryota > Metazoa > Chordata > Amphibia > Caudata > Salamandridae > Calotriton > Calotriton arnoldi. Next base: position 358,980 of record CAWUFW010012078.1, read on the forward strand.
GCTTGTTGGCTCCAATTGAGTTGCCGACACCGCAGTAAGCTGCAGACATTGTGGGACACGCCAAATCCAGCTCCTGGTTGTTGTCGACACCTCCTGGACCTTGTGGCTGAAGAGTCAAGGCAACTGCGAATGACCTGAACCTTGCGATGACGGTGGGCATCCATCTTCCTTGCCCCGAGTCACTGCCAAGTGACTTTGAACACTGTCCCCTCTGCTTTCAGGTCTTCCATCTTCCGAATCCAGGCTTGGATTATTCCGGACACTTCTCCTGTCGCCGCAAGCAGCAAGTCTTCACTGGCTCCCATTGAAAACGACGCCGCGACCCGACACCAAAGAACACCTATGCACCCGGCTCCCCTGGGTGAGGTAACTTCAGCACTACGGTGCTCCTGTGGGTGTGGGCCCTAGAACTACTTACCCTGTAAGTGACTTGCTTGTAGCTTCCTCGAAGTGCCCTAAAACTCTTATTTTCTAAGTGCGACAATTGCGCTGACTCGTACAGGGTTCGCGTCTGTGTTAGACACACCGCGTCCATCTCCTTTGTAACACTATCTAGAACTGTGTCCTTCGACTCGTACTGAGTCCGATCGGTGTTCGCCTCGAACACACAAGGGGCCTGTAACATCGAGACCTCCATTGCACTGACTCGCACAAGGTTCGCGTCTGTGTTAGACACAGCGTGTCCATCTCCCTTGCAACTCTACCTGTAACCGCGTCCTTCGACTCGTACAAGGACCGATCGGTGGGTTCGCCTCAAACACGCAAGGGACCTTTAACACTGAAATCTCAATCGCGTCTGTGCGCATAGACTCGTACAGGACTCGCACCGGTGCCAGGACTCCGCGTCCGTCCCCTGTGGGTCTCCTACAACTACCTGGGGTGGTTCTTGGGGGTCCCTCGATTCTAGATGCCCTAGACCTAGGTCTAGTCAAACAAAGATTGTGATATTCGATTGTGCTAAACTTATTTTGATAACATTTGACTTGTACATATGTTCCTGACCTCTAATCTCATAAAGAGATTAGTAGAGAGTGTTTATTAATAAATACATATATATTTGATATATATACCTGTGTGGTGTCTTTTCATTTGGTGATTCAAGAGATTATGTGGTAAAACAAGCTGCTTTACATTCCTTCAAGACTTAGCCTGAAGGCTGCTCTCCACAGCTACCACTAGGATAGCTTTCTATAAAGGTTGTCTTAAACCTATCTACCATAAGAGTCGAATTGTTCTGGTGCAAGGTGTCCACTTTAATTAGTGAACAGCATATACCAGGCAAACTTCTCACAATATTTTTTTAAGCTTCACATCACCCAACCATCTTAGCCCTAACCCACTACATGAACATTGATTTGCTCCTTCTGACCTAATGTCATCCAGAGGTGTCAGAACAAGCTAGTTACATAAACAACAGAAACAATCGTGAATTAATGTGATACAGTGTTCTAGCAGGAAGAGCCTTGGAAAGTAGCAAAAGACTTCCTCCCCGAGTTCTTCAAGAACAATAAGTCATATAAAATAAACAGTGAACATCTTGCTGCACTTGGTGTTGAGCAAGAAGATATAAACACAGAATGAACATCTTGATTCAGCAGCCATTTCAACAAACATGAAGGCAAGGCCTAGCTAGTCTAAACCTGAAAAATACCCTAAAACACATCATAATTATATTGTTTCAATTGCAATAGCTCATGTTAAGACACATGTATGAATTCAAAGGAAGAACAACTAATATTAAAGCACACAAATAGTTCAAATGTGGAAAACTTACCCCACGAGTGGAGCACTATATCCTTGATGAATTGGGTCATTTGACAACCTTATTGGTAAACATCCAGTACTCAGTAGCACCAGCATACCAGCATTAATGGAGGAGCTGAATTTTATATACAAATTTTAAACTAATTATAATAACGCTGCACAAATTTAACGAAATATACCACTTACAGAATGCCCTGATTTTTTTTATACGAAAGTGATCACAATATGAGTCCCATCTGAATTTTTCCAGTTTTATGGTTCCTATTTTACTGACGTTTCTGTCTGCATATATATTCGCACTCACATTTTTCTATCTAAATGGTATTTATCCAGATTTATTTTGGTGAGTGAATGATAAACTTGCAACTAGTGCATTTCCATTCGTAAATTGAATACAATGGGCACTGATTGTAAAAGGACGAGTGCTGGTGCCCAGAGCTCTGCTCATAAGACCACAACCGGTGCTAATAAATTTCAGTGCACAGAATACCAAGGCTGCACAGTCTTGAACTCACCTCATTCCTCACTAATCCACCGCTAGACAGTCCATACCTCTTTCTCACTCAGTCCTTCATTTGTGAAAGAATAAGTGCCGGTGCCAAAGCTCTGCTCTGTCAAATTTAACGTTGATGCACTGAATACAGGGTTTTAAGTGGGCCGGGTCTTGCCGGGGCTCAGAACCGGAAGGGTCCCTTTGGGGCTCTCCATTTTTGCCCTCACCCTCAGGATGAAAAAAAATAAATCTTAACTCTGCTGCAGTACCACCCTTCACTGCCTTTGATGTAACTTCAAAGAGACTTGTTAGAGTTCTTTCACAGTCCCGCCATTTCAGAACTGAAGCATTTTCAATATGCAATACTACGAAGCCATGACTTTACGCTAGCTGACTCTGATCTATTTCCATATAACAGATTTTCAAATACAGGACCGAGTCGAAAGCGATCATTACCCTCAAACTTTCACATTAACCATCACTCCAATTGGGTCAGAGCAGGCTAATCCTCTTACATTAACAACACAACTCTACAACCTAAAACGGTTAATCTGGGATGAAAAGAACATCGACAAAATAATGGAGACATGCCGGTCATTGTTAACACCTACAGACGCAGACCACGCTGGAGATATTACGGGGGTCTGGGAGTCTTTCACAATCAACATCAATAAAAAATTTCAACCCACTCATAGAGATCATAAAACTCCCAGAACCGGAGGAGGGCCATGGTATACGCCAAAAATACGGGCAATAAAAACGCGACTGAACAAACAACTAAGGTTAATTTGAACTAAGGGTCCCCAACCTTCGCAACAGACTCTCATAATTATAGAAAAGACGAAAAAGGAACTTAAACACGAAATAAAGGTGGCCAAACGAACATACAAGGAAAAATTTGAGATCAACTTGCTCCACGCAAGTAAGCGGAGAAACTCAAAACAGTTTTGGGCAAAAATCTACTTCCTGCTAAAGGGCAAACACCGTCAATTCACCTCTGACATAACAGAACAATCTTGGAGCACTCATATCGAAGATACTTATAATTTCACAACTGTACAGACAACGGTCAGCACTGGTGTCAATACAAACGAGATCAAAAGGTGCTCCAGTCCGGAGAAAAGAAATCAGAAGCCAGGAGTCAGAGTACGGAAAAATGGACATCAGTGGAGGCATCAGTCACCGACTTAAAGAATTTATCCAACGCTAAACTTCATATCGAAATCAGAGAAACACAGAAAGACAGCAGCGATTTTATCAAGCATGCGCAAAGAGAAGAACCTGTACAGATAACACAAAAGCAGATCCTGCACACAATAAAACATTTGAGATCGGATCGGGCACCCGAGCCCAATGGTCTACCGAATGCACTGTTCAGGTACGACCCAGAGTTTTGGTCCTGCTATTTAACCCCCCTGTTCTCGAATAGCTTAGAGACCGGAATTTTCCCCGATTCTTGGAGGGGCAGCATCCTCCAACCCATTTATAAGTCAGGGACACGTTCAGACCCCAGCAATTACAGACTGATAGCCCTTATAGATGTAGAGGATAAGATCTACGCAACAAATCTACTGGCAGACCTGGAGACATGGGTAAGCAGCAAAAGTCTAATCCCGAAAACGCAGACTGGGTTCAGGGCCGGCATGGGGACTTTAACAAATATTTCAGCACTCACCCTCTTAGCAAAGAAAGCGATCGCCAATTCAATCATCCTCTACACATGCTTCGTAGATCTTAAAGCAGCCTTTGATAAAGTGCCAAGAGCCAAGCTATGGGTCAAAATGAAAGCTTGGGGAATCCCCCCCAAATTACTAGAAGCAATTATCAACCTATACTCACAAACTTGGGTTCAGATAAAAAAAGGGGATGGCCGGAGTCTAACCAAGAAATTTCCAACAAAAAACGGGCTAAAGCAAGGATGCGTTCTGGTGCCCTGTCTTTTCAACATCTATACTGCTGATTTAGAAAGCAACCTTAGTCTCATCCAGGGAGACCCTCCCAAATTGGGAAAGACATCAATAGCAAGTTTGCAATACGCGGACGATATCGTGTTACTCTCTCAAACTCCGCTTGGTCTACAGCGCCTGATCTCACAACTAGCAATATACATATCAAAAAGAACAACTGATAATTAATCTAAAAAAATCTAACATTTTATGTTTTTCCAGCTCTCATAAAAAATGCCCCAAATTCATCTGGAGGATAAATTCAAGCATCTTATCGCAGGTGGAAGTATACAAATATCTGGGGGTTCTCTTAGATCGCCATTTAAGTTTCAAACAACACCTAGAACACGCTCAAACAAAAATCAAACAATTATCATTTGCTTTCAAAACTCTACAGAAAAGCCTAAGTGGCAGTTCAACAAACCATCTCCTAAAGGTAGTGGCTGCAAAATTTTTGCCAGCGATAACATACGGCTCGGAAATGCTGAATACCAAGGACTCCCAAAAGCTAAATCTAGCCCAGTCCAGATTGTTTAAAAAACTGTTTCTAATCCCGCGGCATATTTCTCAGGCGCAGATACGTCTGGAATATGGACTAACGAACCAGATACAGGCCAGACAAGGAGTCCTGGCCAAATATTACTGGGGAATGAGGGCAGCCGAAGACAACACGCTAGCCCACCCAGGGCCGGACTGGCCGTAGCGGGCACCGGGCGTTTCCCCGGTGGGCCGCCAGGGTGGGGGCCGGTTTTAGGCCCCTGGGGGGCCGTTTTTGTTACCGGGGGCTGGCAATATCGGCCCCCTGTAACAAAATCAACCGAAACCGGCCCTAGGACACAGCTCGGCCGCACCCCCCCTCCTACCCCTCAGGGGGGGCCAGCTGAGCAGTGTGCCAGGGCCGGTTTCGGTTCCCAGTCCGGCCCTGAGCCCACCACTGCTGGGAGGAGGTTGAAATACAATCAAGGCACAAAAACTCTATATGCCAAATTTTAAAACAAGCGCTTCTAACGCTAAATCTGGAGGAAGTCTGGCAAACACCTATGTCAATATTAAGAGAAACTCAAATCCAGACTTGCAGAGCGGCCGTCATAAAATGCCTCAGTGGTTCCTCAGTCCAACTGTCTTGTAAGACTGTTAAATTCTTGTCACTAGTAGCACAAGAACTAGAAAAGAAAGAAACAGCACAAGAACTTGGAAAGAAAAAAACACCGAAATAGGAAATTGGAAGAAGGGTATAAAGTAGCCGGCCTAAGTCTTTTTTAGATCTTTTTGTATTCCCTTTCTTTCAAAGCTCCTTTCTATGACAAGTCCTAGGCATGAACACGCTCATACCAGTAAATGTTCCGGGATAGAAAATCATAGTGACTTAAGAAACTGGAAAGAAGGTTATACGTAGCAGTTTTGCACTTTGCTCCTTCCCCAGTTTTCGTTGGCATTAGCACTTTAATTACAATAGAAAGCATGGACATATTTACATTGCTGTTATAATAATCTGTTGTACCTTGGTACCGTATCACATGAGGGTTACGACAACATGTTTTATTGCAATTTTTATTCTGTATCTGAATTATGATGTTTTTATCATGGTGGTATGTTCCACTCTTTTATGATTTTAACAGATCAAATAAAAGTATTATTATCATCACTTACGAAGCCATGGTTGTTGCTTATTCATTTTATGCAACTAACACCCATTGACAAAGCCAACAGTACTGGCTTGTTGTAAGAGAAATGTTACTTGCTCTAGTATATATCTGGATGTAATGATAGAAGTAATAAAATACCAGTACGGAGGCACAGTAAGCATAGATTTTCAGCTTAGGAGCTTTTAAGCCACGCCCCTAATTACATCGTCACACTCCTTTGAGAGACCCTCAGTTTTTTCATCCCACTTAAAGCCCTGACTGCATAACAAAGCAGGTAATCTTTAACCTAACTCATAGCACTTTAATCCACTACCAAATATTCCCAGCTCCTTTATCTCCCTCTTGCAGGTTTCCACTTTCTCCTTTTGTTAAGGTTTTGCTGTTTTTCTCTTCCTCGTCTTTCCGATCTGTGAGTTTTTCCATCTTGCTCTGGGTAATTATGCAGCACTGCTAAGTTTCCAGGTCCATGCATGATGTGCTACTCCACTCCGGGTTTTTTCTTTGAATTCTAGGATTTTCTAGTCTTGTTTATTGCATTATGGAACAGGACTACAAGTCCCACAATTCAAAGGAAAAAAAACTGAACTAGAGCAGCGTATCAAGCATGGACCTGTGAACTTGGCAGCTGTGTGATGCTGAAAAATAAGTGCAGGTCCCCAAAAAGAAGTACCAGTGGCCCCCACCGGCTCAAATTAAGCACTGAATTCGCACTCTTGCAGGTTTCTGCTTTCTTTCTTTGTGGCGGTGTCCCCGTCTTTCTCTCCTCCTCTTTCCATGTTTGTGTGTTTTTCCCTCTGGCTCTCTGTAAATGTATGATAAGGAAAAATAAGTCCTGGTCCCCAAAAATTACTGCCATTGGGCACCCACGGCAACCACCAGCTCAAAAGAAGCACTGACTGTAAGATTTTTTTTAAAGTAGATAAACGTAACATTTAAAGCGAGAGCTTTGTAAACATTTCAAGCTGCTCCGTAGGTGCATAAATTAAATTCGACACGTCTTTCGATTTCATTTCAGCGGTATTATTTTTTGGGAGGGGGGAGATATCTCATTACAGAACGTAAAACTAAAACCTTAATAATACTTACATGAGTTTATTGCACACTGGTGGTTGAAAGAATGCCTTGTTGTCTTCAATCCATTGCCTTGTATTTACAAGCGTCTCCATTTCACCGTAGGACGAAAAAATCGCGATCGAGCGAACACTGTATATTAAATGGTGGCTTCGCACTGCAGGTATGAAGCGTTCACTGCCCGACTGTCTTTTGTAGTCTCGTGCTTTGGGGCAGTTCTGTTTACATGGTCGAAGGTTCAAAGGTTACAGGCAAACACACATCCAGGCAGGGACGAGAGAGCAACATCCGCGTGAGCTCATTAACAACTAACTTCTCTTAAACAGAGGAAGTACAAACTGGACAAACTTGTTCCGTTTGAAATGTATTGTTCTTGGAGTATTTATTAATTTCACCATTCAGCGTTTCAGAATAGAATGCACAGCAGTTGAACCTTGTATACAGTATGCTCCGGTCGTCCTGCGAACCATTCTTTATACAGTTTAAACCCCATAGTGTCCCCATTTAGCGGTATACCGTATAGGTAACATACAGCCTTGCCGAGCAAAATAAGATTCAAACACTGTATGCAATGTACAGACTTAGTACCCAAAATCTAAGCACACTAGGCCAATAGTCAGAATTAGACAAATGTCGCAATGACGTGAAAGAAGAAATGCATACTGAGAAAGGAAAGAGCCAAAGGCGGGAGAAATCACTAAATCATATATTGGTGGGAGGGGAAAAACAGGGGAAATAAGACAAGTTCTTTTACCATCAGCAATAGGTGATTGAGGCGACTTAGGTGTTACAAAAATCTCAAGAGTTTTATGAGTGTAAATCAGCTGTCACCCGGGGCATGTAGAACCCTCAATTATCCATACACTGTAGAGAAGAGATGCGAGTGAGGGAGGAACTAAAATGTTAAGTAACAGGACTTGATACCCATTAAACTTGAATGAGCGATGCCATAATTACACCGACATATAGATAAATACATATAACGTAAATATACATTAACCATAGCTCCTGACTATGTAGACAATTATGTACATCCATCGTTGACAAATACTCCAATATGACAGTCCGGGACAGAATATTAAGACATTTTGGGAGGGGGAACATGTAACTATTTAACATATGCCGATAAGCAGAGAAAGGTAGGCTATATTCTCCACTGTGCAATGCCACTGGGTTCTAAGAGCATATTCCTAGATTCCAGTATAGTCACATGCGCAGATACAAAACAAAGCAAGCTGCTAGAATCTTAACTCTCAGGGCTGTCCACCAATGCATTCAAGCATGTACACATCCAGCTACCTCCTATAATTAAGGAAGTATTAATTTTCTAATATCCCTAAAGTAGGGGGGAAAACATATGCCAGTGATAATTCTGACTGCCCTCGTCAGTGATAATAGTGGCACGATATGTCATAATCTGGTCTAATCAGTGATTTTGCCTCTCAATCAGCATGTGCCGGGCTATCCAACCATCTCACATTGCTTTACCTTCTTTCACTGTGCAAGAAAAGCACACCAATAACGTCAAATTGCTCCAATTTATCATTCATTCTAAAAGCAATTCTCTCACAACATGCAACCCCTTGACGTTCAATTTGCTATTCATCCTGAGTAGGAAGTGTCACTTGACGCCAGTGTCTGAATATACATAACTTTGCCGCTGCTAAAGAAGTGGCTAGTGATCTATGAACGAGTAACATCAGTCCAGCAATATCTGAAGTGTCATGCAAGATAGCCAGATAAGGGGAAGATAGAAAAGCTATGTCCTCAAATGACCCAAACTTCTTCCAAACCCTTGCTGAGTTCTGATTTTTCTTTACATTCTATGACAAACGCTACAAACTTGCTTTTCATGTTTTCTGATTTTGAACTAAGTGTATTATACATTGCCTATTTTTGCATTTTGTCTTTTGAATGAAGTGCACCCTGTGCCTCGTTCACTTCTGAGATAAGATATGCAAAACCTAATTTGTCATTCTTGTTCCAGAAAGCATTCCAACACAATGTTTCTATAGCCTCAGATATGATGAGTATACCTTGTAACAAACTAACATAATTAGTTCTGCTCAATACTGACTGGACAGTTTTGCTTCCAAAGATTACAGCCTCAATAAGTGCATCGTCTATGCCATATCCACTGAGATAACTTCCTGCCCACCGCAACACAACTTTTGTCATGTGGAAAACGCCCATCATCAGCTAAAGATCATCAAATTTTACTAATTTCTTGCTCAGAAAAATGTCAGCTACAATACGGAAAACACCTTCATCGCAGCAAATTGGCAGGATAAGCTGGTCTTCAAGCTGAGCACACACATTTTGGAATTTTTTTAAAGCTGGGCATACTGTTGCGTAGTTTTTGACTGGAGATGGTATTAGTGGGACAGTATTCTGGGAGATCAGAGCATGAATTCCAGCCCACAGAGGAACTGGCTTTTCTTCATCCTTCAGTGCGCACTGAATAAGCAATATGATAAATTCAGTTAAATCAGCCTTGCGGACCACAGCATCAGGTAGAAGAAGATCCATGTCCTCAGCCACTTTGAAACTTTCTGGTAGTCTGGAATGTGTTGATGGCTTGTAGTGATTTTGCACACATTGCAAGGCAGTTGGGTTATAAGTTTGCAGCTTCGTTTGTTTATGCCTCCAGCTGACACAGCTTGTTTTCCAGCAGCTACTTCATTGGTACAGTCTTGAAAAAGCACCATGACAGTATCATGTGCGCTGGATGTTCCAGACAAAGAAAAGCTGTTTTCAAAAACAAAATTATCAAGAGCAGCTATTGTAAATCCTTTCAGGGTAAAGTGACTTGTAAGTAAGTGGTGTGCTGTCAGATTCACAAGATTTTACAGCATGAGCTGCTAACAAGTTCCTGCTCCATACTATGTCATTATAACTTGTTGATACACCAATCCTATTCATTGAAGTGATTAGCTCTCTACTTTTGCACTTGTCATAGATTGCATGGGCAGTACTCATGTGCAGCGGAGTTTTCTCTTTGCCGTGATATAATTCATAAAACATGATTTGGAAAAGACAGCACATTTGTGTGAGAAGTTGGCCTGGCATATGCTGTCCACTATTTATAGTGGGCACCTTGCACCAGTCCAAACAACCCCTTATTGGAGATAGGTTAAAGACAACCTTTATTGAAAGCTATCCTAGTGGTAGCTATGGAGAGCAGCCTTCAGGCTAAGTCTTGAAGGAATGTAAAGCAGCTTGTTTTACCAGTCTATAATCTCTTGAGTGACCAAATGAAAGAGGACCACACCAGGTATATATTCAAAATATATGTATTTATTGCTAAACACACCCCTCTAGTCTCTTTATGAGGCTAGAGTTCGAAGTACATAAGTTATAAGTTAGTTATCAACAGTAATAGCACAAATACACGTTTGAGCCTTAGGGGCGTACCAAACCATATACCAATAAAGTGGTATAAGAACCACGACTGAGCTAGACACAAGGCCTAGAGCCTGTAGAAGTGCTTGGACCACAAGGAACCACCCAAGGTAGTGACACAGGGGACCCACGGGGGACACGTGCAGTGTAAGAACACAGCAGCGAATCGCCGTTGACTTCTATGGGGAAAGTCGCGGTTGGAATTTTAAAGAAAAGGGACACTTAGAGGAGGACTTGGAGCAAACCCCTTTAGAACTGGGTTGTTCTAGAGTCTATACCCACGGGAGCACCGGAGTACTCGAGTTACCTCACCCAGGGAAGCCGGGTGCATAGGTGTCTTTCGGGGTCGGGTTTCGCCGTCGTTTTCAATGGCGATCTGCTGCAAAGTGCTGCTGGCGGCCAAGTCGAAAGTGTTCGGGTGGATCCAAAGGTGGATCGAAGATCTGAAGAACCTGAAAGCAGAGGGGACAGAGTCTGGGTCACTAGCCAGTGACCAGGAAGGGGATGAGCAGATGCCCACCGATGTCGAGTGCTTCAGGTAGGTTGATGGTCGTCTTGACTCTTCAGCCACGAGGTTCAGGAGGCGTCGACGATGACCAGGAGCTGGATTCAAGCTGTCCCACAATGTCTGTCGATTGCAGGGGTGTCGGCGACCGGATTGGACCCAACAAGCCTTGGCAACGGCAAGTCTCGTGGAAATAGAAGAAGGACGGTGGTGCAGACCAGCAAGGTCTGAGGGACTCACCCAGCAAGGGTAAGTCAGGGCACGCCTGGAGCAATCAGGGAGCCCAAGCAGAAGAAGATTGGCCTTCGGAAGGGCCTACCTGCCAACGGACTAGCGACCGCGAAGGAGCCTTGAGTGGACACACTTGGAGCTGGCTCACAGGACACTCGTGGAGTGGAGGCCAGTGATCTTCGGTGCAGTCGTTGCTGGAGGCTGGGGCTACTCGGAGCCCAAATCACAACTTCGTGGGAGACCCAGAAGAGGATGCACTTACAAAAGTACGCAGTGTCCAGGGGTCATGGTTCCACATTACCCACAATAGCCACGGGCCTCAGCTTTGCTGGGGACTCAGGGTAGCCTCGGGGAAGTCTGGAAATCCACCTCTGGTGATGCAAAGACTTCGGCGTCCGGCGGGAGCTTCAGCGATGCAGACCGGACAATTGCTTTGTTGGTGCCTGCCAAGCAGGGGAGTCACTCCTTGACCCCAAGGGAGATTCTTCAGTCCTCTAATCTTAAAGTAGAGCGTCGAAGGTCCAGGATTCTGTGTCAGAGTTTCGTCCAGGTAAATCTAAAGTCCTAAGGACTGGGGTCCCATACTTATACCAAGTTAGGGGGTTGGACATACTCTGGGGACCCACCTATGGGAGGGTCAGGGCAGAGGGGTGGTTACACCCCTTTCCCTTTGTCCAGTTTCGCGCCAGAGCAGGGGCTGGAAGCCCCTGAGCCGGTTTGAACTGGGGTATGCACAGGGACACCAAATGTGCCCCCAGTGCAGGACTTCAAAGCACCAGAGAGTGCTCCCGCCCAGCCCCAATACACACTATCCTGTCTGGGGAGGTGGTTACACCTCCCTGGGACAGGAAACCTATTGTCTTGGCCTCCCCTGCCGGAGTTTCGGTCAGCAGCAGGAGGCCAGACTCGTGTCTCTGGCAGCGGCATCCATTTTGTGATGCCAGGGCTTGGAAAGAAGTTACCGGGCAGGCCGGTGTGTACATGTGTCTCCCTCTAGAAGGGTGGAATGCTACCCCCGCCGCCAGAACTGGCGGGTGGGGGTAGTATTCCAAGATGTTTGACACCAAACACGACATGTTTCCGTGCAGCCATCCCAAAGTTAGCATTTAACGCGAGGTTATAATGCGCTTAAGAGTATATGGTCAGGCTGCACTACAAACAGCATCAGAGAAGGGTCTCCGAACGCTGCAGAGGGGCTCTGCTCATGCAGGGGCACCCTCTCACATAGGAACCAAGCACTCTTTCTTCAGGATTGACAAGGCCTGCCATAGGAGTGACTTATAGGTTTATATGTGTGTATGTATGTAGTGATATAGGTAACCTATATCACTGTAAGGGGTGCATGCATCACCTTACCCAGGCTGCAGTAGCAGACCTGTGGTGTCCTTTTGGTTGGCCTTCCAGGGGTGGCACAATACATGCTTCAGCCCCTGGCAGGCCTCTGAGGTACCTATGCCCTGGGTACATAGTATACCATATACTAGGGACTTACAAGGGCACTCCAGGTTCCAATCAGAGATGTGCCTAAGGCACATGGAAACCATTTTAGAGAGGAAGCAGCTAGGCTGGGGTTCTGATTAGCAGGGCCCCAGCCAGACTAAAGTCGAAAAACAGTGAAGCATCAGCAAAAAGTGGGGGTACCCATGTGAAGCAGAACCTACTCGCCTACAATTTGCACAGCATAAGCCTGTCAGTTCATTGGATTGTCTTCCACTACTTCGCTCATATCTTCAAAGGCATCATCAATGTTGTAGGCCAATAACTTTAGTTTGTAACAGTTTTGCTTTGTGGATATTAAACAATTATGTAAAAAAAATGTTAAGACAACACCTGGCATTCATGTTGACTCCCATCATTTGCGAAGCTCTGGGGCATCACAAAATTTGTCATTAAGGCCAAAATCTAAATCTTTCAGGGCGTTTCTTAAAATGGTTCTTATTGATTTTACTGCATCCTTTGATCTTATGTTGGCAGCAAGAACTTCATGACTCAAATCAGCAGAGAACACCATAAGTGTCTCATTCTTTTGGTTAGATTGGCAAAAACGAATTCTGCCATTGTACATTCTCACCAGAAAAATCTTAATTTCATTATTATGGATCAATACAGTTCCATCAATGTTGACCATTATTTCTGTGCTCTCACTGAGTGTGAACCCGTAGCCAGCACTCAAGAGTGGCTTTAAAACTTAATTTGCTTTTTCAAAGAGTGCAAACGTAACTGAAGGCTGGCGGTTAAGTTGCTACTTGGAGCTCATTGTACATTCATATTTTTGAATGTATGCACCTATGCAGTTCGGGAGGGCATACAAATCTGCTGCAAATACATTCACCTCGCTGTTTAGATCAGCTACTCGGCTGAAAACTTCATCTTGAAAGAAACTAGCTGCAGATAAAAACATGTTTGCCCTTTGAGACTCACATACTCTGTACATTATTCTTAGATCAATCCCTTTGGCCCTTGATGTGGCTAAACCACAGATAACACATTTAAGCTCCTATGCTTTCTGATCAGTTGATCGAGGTGGACGAGGGGTAGCCATTGATTTTCTAAATGGATGGGCATTGGATTTGGTTGTCGTCGCTTCACAGAAGCCTCAGATTCTTGTTGTGATTCACTGGTATCTATTTCTTGACAATTTTTTTCCAGGGTTTTTTCCATTGTATACGACTTGTAGGCCTTGTTGTTAAAATGATAAAATATTTGATCCTCTTCACCCATCAGTTTCAATCTTTTGTTAACTTTGTCTTGCCGTATTTCTGCAGCATCTCAAACTCTTTTTTGTCCAGCCCCAGTTGATGTTAGCTTTTCTTTCGGATTAGTTTGGCATATGGCACATTTGTCTTTATTGAAGGAGTCCTCAGATTTTGTAGCCAGCACACTCTGTCAGGAAGTAAAGATCCGCTGCTGTGACCTGCTTCACTCATGTTTAAGAATTTGAATCAACAGAAAACCTGAAACAAAACAATATTAAAATAAATTACCAATATGATGGCTAAAGCACATCATTATAGAGCTGCCATTTTGGAAGATGGCAGAAGGGTTGCTCTGAGGAGTTAATTTCTGTAACTATAAGACTACTTGACCCTCAAAACATATGTTTTGACACCAAAATGAAATATATAGGTCTCATGGTTCCTGAAATATGACATCATCACTGCAACACATCCGCCATTACCAAAATTGTTGTCCAGAAACATTCGGCCCGGATTAGCAATGTCTACCCAAGCTAAATTACTTCTCTAATGATACAAAAACACAAATCAAAAATGAAAATCTCTGGACAACAATTTCTTTACTGACGTATAGCAAGGGGACAGGACTATTAGCCAGCCATTATAATGACACACTCGGCACCTCTAATTAATAGATGTGACATGCTTTCAGTAAACCGTAGGACTAAAAGTCCTCCCTTCAAGCGTCGTTGTCATTTCAGGAGAAGTTAGATGACACAGGCTTCCGTTGTAAAATAGGTATCCACACTGACTTGTTGCCTTTCGTCAGAAAAAAATAGATACAATGCTGATTATACAGGGGCTCAAATTGGTCACTTTTGTAGTCTTCAAATAACAAATGTCACATGCTTGCAGCTTACAGAAAGCAAGGCATATAAGAGATTTATTTTTTATGAAGCACAGGGGTGGCTCACCATTCTTTCATTTATTTTTATTAAATATATTACTCATTTCACAACTCATATACCAGTTTACTGTCCTGAGGAGACCCCATAATCGATAAGGGTAAAAACGCGTCGACACACCCAACCAGGAGCAATAGGCAATAAAAGACTGCGCAAGGCTACCTAATTAAGAGGACCACAGGTTTATTAGAGCTTCGCAGAAACAGAATGCCTATACCCCCAGACTATATTCTCATTAATATAAGGATATTGACTGCACATTGGGCAGAAATTTATTGAACGGTGATGGAGAAAAGCACAAAATCATGTTAATTGTTATGACATATTGTTTATGATTTGTAAAAAAATGAATGTAGTTATGTGTATGACATGTCTTATGAAGATGTTATATTGTATAATAATGAATTGATGTGAAAAAATGAAATATCTTTTATGAAAAGATTTGATGGTTGACGGATTCGTTCCTGTAATCATTCTGCTTGAAAACATTATCAACATTGGGTCACAGATGATATTTCTTTTAAGTCTTTTGACTTTTAGAAAACTTGCAATTTCCCTTCCGAAAGCCTCAGGCAATTCTTTTCAGAGTTAATTCTCAACTGTCACCTAGAAGCATGCAGTCCCCTGCAACATGGTGTGAATGACTCCCAGAAAAGGGAACATACGGACCTTGGGTGGGTGGAGGTGTGAGCCCCTCCTGACAGGATTAACCCCGGGCGTCGTACTCCGCTCCGCCAGCGGAGTTTGCAGAGATTTACCAACTCTCCGCTGGGAATGCGAAGTTGGGCAAAACTCCGCCTCCGTGGCAGAGCGGAATACGAGGCCAGCCCCATTTAATTTTTTTTTTTTAAAAACACCACTTACCTTGTCTTCTGCCTTCCCGCCTCCTCGCCGCGGTGTCTCCTTTCTTCCGGCGTCCTCCTCCTCGCGTCCCTGTAGGTATTACGTCATGCGTGAACTGCTTTGTGTGGTCCCGGGGTGGAGCGGAGCTCTGCGTAGATCCACAGAGGTTTTTTTTTACTCCTTGGAACTACGCAGAGCACCACTACGCATACTCCACCCAGGGTTAGACAGGATGCCCTGGGGGATGTGCCCACCAACTGTGCAAGCTTCAAAGGGGCATCCCCTATCACAGACAGATATAACTCACACCTAGCCCTGCCCCTGCCATTGTCGCAGTAGCCAAAGTGGCACCAATCCCAGTGAGGGGAAAATCTCTTCCAGAACTGGTTTACAGGGGGAGATCCTCATTTCACTAGACACTCCTCAGATGGTGTCCAGAGCTCTCACCAAGGGAAGAAAGGTTCTGTCATGTTGGAATTTGGCAGCTCATGGTACTTTGGGATTTTTAGGGCCAAACCCCCAGGGAATTATGTCAAACTTGGTATGGTTGCCCCTGGGAACTTTTTCCCTATTGCCAAGGGTGGTTTCTCCACCCACAAGCTAGTGCCAGGCATAAAAGGGCCCACTCTGTGTACTTTCTTCTGGACCTGTGTAAGACAGAAGAAGGACTGCACCTGCTGTTGAACCCGTGGAGAGAAAACCCAAGGGCTGGACCTACTCAGACTTCTACCCAGGGGAGAAGAGTGACTCCAAGGGCTAGTTGGCAAGCCTCCTGTTCAGCTCCAGGAACACAAAAGCTGCAAGAAGGCTATAATTCTGCTGGGCCCAGCTGACCAGTTCCAACTGATTTTGCCCTGAACCCTGCTGGTGGATTGAACCCTAACCCCCAAGAGGTGCCCAACATGTCTTGGACCCTTAGCTGAGCTTATAGCATACTATTCTCCCCTCCAAAATGGCAAGACTGGACACTTAAAAACTTTTTCTGAACTTTTCTCAAAAAGAACCAGAGGCTACTACTGGACTGCCACCGAGCTGCAGCCTCCAAACTGCTGGTCAGATTCAAATTGCTGGTTTGTCCTGCTGAAAGGATCCTGACTTTCGGAAAAGTTTTTATGTCTGAACGTAGAGGCTTTCACCAGGACCAGCACTGAGAAGCATCCTGATGAGGCCGACACCATCCTGGGCACGACTTTGGACTTCTCCAATTCAACGTTTTCCTGCCTTCAACGTCAAAAGCCTTGTACTTCTTGCTGGAGCCGAGGCTCTCACCGAGGACCTGTGCTTCACAGGCCGTAGTCGATGAGCCCCTCTTCGGGTCCCACCTGCCGATGAGCTCATTGACGAGGACTTTAAGTGAGCAAGTCAGAAGGTAAACTTTCCACTAGGACGTACCAGGTCCCTATATCTGTCCTGCACTCCATCACAGTCTGTCTTAACTTTTGACTAGTGCGAACAGATAGTTGTGATTCACGCTTTGTGGCGCTAGGAACACAGAAAACCTTGAAAAATAAAATCTCCAGTTTCCGACATCGGATTTTTGTCATTTTAGTGTTTATTTGTTCATCAAAATTTACTCTATTTTTATAAACTGGAATGAGATATTTATTGTGTTGTGTTTTCTGCTCTTTAACTAGTTTGGTACTGATAAATGCTTCACACATTTCTCCTATATTAATCTAGTCTGCTCTGTGCTACAGCTGCCCATAGTTGAGCTCAGGTTTAAATTATTGAGACCTAACTTGACCTGGCAGGGAACAGTGCCATTATTTTTTTAAAAGGACTACCAGCCACATCAACTAACAACCCATTTTTTCACACACTCCTCTTTTCTCTGTGAAGTAGCCTCCAGCTGATGAAGGCTACCAGTTAGAACATGCTCTCTTCATTCAGCTGTAAGAAGACAGCCCGAATGTCATGCTCTAGTCTAAAGCATCTGTGTGAATTAGCAATTCCTTGGAGAAGTCAGTCCCTTGCACACTGGTTCTATGCACATGTCTCATTCAGGGTATCAAAAGCCTTCTGGCGAACTTCCATCCAGATCACCTTCTTGGATTGCTTCTTGGAAGTTCAGTTAAGGTGACAACAATAGTGCTATATTTGTTTATAAATCTTATCTAGTACCCAATGAGGCCTAAGAAGGCTCTCACTTCGCGCAGGGTCTTGCAAGGCTCCCAAGCCATAATAGTTTGTATCTTGGGCTGGAGAGGCTGAACCTTGCCTCCACTAATTTGGAGGTCCAAGTATACCACTGATTCCTGCTCTATCTGGCACTTAGTGGCCTTGATAATGAGGCCTGCCTGTTGCAGTGCCTGGGGCACCCCCTGGAAGTAATACAGGTGGCCATCCCAGTTAGAGATGAAAACAGCAATGTCATTCAAGTAGGCAGCACTGACGTTTTCTAGCCCAACCACAACCTGGTTGACAAACATCTGGATTGTGGCAGGGGGGAAAGTGGAGAGCCCCAATCTCTCTGTGGCCCTCTCAGGGTGAACTGATATGAAGTCAAAGGTACCGAAGAACTAGAAAGCCCCAACCGATCAAGGAGCTCTGGAAATAGGGTGAGCATCAGACCCTATTTCCAGAGCTCCTTGATCGGTCTCCTGTAGTCCCTGGTCCAGGCGAGTGGTATTGATACCCAAGGCTGGCCCACTGGGCACCACCCCGGAACGTTTTTTCTGTGTGGGTTGCAGGGGCCTCAATTCAATGAAAGTGGGTGACCAGTCAGACAAAAGTTTTGGCCTGCCTCAGATGTCGTGCCAAGGGGATATTATGAGCCAACTTCAGTAGGAAGCCCGGTAGCACTGGAGGTTGCTCCAGGCTAAGGGAACTTAGGCTCACTATAGAGGAGGCCAATCTCCCAGTAAATGAGGTGATCACTAAAGGCGTCACCAGCCACCTTTGCCTTGAACTGCTGCAGTAAGCCCTCAAGTGTAGAGCACTTCATTGCGCTTCCCAGAACTCTACCTGGGATGGCCACCCTACAGTGTGCCTCCAGGCTACCTCAGGTAGGTATCCCAAGGCAGCAGTGTCTTCCCCTGTAGGTTACAGGGTACCACCCTCAGGATCAGCCTCCTCCTGGACCGTGGACCGTTCTGGGGTGGGTTTCCCATGCCCCTTGCCCTTCCTCTTCTGGGCAGACAACTGGGCTACTTTTTCAGGCTCCAGGTTCTTCTGACTCCCCTGACGGATTGCCATGGACTATGTGGTCAGGCATAACCATTTAGACAATCCCAACATCTCCATATGAGACCTGAGCTCCATCTCTTTCCAGATAGTGTGCTCTAAGTCATTCCCAAACAGACAGTCATCAAGCATGGACAGACTCACAACAACCTTTAAGAAACCTGACCCCCCGTTCGAAGGGAACCAGAGCCACTCACCTGATTGTCTGTTGTCACAACACAGTGGATGCATTCATAGACTACATGCTGTAAGGCCATCAAGTGACATTTAACAGTAGTCATACTGACTCCTGTGTCTCTCAGAGCCTCCACCCTGCGCATTGATGTTGACCAACTGCTGTTACTTTTTAGTATTATCAGGCATGTGAGCTTTAGGCACCATCAACTTGTCACCCAGAGACACTGGGGTAATCCCTGCTCTCTGTCCAAACGAACGGGGGCAACTTCCTCCCCAAGCACTTCACTGACCATTCCTGGGGCAGACCTACCATTCAGGGGCTGCTTTCTGCAGGGGTAGATGACAACCCCCTTACGGTGTCCATACTGGTAGCATTGATGGAACTTGGGCAGGATGTAGCCCAGGGATTCATACACCTGAAAACTTTTTTAGGAGCCTTTAGAGAACTCCTTTGGTTTTACTTTGGCTCCCCCTCCTTCTTTTGGAGGGATGCTGTCCACCCTCCTGGTGGTCCCCCAAGAAACATTCTTTGACAATCTGGTACTGATCCAGAGGTCAGCTTCCTTCGCAAGTCCACTGGACACAGTGAATCAATCAGGTGTTGCTGCAGCTCTGCAAAGCAATTACTGAACACGTGCTCTCTAAAAAACAGATTGTACAGCCCATCATACTCACTAACTTTGCTGCCCTTGACCCAACCCTATAGTGCTTTTCTGGAAAAATCTCCACAAAATCTACCCAGGACTGGGTATACATCTTCTGACTGTCACTAATCTTCAAGTAGTACCTCTCTGGGGATTCTGGGGTACCATGCTTTACAATAAGGGTTTCATTCATGGAGCAATATTTCATCCTGTTTAGGAATGTGGACCATTTTACCTCCTCTAGACACCTCTGTATCGCTACCGTCATCTTAACTGGACTCTGTAACTCTCCTGGCTTTCAGGTCCAGTTACATCTGATTCACTTTATGAGCCAACAATATTTTCTTCTCCTCTAGAGAAAGCTTCTTTTTCTCCAGAGCCCTTTTGACAGATGCCTAAGCTTTTGTCTCCTCCATGGCTAGAGTGGCCAGTTTCAGCCGCAGGCCACTCTCTGTTTGCCTGTCCTCTATCTCTTCTGGGGTCATATTGCATGAAGACAAACTGCTCTCTGCTCTGGACAAGGCAGGTGACTTCATACCTGTGAGCCCTCTCTTTTCTCCTGGCTGTGGGGCCAGTGTAGTGTTATCTACTTTTTCCTTTGGCACTGCAGGGTCATCCTTCTTCTCCTCTTCTTGCTCCTGGGCTGCAGAATGCAGTATGCAGACTTCCTCCCTCACTCTGAGGGCTATCTGGTACTCCAGCTTCTTGGAGTCGTACACTGCCTTCAGCCCTTCACCTTACACAACTTTTGAGCCACAGTGAAGCTTTCCATGTTGCTGAGTCCAGCTCCATTGTTGCAAAAATCACAGGTGCAAAATATAAGGATAGGAGTAGAATGTTGGAAAAAGGGAAAAAATGCTCAATTAAAAATAAAGGAGAGTTTATAAATTAAAAATTGGTTTTGATATCAAATTACATCAAGGATTTTTGGTTTTACACCAATCACTGAATGGCACTGCAGAAACACAAGTACTGAATTCCACCTCTGAACACCAGAGTAAGAAACTGGAGTATTAGTTGATAGGGGTGAGAAACCACCTCAAATAATAATCACAATCTTTGTCAGGGTGTAAACCAATAAAGTCACATTAGAAACCTGTGCTTAACCCTCTGGTAGCTTGCCACAAAACAGTCATGTTTAAATTAGAGGCAATGTGTACATTATTTATGCAGTATTCAAACAGTAATAAAGTGAAAACACAACACACAAATCACCCAAACCAATTTAGAAAAATAGAGCAAATTATAATAAAAAAATGATAACAAAATGACAAAAATCCAATAAGTAGAAGAACATATATGAATGTTTTACATTTGAACTAAAAATAGCACCAAAAAATACAAAGCACCAACCGTGGTCATCTGGTCATGCAAGACTGGGTCAAAGTCAAAAGTTAAGGCCAAGTGGAGAAGATGTAGGCATCAGGTTTATCCCAGTGGAAAGTTTACCTTTGGATTTAACATTTTTCCCGAGAAAAAGTGCATGTCGATGAGTCATCAGCGGACAAGCTACAAGCTGGATTCGAAATAAGACTTGATGATGGCAGGTTGCTGAAGAGCGGGGTCCTAGCGGAGTCGTCGTTGAAGGCAAGAAAGCTCTGAATGGCTGAATTCCAAAATCTGTGCCCAGGAAGCCCTCAACGTTAACGTGTTCCTGCTCATCGTTGGTCCCAATGAAGCCCTCTAGGTTTTGACTTTTCTGGACCTAGGTCCCCTTTAGCGGGACAAACTAGCAAGTTGAATCTGATTTGTGATTCGGCAGAGGCGACTTCAGCAGTTCCAGTCTCACGTGCTTGCCAAACAATTGTAGGGGTGGACATCTGAAAAATATGACTCAATTGAGATGAGTGTTAGGCAGTGGGGTAGGTTTTCATTAGTGGAAGGCTCTATCCACCCTTCATTGAATGTGTGTATAGTTTTACAGGCTTGACCCAGCCTCTATCTACGTTTCGTATTAAATGTTTAGTGTCACGATCAATCTGTCACAGTATGCGGCGTGGAATCGCTGGGGAAGCATTCTCAAAACTTAATTACACTGGAGGGCTAATATCAATTCAATCACCTGAACTCTGCCTCAAAATGACATATGCAGAAATCTGAGTTCATTAGGCATATTAATTGGTTGATATTATCAGGAATCATGTTATATAGGCCAGTGTTTATTAGTATCCCTAGATATTTGAGGTTATATGTGACTCACTTGAAATTATATATGGGATAAAGTGCCCCCTTCTGTAAATTACAGGGATATTGCAAGTTACAGAGGAATTATTTCATAAAGTCATTGAACTCTGAGGTGGCTTGTAATATTCTTTTAATTTATGACAGAGGGTATTTTATCCCTTACAAAGCATGGTTGCAATGTCACCCTTTTCTCAAGCTGCTTAACTTCTTGGTGTCTTTCTCTTGTATGTTTATTGCAGAACAGAAGAATAAAAGCAGCATCTGTAGTGTGAAATTAAACATGCTAAAAAGCTGTTAGTAATTTTTTTGAAAAGATATTAGATTCAGTTTGAAATAAATCTGATGAAAAAAATGTGTACTTCAGAGCAGAAACATGTAGAGATTCTTTATTTTCTGCAATGGCCTTTAGCTGGAAAAAATAAGCATATTGCATAAATACCTCTTTGAGCTGATCACTTTTTCTTTTAAAAAAAATATATCAGAAGAAGGAAAAGCCAGTTTCTGTTTTCCTTGTTTAAACTACAGCTGTAATTATGCTCTGTGACTTGCCTTTCAACTGACTTCTGGCTCTTACAGCAGGCATTGTAATGTCAGAAATCAACTGTCCCTTATTACAGTTGAGCCGTCTATGTAACGGGTGACTAGAGGCATCACAAGTGCCTATAATAAGGAAATTAGTGATGGGTTTTTATACAGAGATTGGCGTCTTCCATGTATTATATATAATTCCCTATCTCCGTTCTTGTAGTGGAGCGCAACATATCAAATGTGTCCCATTTTTTCAAATTAGTTTTATATCCACAAATCCTAAAGAAGATCTCTATGAGTCATGAGAAATGGCAGCAAGGAAATATTTTTTTTATTTTTTATTTGATGAGTTTTATATAGCGCTGGCTAGACCCGGAAATATCAGACCGCTTTACATGAGGTTCCACAAAATTACAAAATTACATCAGTTACAAGTTACATCAGTTCCTAGAAAAACATTACAAGAGCATAGAAGACGAGATAAGTGAAGTGTAGAGGGGAAGGGGGGAAGGGTAAAGGGGTAGGAAGGAGATACGACGGAGAGACGAAGGAAAGTCTGCCCAAAGTCCAGCTGGGTAGGTGACGGTCGAGGGGGAAGTCCAAAACCCATCTCCTCTATAGCTATCAGGTAGCTCCACTGGGGATCGGCCAAATAGCTAGGTCTCAAAGGGAAAACATTTAAAGAACATAGAGGACGAAATAAATGGAGCGTAGAGGGGTAATGGGGTAGGGTAAAGGGGTGGGAGGGAGAGTACGACGGAGAGACGAAGGAAAGTCTGCCCAACATCCAGCTGGGTAGGTGATGGCCGAGGGGGGAAGCCACAGCCCATCGCCTCTTTAGCTATCAGGTAGCTCCACCGGGCATCAGCCAGAAAGCTAGGTCTCCACGGTCGGGGGTAAGTTCACAGAATCAATGACCTGATGGGTAGGCCGGATGGGGGAAGAGTTCGAGGACTGGTCGATATCAAGTTTTTTGACCCATAGTAGTAGCACAACGTGGAAGGGACCACTGTGGCAGCCATCTTTGGGTCAGGCAAGGGGTTCTGACCTTGGTGTTACATTCAGCCGTTCCCCATCTTTAACTTTCGCTCAACAAGGGGGGGGAGTTTGTTGTGCAGAGGAGCTGCTTGAGGGCAGAGCCAGTGTCCGCTTGCCTCCCGAGGAGGAGAGTGTTTCCCAGTTATAGCTGCCAGGGGGAGAAACGGCCGCCATTTTAGGATCAGGCGGGGCGCCTCCGGTGTCTCTCTCGGTTGATCATAAAGCAGATTGTGGTCATTCCTTAGAGGCCGGAGCTGTTGCTGCTATTATCATCTATTTTGCGGCCACTACGCTGTAGGTGCTAAAGGGGGCATCCCTTGGGGTGTTGCTTTTGTAACCCCTGGTGACGATCTTCAGCAGGCGCCATTTTGGGGTCAGGCGCGCCAAACAAAGACCCTCGAACAGAACCAAATCCGCTGCCCCAAAAGACCAAGGAGGACAGCGTCGGGAGCCCCCAGCCCCAAGGGCCCACCACCAGGACCCCTGGCGCTCCCGTCGAAGTCAACAATGTCCCCGCTCACCGTCTTTCATCTCTTGGTGAGTGTCTGCAATGGCGGGCGGGATCCTCATGGGATCGGTGTTATCTCCTCCCCGTGTTGTGCGCGCCCCGCCGTACCGGCAGGCTTCTCACTGCGCCTCCGCCGTGTCACTCCTGGAGGGTCGCTGCTGTCTCTGTGCGCGAAGGTGTTGCGCTTTAACTGCTCTGCTTTCTCGGGACAGACGAGCCCGGAGGTGCCGATTTTATCGTCAGCTCTGATATCTCCGCGATGCTCGATCGGAGAAGGGTAGAATTAATCTCCAGGAGATCAGCTAGCATTCCGGTGGCGGAATAGTTGCTTTAGGTAGAAAAACCATGTGGCAGGGCGCTGCTTATGAAGTTGGAAAGAGGGTTCACTACGGAGCAACAGCTCAGAGCGGCCATGATGGGCTGGCTCCTCCCCAAGACCCCAAATAGGTTCTGTCAATGTCAACAGTTATCATCTGCATACAAAAGTGCTTTTATTTCTCCTGCCACCATTTGTAACCCTTTGGTGGCCTGTGTTATGCCCATTGCTATCAGAAATGGTTTTAAATCTAAAAAGAAAGAGGGGGGGTCAAAGGTTTCCCTTAATGTACCTGCCTTCTACATGGCAGTGTTGTCCCTTGCCCCTCCTCCTTCCCAGCCTTTTCTTTTAGCTTTAGAACCATTTCTGATAAAAAGGCGAGAAACACAAACAAGCCGATAAAAATCTCCTGTAAATCATTTGTGTGGAAGGGTTCTGGTCCAGCCAGTGAAATTTAGATATGAATTTGCCACCTAACTTAAATCTCTCAAGAATCATGAGGAGTTAGCCCCATTCTACTCAACTGAACACTTTCTTCTCATCATTGGAAAGGGTAATGCCTGGATCTTTCATTGTCCAGAGCAAATGAGAAGGAAGTTCTAAGCGTAGTCTAGAGATTCTACCTGGAAAAATTCCACTTGGGAATCATGAATTAGTGATGGGATGACCCTATATCATCTAATCCCCAGATCATTTGCCAAAATCTTCCTATCTGTATTGATCAATGAGATTGAGTAGTAGGCACCTAATAAGCAGTGGTATTTAGTTGGGTAAATGAAGGCGCCACTCGGGAGAGATAACACAAATATTTGATATTTACTTGCTGTATTAATCACGGTGCTGCAAGGTGAAGAGAACCACTGACCTCCCCAAAACACAAAATGGCCTTGGCCAATTGACAGATATACAAAGGAATTCCTCAGCACACGTCTGTTATGTCACAATATACATAAACATGCTTGATGTGAGCATAAGTAAAATACAAGTAGGTAAGTTCTTATTTCTTTTTCCTTTTTATTTTCCGATGTTCAGACAGCCGACACGTGTTTCGTACGCTACATGGGAATTATTCCCGCGACTTTATCAAGGCTATTGTCTTCCTATGTATAACCTTTATTAGTGGTGTTAATTCCAACCCACACTGGGATTCAATATCTCGCGACGTCTCACTTCTCAATGTTAAATCCAAGGGATCCCTGTATGTCCCAGAAGTCCAGAATCTTATTTCTTAATAGTTTGATCCCACACACGGACGTCGCTCCTCGTGTTGCCGAGTACGGTGCACCGTACTCGGCAACACGAGGAGCGACGTCCGTGTGTGGGATCAAACTATTAAGAAATAAGATTCTGGACTTCTGGGACATACAGGGATCCCTTGGATTTAACATTGAGAAGTGAGACGTCGCGAGATATTGAATCCCAGTGTGGGTTGGAATTAACACCACTAATAAAGGTTATACATAGGAAGACAATAGCCTTGATAAAGTCGCGGGAATAATTCCCATGTAAGCGACAAAACACGTGTCGGCTGTCTGAACATCGGAAAATAAAAAGGAAAAAAGAAATAAGAACTTACCTACTTGTATTTTACTTATGCTCACATCAAGCATGTTTATGTATATTGTGACATAACAGACGTGTGCTGAGGAATTCCTTTGGAGATTGAGTAGTAATTGGCACAATGTAAGTGGTCTTTATTTGGTTTTGGAATCATTGTAATTATTTCCTTGTTAAAAAGAAGTGAAAAGAGCTGGACATTTAGGCATCTCTAAAGGCCATGTGTAGTAATTTACCTGCGTGATTGCAGCACATTTTGAAAAATTCACAGAGGAAATGAAATGAATGACATTTATTTTTATAAAGTATGCAAATGCTGGAGGCATCTTGGCACTACTACTACTACTACAGAAGGATATAAAGAAAGTAAAAAACTTGTTACAAAAGAAAAGCAGGGTGTAACAAGGGTGAAAACCTATTGATTAGAAAGCCATGTTTTTAATGGTTTTCTGAAAGGAAGAAGAGCTGTCATTTTTTCAGACTGAGAAGGAAGAGTGTTCTAAAGTTTGGCAGTATAAATTACAAAGCTTCTGCTGCCCCAGTGAGACTTTCTGAACTTGGGAACGGCAGCATTATTGCCCAAAGAAAAACGCAATGACATAGATGGAGTATGCCATGAAAAATTGTGCTAAAGATAATCAGGGCCTGAGTCATGGAGTGCTTTAAAAGCATTGCACTAAGCTTTGAATTCAATGCGCTTCCTTATAGGCAGCCTGGTTAACCGAGTTAGAGCCTGTGAGACTGACTGGTGCCTAGGGATCCTTAGCAGCAGGCGAGCTGTGGCGTTCTGCATGACCTGCAGTTTCTTTAAAAGACTTTGCTGCATGTTTGTATGAAGGACATTCTAATAATCCAATTTGGATAGCACAAGAGCAGTGACAACAGTCTCTTGCAACTCCTGAGGAATAAAAGAGAGCACTTTCCTGAGAATTTTCAGGGTGAATAAGGATGATGAAGTCACAGCATTGACTGAGTTTTCGAAAGAATCCCTAAGTTCCTCACTTTTCTAACAGGGATTGGCAAAGTGCCCTATTCCTGCACCCACCAACTTGGGGACCAAAAGAGATGTTGTTATTGAACAGAGTTCAGTTTAAGGCACTTGTTGTTCATCCATTTGCCTATATGTAACATACAGTTGTGAAATGTGGATGCACTATCATCAGGATTATTCGACACAGACCACAATTTGGGTATCGTAAGTATAAGATATCACAGAGAAGCCAAATGTTTTTATGAGCCTAGCCAGAGGAGTAACATATAAATTAAAAAGGGTGGAACTCAGGGAAGATCCCTGCGGCACACCACACAGTAGGGAAAAAGGGTTGGAGAAAAAATTAGACCAAAGCATAGTATTATTCTTGTTCTGAAAGAAAGGATTTCAGGAGAGCAAGTGCTGCTCCTCTGGTTCCAAGAGAATGGAGACGGTCAATCAACAAATCATTATTGGCAGTGTCGATTGCCGTCGAGAGATCTAAAAGAATCAGGGCTGCATTTCCTCCTTTTTCTAAGGTGGATCTTATGTCTTCAGACACGACGATCAGGGCTGATTCAGTGCTGTGCGCACTCCTAAACCCAAACTGACTAGGGTTGAGAAGTTGGTTGATCTTTATAAAATAAACGAACTCTCCATTTATAGCCTTTTCACCAATTTTAGCCGGAAAAAGGAGGCATGAAATGGGTTAGACTTTTTCAATAAAGGCAGGATTGAAGCTTTTTTCCATGCCTTAGGAAAGTAGCCAGAGCTAAACATTCCGTTATAACTTTTGGCCAGATGCATACATATTATCTCGGGGGTCAGTTGTACTATCTTTGAAGGACATGCAACCAATGGTGAACCTGATTTAATAGAATTAAGTAGTCCCAGAATCTGGTTGGCAGTGAGATAGAAGATAGTGTTTCTAAACTGGTGGGAAAAGAGATACCCTCATGAAAGCGAGAAGACGAAAACAGTGTCATCATGACAGCAAGAAGACAGATGACTATTTACAGTGAAGATGTTATAGACATCTTCTACTTTAGCCTGAAAAAATGAGGCTAAAGTGTTGCAAAAGTATTGGTTGCAGTTGGTATTATTCTTGTCCAGATTGTTAGTTTTTTTACTGTCATGAATAATTCTATGGTTGAAATTTTCAAGGTCTCAATCGTATGGATGAAGTAGGAAGATTTTTCCTTCTGGATCATGGATTTGTACTCACTAATAGTGTGTTTGTAAATATATCTTTCAAGGATGTCATAATTCTTTCTCCATCTGCGCTCCTGTCTGCGACAGAGTTGCTTTTGCTTTCTAAGTTTATCAGAAAACCATGGTCTTGAAGGGATAGCTCTATGGTTAGTATGCAATTTTTATGGGCTAACTAATTTACCGCTGTGTCTATCTAGTGATGGTAGTCTGCAATAGCTGAATCTAGGTTTTTAGAGATATTGGGCTTGGACCTAATAAGAGTTGAGTCTAACAAAGTTTAATGTATCTAATGCCAAGGACGACCTTTCCTGGTGGGCTGGGAGGTGTTAGCCATCAGTGATTTGACCAGTATTTTTAAATCAAACATTACTATCTTGTAGTCGGACAATGTCAGTGGCAATAATGCCATAAGATTGAGAAAAGGATTACCAGAAAAATGCCGTCCAGCAAGTGACCTGCCACATGAGTTGGGGTATCTAACAGCTGAACAAGGCCCAGGCTGGCCATTATATCAATTAGTAGTTTAGAGTCTTTATCTAATAAGTTCTCCAAATGGAAATTAAAATCTCCGAGGACTGTATAGTCTGCGAAGTTAACTTTAGATTCCAGTAAATGGCTGATAGCCTGAGTAAAAGTTGATCTAGGGCCCGGGGGCCGTAAATTATAAGTCCATTAAAGGTAATGTTTTTGTTAAGTTCAATTTTGAAAGAAAGTGCTTCGCACTCAAACGTTGGGAAAACAGCTGAGAAGGTGGCAGTTAACTGGTTGGGATAAATTATTGCCAGTCCTCCACCCCTTTTCATAACTCGGTCCATTCTAAACATGGCATAAACAACTGGGCTATTCTAAACATGGAATAACCAACCGGGATTACAGAAACCAAGTCAGGACCTGAGGAAGGGTAAGTCCAGGTTTCTGTTATGAATGCAAAATCAAGTATCTGGAAATCTAAGAAATCAGAGAACTCAATTTTATTTTTCACGAAGGATCTGGCATTTACTAAGGTACAAGAGATAGATTGCTGAATATCAGACTTATTAGTTTCTGGAGACGTAGTCGAATTGCTGGTTTTGATTTTGTGGTTAGTTAATGTAAGACTACAGGATCAGCACCTGAGGAAGCTGTCTTCCGCAGGTGCTTTGTGGTAATGCAATGCAGAGATGGTTGTATGACAGCACAATGCATCGAATTACAACGCATGCCATTACAACGCGGTTGTAGCAACACAAGTGCTGTTACAATGCGTTACCATCACAACACAAACTTTTACCATGCATATGCCTTTACAACGCATGCCTTTACAACAAATTTCGTTGTAATAGCATGATTGGGAAAGGCATCTGCGTGATTAAAGTTAAGTTCGCAAATTTAAGTATGTTACAGGTAAGTATAAATCCTATATATATATAGGTTTATATTTCTCTGTAAAATACTTACATTTTCATACTAAAGGCATGCATATATATATATATTCACTGAAAAAACCAGAGGTTTCAGGGACGTTATAGTTAGGAATTAGCATTTAAAAAACCTTAGATAGCCACTGAAAAAAACACAGGTTTCAGGGACGTTATAGTTAGGCTGACATTTTACTCATACAAAACCAGAGAAATTCGGCCGTTATAGTTAGTTGAGCTAACTATAACTCGCGCCCCCGCAATGCACTGCTGATGACGTCACATATTACATCACTCATGACATGGTCAGTGACATCACTGATGACATCACTGATGACATCACTGATGACATCATCCACTTAATATCCGATGCACCTCCTCACACCTTAATATCACATTTCATACACCCACTCTATAATACAGACAGCCTTTTTTGAAACAATAGACACACCAATACCAGTTAGTACATACCCATTCAGCTACTGATATATGCACTCATACATCCATACAGACACTCACACACCGCCACTCACTCATAGAGTTACTCACACACCTAGTCAGTCACCCAAAGAATAAATCACACTGCCATTTACTCACCTATACAGTTATACACACACCACCTCACCTATTCATACAGATGGTAACACATACTTACTCTCTTCTACAATCACTGAAACAAGCACACACTCACCCATATAGCCACTCTCACAATCACTCAGTCACACATACAGTCACTTATATACTCCAACACTCACATATGCAGTTACTCACCCATATACCACTGAGACATCCATACACTCACCAACAAAGCCATACGCACACTCACTCACCCATACAGCCTCTCTCAGATGCACTCATGAACCCATACACCCAGTGAATCACCAACTCACATGTCCATGCAGGGAGTCATACCTACCCCCAACCACCCACACAGAGACTCAGGCACCCATACAGGTACTCAGACAACCAATCATTAACCCATATAGACACTCATGTAGCTACTCACCAATCCATGCAGCCACTTACACACCAACTGACAGACTGATACAGACATTCACACAGATTAGTGATTCACCCATGCATTCACTAAGACACGTTTAATCACTCACTTATACAGTCAGTCACGCACCCAGTAAATCATCCATTCAGACACTCATACACCCACTCATTCTTCAATACACCTTGGCATATATATATATATATATAGATAAATATATATATAACATTCTTGAACTTTTTAGAAATACTCTGTCACTGGATGATGTCATCAGTGATGTCATTTGAGATGTCATGAGTGATGTCATCAGTGATGTCACTGACCATGTCATGAGTGATGTCATATGTGATGTCATCAGCAGTGCCTTGTGGGGCGCGAGTTATAGACAGCTGAAATAACTATAACAGCCGAATTTCTCTGGTTTTGTACGAGTGAAATGTCCAACTAACTATAACGTCCCAGAAACCTGTGTTTTTTTTAGTGAATTTCTAAGGTTTTTTAAATGCTAATTTCTAACTATAATGTCCCTGAAACCAATGGTTTTTTCAGTGAATTTCAAATGTTTTTTAAATGCTAATTTCTAACTATAACGTCCCTGAAACATATAGTTTTTTCAGTGAATTTCAAAGGTTTTTTAAATGCTAATTTCTAACTATAACATCCCTGAAACCTATGGTTTTTTCAGTGAATTTCAAAGGTTTTTTAAATGCTCATTTCTAACTATAACGTCCCTGACACCTATTGTTTTTTCAGTGAATTTCAAAGGTTTTTTAAATGCTAATTTCTAACTATAACGTCCCTGAAACCTGTTTTTTTAGTGAATTTCTAAGGTTTTTTAAATGCTAATTTAGCTAATTTCTAACTATGCCTACATAGGTCAGAAATGTACAGAAAGAGGAAGAAAGGCGCAGAAAGAAGCAAGAGAAGTGCAGAAAGAAGCAACAGAAATGCAGAAAGAGACAAGAGAGGCACAGAAAGAAGCAAGAGTGGCTTGCACACCATTAGTACCAATTTAACACCTACATTTAGCAATAAATAAGAGGTGACCATTCTAGGTTTGCAAAGGGCCTTCCACGACACTATAACACTTGTCGCTGCATTTTTGGTAATGTTTGAGCCAGAAACAAGGTTTTTTTTGTTCAAATCTGCAGAATATGCAGCAGATGATGGATTATGAGGCAAATGCGGAAAATGTATAATAGTGCGAAAGTCGGTGCAGCCAAACAGTCGCATAATTCCAGTGGCCCTGCTCATACCTCTGTCTAGGTCCAGAAGTGCTCCTCAGTGGTTCCTTCTTTTTTTTGTCTCATTGAGTTTATAGTTTTGCTTCTATGGAAATGAGGAAGACTAAACCTGAGCTTACCACTCCACAACACAGACTACCATACCACATAATTACTCTTCATAACACATAATCCCACTCTACATAATTCCTATACACTAAATACCACATGCTTTCTATCCACATAATTTCACTGCACAACATGCCACATAATTTCACTACACACAACATACATCCACTCCACTCCAAAAAACATTAGTAGAAAACTTTTACATTTACATTACCAATAGCTCTAACTCTCGCAAATGCGAGATCTATTACATTGCAAATGCTTCTTTAACTAGTAGTCGCATTTGCAGAGTGGTGGAGAAAGGGGGCTGGGCCTCCGACCAGCGCTTAAGATTTCCTCTGCGTAGGACTTACAGGAGGTACCAGGAGGGCTTCTTGGCCCCCAAAGTCTCCCACGAGAAAAGTGGACTTCATCCCCCAACCCGTAGTGTGCCAGGATGGGCGTTTGCAGAGTGGTGGAGAAAGGGGGGTGTTGCCTCCGAAGACCTCCTAGCAATCCCACTGTGTGAGACGTACTGGAGGTAACAGTAGCAACGAGGACTTTATACCCCAACCCAGAGTGTGCCAGGAGGCGCGTTTGCAGAGTCGTGCAGGGAGGGGGAGGGGCCTCCGGGAGTTGCCAGTTTCTTTTTGACGGCAATGTCCTGGGGGTGGGCACCCCGGGACATTGCAGGAGCCAGCTCTGGGAGGTGGCGGTGTCCAGGGCCATCTAGGGCTCCAGGAGGGGGGCCGCGTGGCCCCCCTTTCCTGGGCCACTTTTGGCCCCGGGGACCCCATCCCCCAGGGCATACCCAGCCTTTTTTTTTTATTTTGGAGGGGGCCCGCGTGGCCCCCCTCCTGAGGCCAATTTGGGCCCCAGGGACCCCATCCCCCGGGGCCTGGCCTTCTTTTGTTTAAAAAAAAAAAATTAATTAAAAAAGGGAGGGGGGCAGCATGGCCCATTTTTGGCCCCTGCTGACATGCAGCTCCCCTTGTCCAAAAGCAATCTGCTTTGCTTCTTGGAAGCGAGAGCAGGTTTCCTGCTCTCGCTTCCAAGAAGCAAAGCAGTGTTTGCTATGGCAGGGCGGGAGCCATGCTCCTGCCCTGCCAAGGCAAACGGCACTGTCCTGGGGTGGGCACCCCGGGACATTGCAGGAGCCAGCTCGGGGGGTGGCCATGGCCATCTAGGGCTCCAGGAGGGGGGCCAAGTGGCCCCCCTCCCAACTGTTTAAAGCCCCGGGGAGGTGGCAGTTCCCGGGGCCCCGCAACAGACCCCCGCATTTTAATCAAGAATGCTCCAGGGAAGTGGTGGTCCCCGGGGCAGTGTGGGGGGGCTCGAGCCCCCCCACACTTTGTCTTTCAAAGTAGCCCTGGGGAGGTGGCGGTCCCCTGGGCTGCGGGGGGCCATTTAAATCATATAGCCCCGGGTAGGTGGTGGTCCCCGGGGCTTGGGGGGCCCACGAGGCCCCTGACCTAAATAAATTATAGCCCCGGGGAGGAGGCGGTCCCTGGGGCTTGGGGGGGCGCGCGAGGCCCCCACCCTAAAATAACTTAATGCCCCGGGTAGGTGGTGGTCCCCGGGGCTGCGGGGAGAGCCGTGTGCCCCCGCATATGATAAACTAAGCCCCAGGGAGGCGGCGGTCCCCGAGGCTGCGGGGGCCCCCGCGGGCCCCTGCCACATAATTAGGTATTGACCCCGGGACCTGGCCCACCCGTGGGCTTATGGAAAACGAAGCGCTGGAGCCTGCACAAATTCTGCTGATTTCTTTTTTTAAAAAGCTTTTTTGGGCCCTGGGGGTCCTTGTGGGACACCCTGAGCAGGCCTAGGGGGTCTGGGTGTTTCTACCCTGCCCCCTTTTCTTGATTTTTATCTTTTTTTTACTGTTTTCTTGTGACTCGGTTACTGAGTCACAAGATGGCTGCCAACACTTTTTGGTTTGGAGTTTTGGCAGCCAATCAGAATGAAGCTCGTGCTTGGGAGGGTTCGCGAATCCTCCTTGGCCACCAGATATCGATATTTTTCTTTTTGGAATTTCTCAAGAACTACTGAACGGATTTATACCATTTTAAAAAAGCATACTTTCTGAACCAAGAGCTATTCTTTTGCCAAATGTGGTGTAAATCCGTTCAGCAGTTCGGGCTGTAGCTTTGTCTAAAGTTTCCTATGGAAATTAACATGGAAAAAACGCGTTTTGGGACCCCCATTTTTTCTCGGCCCCCGCTCGACGAATCACCACGAAAATGTCAGGACAGGAGCTGACCTGAGTGAACCATTAGTTTTGAAAATTTCGCAAAGATTCATCAAATGGCGCCAAAGATATTGGCAAAAGAACAAACTCTTTTTGAATAGAAACAAGGTCCTAACTATAACTACCTACTGGCAACCGCCAGTAGGTAATATCTATATATATGTATATATATATATAGATAGATATATATATATATGTATACTAGTATATTTATTTTCATATATGTTTTTATATATTTCCACACACAATGATGTGTGTGGAAATATATAAAAACATATATATATATATATATTATCTACTGGCGGTCGCCAGTAGATAGTTATAGTTAGGACCTATTTTCCATAGGAAATCCGCAACATTCTATTTGAAATAACTTTGGCGCCGGTTGACGAATCTTCGCGAAATTTTCAAACTTTGTGGCCCGCTCCGGTCCGCTCCTATCTTGAAAGTCTCGGGGTGATTCGTAAAGCGGGGGCCGAGAAAAAAGGGGGTCCCAAAACGTGTTTTCCCCATGCAATTTTCCATAGGAACCTTTCATCGCAGCTACAGCCCGAACTGCTAAACGGAATTACACCAAATTTGGCAAAAAGGTAGCCCTTGGTTCAGAGTCGTGCCTTTTGCTTAAATGGTGTAAATCCGTTCAGTAGTTCCTGAGAAAATCAAAAGTTAAATCACATATATATCTATGGCCGCGTAGGGTCCGCGCACCCTCCCGATCACGAGCTGTATGCTAATTGCCTGTCAACACTCCAAACCAGGAAGTGTTGGCAACCATCTTGTGCCTCAGTAGAACCGAGGCACAAGAAAAGACAAAAACAAGGGCGCAAAAAGGGGGCAGGGTAGAAACACCCTGACCCCCTAGGCCTGCACAGGGGGTCCTACAAGGACCCCCAGGGCCCAAAATATTTTTTTTCTTTTTTAAAAATCGGCAAAAAACGTGCTGGGTGTGCAGATCCAGCCGATAAAAAAAAAAAAACGAAGCACGGTCTCCCGCGCTTCGTTGTTAATTGGCCCCCGGGTGGGCCAAGTCCCGGGGGCATGCGTGGTTTATCAAATTTATGTATGGGGGGCTTCTAAGGCCCCCCCAAGCCCCAGGGATCACCACCCCCCCGGGGCTTTAAAAAAAAATGGTGCGGGAGGGCTCTCGGCCCTCCCGCAGCCCCGGGGACATCCACCCCCCGGGGCTTCTTTTTTTTTAGTTAAATTACCTGTGTGGGGGGGCTCCAGCTGCCCCACAAGCCCTGGGGACTGCCACCTCCCCGGGGCACTAACAATTTTAAAGTGGGGGTCCGTTTCAGACCCCCGAAGCCCCGGGGACCACCACCTCCCCGGGGCTTTCAACATGTTGGGAGGGGGGCCGCGCGGCCCCCCTCCTGGAGCCTGTGACGGCCCTGTGGACCATTTAAATCATATAGCCCCGGGTAGGTGGTGGTCCCTGGTGCGTTTTAAGATGGGGGAATTAAATCCCCTTCAATCCTGAGGGTCCCTGGGGGCCAACTAGCCCACCAGGTACGTCCAGAAAGCGCCACAGAGCTGCGTTGCAGAGAGGTGTAAAAAGGGGCGTGGCCTCTGAACACCTCTCTGCAACGCAGCTCCTTGGCGCAAACTGGAGGTACAGGGTGGGCTAGTTGGACCCCAGGGACCCTCATGATTCAAGGGGACTTAATCCCTCAACTTAAAATGCGTCACGGGGCGCGTTTGCACAGTGGTGAAGGGAGGGGGCGGGGCTTGAGGTGACATGTGTGCAAACAGGTCCCGTGGCGTGTTTTAAGTTGGGGGATTAAGTCCCCTTCAATCCTGAGGGTCCCTGGAGTCCAACTAGCCCACCAGGTACCTTCAGTAAGCACAACAGAGTTGCGTTGCAGAGAGGTGAAAAAAGGTGCGTGGCCTCGGAACGCCTCTCTGCAACTCAGCTCTGTGGTCCTAACTGTAGGTACC
The DNA here is from genome assembly GCA_963921515.1 of Calotriton arnoldi. NCBI lineage: Eukaryota > Metazoa > Chordata > Amphibia > Caudata > Salamandridae > Calotriton > Calotriton arnoldi. Next base: position 394,749 of record CAWUFW010012078.1, read on the forward strand.
TGGGGGGCTAGTTGGGCCCCAGGGACACTCAGGATTCAAGGGGACTTAATCCTGCAACTTAAAACGTGCCACGGGGCGCGTTTGCACACATGTCACCTCAGGCCCCCCTCCCTTCACCACTGTGCAAACGCGCCCTGTAGCGCGTTTTAAGAGGTAGTTTTAATCCCCCTGCCCTATTATGTACTAGGGACTTACAGAGGAGGTCATGCTAATCACAGGGGTACCCCAACGCATAGTGTTCCCTAGTGTATGTAGGTGTTTTCACTGTATTCTAAGTGTGTTTTAGCATAGCACTGGCTCTGGTTAGTCAGAGTCAGTTACCACCAGTACACGTCGGAAAAAGTTGTGGGCACAGGATGATTTTGGAACAAGGCCTCTTTCTGCTCCTCTGTTGGTTCTTTCTGCACATCTTTTGCTTCTTCCTGCACTTTTCTTCGTCTTTGTGGACTTCTGTTGCTTCTTTCTGCATTTCTTTTGCTTCTTTCTGTGCATTTTTTCTTCTTTCTTCACATGTCCTACCTCTGTAGGCATAGTTAGAAACTAGCATTTAAAAAACCTTTGAAATTCACTTAAAAAACCATAGGTTTCAGGCACGTTATAGTTAGAAATTAGCATTTAAAAAACCTTTGAAATCCCCTGAAAAAACCATAGGTTTCAGACACGTTATAGTTAGAAATTAGCATTTAAAAAACCTTTGAAATTCACTGAAAAAACCATAGGTTTTAGGGACAGTTATAGTTAGTTGGACATTTCACTCGTACAAAACCCGTGAAATTCCCCCGTTATAGTTAGTTCAGCTAACTATAACTCGCGCCCGCAATGCACTGCTGATGACGTCACATATTACATCACTCATGACATGGTCAGTGACATCACTGATGACATCTCAAATGACATCACTGATGACATCACTGATGACATCATCCAAATGATAATTTGATGCATCTTCTCACACCCTAATATAACTTTTGATACACCCACTGTAAATTACAGACTGCCATTCTCAAAACCATAGACACTCCAACACCAATAACTACATACACACTCATTGATTCTTAGGTCTACACACACATCAACTCACTCACCTGTACAGTCACTCATACTGACGGTCACTCAGTACAGGACTATCATATGCACTCATACACCTATATAGACACTCACACACCGCCACTCATCCATAGAGGTACTCACACACCTAGTCAGTCATGCAAATAATTAATCACACTGCCATTTACTCACCTATACAGTGATACACACACCAGCTCACTTACTCATACAAATACTAGCACATTCTTACGCTCTTATACAATCACTGATACAAGCACACACGCATCCATACAGCCACTCTCACAATCACACACTCTCACTTATAGCCTTTTAAATACTCTAACACACATATATACTGCCTTTTACATATGTCGTTACTCACACATTTACCACTGAGATATACATTCATTAACTAACACACCGATACACACACTCACCCACCCAAGCAGTCCATCACAGATGCACTCTTCAAATCATGCACCCAGTGAATCACCCACTCACACATCTATGTACAGAGTCACACACACCCCACCCACACAAACACTCAGGCACCCATACAGATACTCAGACAACCAATCAATAACCCATATAGACACTCATGTAGCTATTCGCACACCAACAGACAAATGGATACAGACATTCACACAGTTTAGTCAGTAACCCATGCATTCAGTAATATACGTTTAATCACTCACTTGGAGAGTCAGTCACGCACCTACTCAATCATCCATTGAGACACTTATACACCCAGTCATTCTTCAATACGCCTTTGCCTATATATATTAAACATATTTAAACTTTACAGAAACACACAGTCACTGCATGATGTCATCAGTGATGTCATCCGTGATGTCACTGACCATGTCATGAGTGATGTAATATGTGACGTCATCAGCAGTGCATTGCGGGGGCGCGAGTTATAGTTAGCTGAACTACCTATAACAGGGGAATTTCACGGGTTTTGTACGAGTGAAATGTCCAACTAACTATAACTGTCCCTAAAACCTATGGTTTTTTCAGTGAATATATATATATATGTGAATAAACACAGCAGTGGATACTTACGGTCACAGAGTCTTCCTTTTCTGAGAGCGCGCGTATTAGCGGTATCTACGAGGATTGAAACAGCCGGTGTGCTCCGCCGGCGTGCGCGCCACTCTCCACGGGTCCCATGCAGTCCAGAAGGAGTGCGTTTGTGTTTGATATATATATATATATATATTATATATATATTATATATATAAATATATATATACACATATATAAAATCCATATATATATTTATTTATATATATATACACACACACACACATTTCTTTAAAATCCCACAACCCCTCAACCCATACCCACCCTAACCCCTAAAATTACCCTTGCCACCCCAAAATCCCTACACACCCTAAAACATAAAATTACCCTTGCCACCCCAAAACTCATACCCACCCTAAACCCTCAAATTACACTTGCCACCCAAAACCCCATACCCACCCTAAACCCTAAAATGACCCTTGCCACCCAAAAACCCATACCCACCCTAAACACTAAAATGACCCTTGCCAACCCAAAACCCATACCCACCCTAAACCCTCAAATTACACTTGCCACCCAAAACCCCATACCCACCCTAAACCCTAAAATTACCCTTGCCACCCCAAAACCCATTCCCACCCTAAAAGTACCCATGCCACCCCAAAACCCACACCCACCCTAAACCTTAAAATTACCCTTGCCACCCCAAAACCCATACAAACCCTAAACCCTAAAATTACCGTTGCCACCCAAAAACCCATACCCACGCTAAACCCTAAAATTACCCTTGCCACCCCAAAACCCATGCCTACCCTAAACCCTAAAATTAGCCTTGCCACCCCAAAACCCATACAAACCCTGAACCCTAAAATTACCCTTGTCACCCAAAAACCCATACCCAACCTCAACCCTAAAATTACCCTTGCCACCCCAAAACCCATACCCACCCTAAACCCTAGAACTACCCTTGCCACTCAAACCCATACTCACCCTAAACCCTAAAAACCAAACCCATCCTTACCTAATACTTACATTTGAAATGCATATCCCTTTACTATTCATGTCTTTACAATGAAATTCATTGTAAAGGCATGCGTTGTAAAGGCAAATGCGTGGTAATTATTTGCATTGTCATGGTCATGCGTTGTAACAGCATTTGCGTTGTTACTACGCGTTGTAATGACCACGTTGTAATGATTGTTTCCCTGCAGAAATTGCTTTGCTTATTTCGACTAAGGAGCTCTCTCTCTCAAGCAGTTCTTTCCCTGTGGCTCTAAGTTTAGATATTGGATATCCGGCAAACAGTTCTTCTTCCCTGTCTGCATTACCATCATCTATTTCTGAACCGCATATTGTTTTTAAAAAAAATCACACAAATGTGTTAGCAATGTCTTGTGGATGTGAATGAAGTGATTGTTTGGATTTCCACAGATCCCAGAACTTTCAGTCTTATAAATATGAGGGAAATGCGTAATTTTAGCCAATGTTTGATGTTTGTATGGCATTCTGAGTATGAAAACATAGTGGAATCAATGCAAGTCACAACACCTCAAACTCCCCTGGGTGCCTGGTTTTCATAAATGTCTGAGTTTGGTAAGTTTTCTTTTGGTGGTGGCCGAGCTCAATTACTACAGCTACCTATTTCTCCAAAATGGGTTAATTTGATGGCAAAAACTTGATGTCATAATTTAGCATTTTGGAGCTTGTCCTGTTGCGGGTGATAGACCCAGCCACACAAGTGGGGTACTGTTTTACTGGGAGACGTGTGGGAGCATAGACTAGTAGAACATTTGTTTATATGAATTGATTGTGTCTACATTTTTGGCTTCCAAATGTAAGCCTGTGTGCGAGAGAGAACCCATTTTTCAAAATGCCCCCTGAATCACATGGCAGGTAGTGTGGGCAATCCCAAATTCATAGATGTACAAATAGCCACTATCTCTAAACTGAGTATCTGGGGCATATTTCAAAAAGTTTCCTTCAGGCCCATTTTTCATTCATTAGATTTTAACATCTGAATTGATGCCTGATTGGTATACAATAAAAATCATTATAAACTGCAACTCAGTTGTTGGCTCAGTGTATCGCATGTTTTTTTCACAACAAAACAAACACTACATATCCTTGCCTCCAGGGAGGTCTGTTGGATTCAATAATATATAACATTTGTAGAAAATTGCAAAAACTGTGGTGATTTTTTTTTTTTTTTTTTTTACAACTCTTCCTGTTTCTGAAAGCTTGGAAGATTGTGAATTTAGCATAGCAAACCTTTTGTTGATGCAATTCTAAGAAAAACAAACATACACTTTCTTGCACAGCACTTTTATCCCATTTGCCGAAAAGAAACCCAAAAATGTTGCTATATTGTTGCCATTTTTTCATATTTCTTTCAAGGGACTTCCCAGGCCTAGGAGACCTTTAGAATTCCCATCATGTTATGTTATGTTATGTTAATGAAACTTGTAAAGCGCAGCTGCTGCCCAAAGGCGTCCTGGCGCTAAGCACTACCTGGTGGGTGACCTAGGCGGAGAATTATACAGAGAAAAGCCAGGTTTTCAACTCCTTCCTGAAGGAAAGGAGATCCGTGGCCTTTCTTAGATGCACAGGAAGATCATTCCAAGCCCTGGCGGCACAGTAAACGAAACTCCTGCCACCCCAACTGGCTTTCTTAACTCGGGGAATAGTCACTAGCTTTGCTTCCGAGGAACGTAGCAATCTTCCAGGAACATACCAGAGTAGTCGATTTCTCAGGTAGACTGGGCCACTGCCCATCAAGGCTTTGAAAACCATACACCATGTGAGGAAAAAGAACACAAATTTGGCTGGGGATGCGGGGTTGGCATGTAAGGGTTTAAACTATGGGGCAGATTTACAAGAAACTGACGCATCTGGTATAGATGCGTCAGTTTCCGTACGCCTGCGTGAAAAACCAGTGCGCCACCATAGATGCGCCGTATTTACAATACAGCGCACTATGGCGCAAGGATTGACAGATGGGTCAGAAATTCTGACGCATCTGTTGGCTGAAAAGTCACGCATTGCTGGAGTCGTGTCGCAAGCACGACGCAACTCCAGCAATGCGTGTTGCGGCCTATTCCCAATACACTGTGTCACTCCTTACGCTTGCTTCAAGCAGGCGTAAGGTTTTGACGCAGTGGCGTCCTAAAAGTCACGCCGAGATATCTTGTAGATTTCACTGCGTCACTTTTACGAGGCTTTCCTGCGTGGGAACGCCTACCCTGCATACATTATACCTGACGCAGGTATAATGTCACGCAGGACTTTACAACGTGACGCATCTCCCTAGATGCGTCATGTTGTAAATTTGCTGCATTTTTTACGCCGCCGTTGCGTCACAGAAGTGATGCAACGGCAGCGCAAAAGTGTCGCATGGGGCTTGTAAATCTGCCCCAATGTTTTTCATGTGTGGAAACAGAGGAAACGGTGTCTGTGTCACAAGACCAATATGATACTGCAATGAGAAGCCTGTCAGTTGATTATTTACAAAAACATAGTATCTCAATTTCTGCGTCCGGATAAGGGTAAACAAAGTATCACCAGGCACAAAGTCAATATTGCACAACAGTTGTTAATGTCCTAAACTAGTAATTTCCGCAGTTAGCTGATTATTTTACCAATGTAGTACTTTCTACATTCCCGATTAATGCATCCAACATGTTTCACCAGTCTATCAGGTCATAAGCACACATTTCTATAGTACCTCTTCTGCAAACATGCATTCCTGAGTATCTTTCACACATGACGGAAGGGCCTGTCTGTTACATTCAATATATCACAACTTCCGCTCCTGTTGTTATGGTATTTACTGACATTTCCATCTGCATGTATCCATATTTTTTTTTGCCTATTTAGCAGCGTTTCCACATATTTATTTTCAGGTTTGGGAAAAAATAAAGGTTAAACTAGTATATTTCCACATTTATCTAACTGTTAAAAGTGCACTCATACTCGGTTGCCCGGCAGGTTGCAATGATATGGTTACCAGGGCCGGACTGGGAACCAAAATCGGCCCTGGCAAACCGATCGCCCGGCCCCCTATGGGGGGGAGGGGGGAGTGCAGCCGAACTGTTTTCTAGAGCCGGTTTCGGCCGATTTTGTTACAGGGGGCTGATATTGCTGCCCCCGGTGACAAAAACGGCCCGCAGGGGTCCAAAACCGGCCCCCACCCTGGCGGCCCACCGGGGTAACGCCCGGTGCCCGCTACGGCCAGTCCGGCCCTGATGGTTACCCACAGGTAATACAGTGTTACACTCTCAGGAATCATGCACATTTTAGTATAACCCTTGTGAATACATACAGCTGTTTAAGCTTAATTTGGAAATTTTGCGCCTGATTCAGAGGTTGGTTGACAAAGTACTTCTCCACAAATGTGATTCCCCAAACTGACGGTCTTCCCAACTGGATAGCATCCCGTTTACGCATAGGGTGGAGTCCTTGTAAGCTTACTAGTATGTGTAATTATATAGACCACAGTCCTTCTCAGCACCTCTATAATGTGTTGTCAGTATGCATCCACTATTGGACATGTTCATGACATACTGAGCAAGTCAGCATCGTCTTGTCGACATCTCAGCCGTTCCACTGATCTATTTGGGTAAACCGTGCTTGGTAGGGAAAGTTAAAAATATATTCTGTGCAGCAACTTATATTGCGTTGGTCATTACTTGACTCTGTGTCTGTCAGTTGTACGCCGACATCACCCTTTCATGTTACCATAATGCATAGCGGCGCCAATATTTTTCATTTATTAGGGCTGTATAATGCTGAGTTTGGTTCCTGTCTATGTATACAATACTCCGAACACTTGTGAATCGGATGGCCTGCTAGGTAAACCCTTCTAAGTCATTTGTGCAGCTCTTAAAATTCTAGCATAAAACAAGAACTTGCACACTATTATAAAGATTATCTTTGTGTACAAGCTTCCAGTGTGCAGCACCCTCCTTCTACCTATCCTGCATGTTAATTTGGAAATGATTAGATAACCTATCATCGTCGCAAGGGCAAGATGGCCGGGTAGACATGTCTTACCTCGGCGCCCGGTCCGCGCCGCATTCCTGAGCGCATACGCGCCTTCACAGCTCTCCAACTCGCAGCCACGGACTCCCGACCTGATGTGGACCCTCTAGAACGGGAGCGGGGGTCCCGTGGAACCGAGCAGATGCCCCGGTGAGAGGAGCCGGAGTCCGGGAGCGCGGCGAGGGACTTCCACAAAATGGCGGCCGCCACTACCTGCTCGGGGAGAGCTCGCTAAGCGTTGGGAGCCCCCTCGTTGTGGCCGGATGGGTGCAGGGGAGCCCACCCCCTCTCCTTGACTCCCGCTGAAGTGGTGTGCGGACGGCAGAGTGCCGCGCCTAAGATCGCAGGGGCCCGGAGCCGCGATTGCAGAGCTCAACAAAATGGGGGCCACCACCCGCGAGGTGCACAGACAACGCTGAGCAGCGGGGGTCTCCTCCCCTTACAGCCTGGGAGGTGCAGGGGGCCCATCCCCTCTTCAACACCCCCGCAATTGAGGCAGGTGGAGTGCAGCTAGAAGTGTTGAAGAGTGAGCTGCCTGGAGATTGGAGCCGCGATGCTGTGGTGCCTTGGAAGGCAGCAAGAGTAGCGGACCCCTCATTGAGCGGTGAGCAGGGGAAGCCTCCTAACGGGACATAGTGACCCAATGGGTGTTGGGGGCAACCTGAATCCTGATGATCTGGGCCACACTAGAGTGTTGAGGTCAACCAGAGGTTTTGCCTGACCTGCCTGACCTTGACATGGGTGCCAATACCATAACGTTTTGCTGAATACTTGTGAGAGTCCTTGAGACACTCCCCCCAGTGGATTTCCCTGACCAGAGGCAGTAACAACAATGAGAGGAGAACGAGACCGTGTTCCCCCTGCACAGCGGGCTAAGCTACGAGTTATCGAGAAGTGCAACAGTGGGAATGGGTGCCGGCTTTGGTTTTTGCAGGTGCTGAACCTGGTCCCCAGTGTTGGGGAGGGGCACAAGATTGTTTCTTTTGAAGAAGTAGGAACACCCCCCGGGAAGTGGTGGAGCGGCATCACTATGGAGGTGCCTGGGGTCCCCTACACACTTTATTCTCAGCCTAAATATTCCTTAAAGAGCCCTCTCAGGACAGTGCCTGACCTCAAGATGGCGTCTGGAGTTTGTTCGGACTGCGGTATCTCATCTCTCCAACTCCCCCGCTTTATTATGACATTCTCTGATTGCACCTGATCATTATCCTGACAGCGGAGTCCGAGCACTTTGTCCGATGCCCGGTGGAGCTGCTCGGTTCAGCTATAGAGGAGATCGGCCCTGGTTCATCCGCTTGGCCGTCACCTACCCAGCCGGACATTGGGCACAGTTTCTCCCCGTCTCCCTGTTTTTTCCCCCTTCCCTCCCCCTCCCCTGACGAATTTCCGTAACTTTGCTTTCTTTTTTCCTATGTTTGAGTTTGCTCTTGGAACAATTGTAACTTGTAACCTGTAACTCTGATCCTCATGTAAAGCGATCTGATACCTCCGGGTCTAGCCAGCGCTATATAAAACTCAAATAAATAAATAAATAAATAAAAATAAACCCGATATATACCCCTCCAGCTCGAAGTGGGAAGTGTTGCAGGACCTTGCATGCCATCCAGTTATGGCTTTCAGCTACAAGGGAGATCTAATATGGAACCCTTGGCCCTGCTTTCCTCGAAGACATGAACAAGTAGTTTAACAGCACATTTGCATGGTATCCCAGCTAGTAACAAGTGCTCCCCTTTAGCCGTCTGTTCTAGCCACATGGGTAAGGCCGATGTTGCGCAGCGAAATAACATTCAAAACATATGGGATCTGAAGGCGTTTTATCTAATCCTTGTTATAAAAGCACTGAGGTAGAATCAATATCTTCAGTAAGGCTGAAGCTTCTTTCAAGATGTAATCCACCGGTTTATATAACCCAAAACTGTACCCAGATCCATTAATATATATCCTACCTGTTGGGGGTAAACTTAATACCTAGATATGTCAATGTTTTTGGTTGCCAAGGTAATCCCAATGGCAGGCGCTGTTCTCACCGAAACAGGCCAATGTTTAGTGGGAATATCCATGACTTGTTCCAGCTAGTCCTCACGCATAACAGGACTCCAAAATCATTCAGTATTCGAAGAATGTGTGCAGCAACTCCTTCTGGATTCCTCAGAAACACCAGAGTGTTATTGGCATGTAGTGAGACTATATGGTTGCTTTCCCTTATCTTCATGCCTCGACCAGTTATAGCACTTCTTGTGATAAGTACCATTGGCTACATAAATAGGACAAACAAAAGCGGTGACATTGGGCAGCCCTGTCTCGTCCCTCGGCCCAAACTCCAACTCTAAGAGATTACACCTCCTGTTGAAACACCTGATACAGGACAGGTATATAACAGCCTAATCCAGCTCATGTATGAGTCAAAACTATACCTCTCCAGAACTCTGAGCATACAGTCCCAGTTTACCAGATAAAAATCGTAGTTCTTGCTATGCTCCAAAGTGTGCCGAACATGCACCAAATTTTTGTCTTAGTCTTTGCACCTGTTTAGGTGTATGGGTTACTTTAAAATGACGTATATCGCTTACAAAATGACGTATATTGCTTAAGTACATAATAGAGTAACTTGTTTTGACAGGAAAATACTGGTGCCCCTTTATATTTTTGTTGATTGGACATGTCAGAACCTCATATAGTCAAGTATACAGATGCACAGATCAATAAACTATTAGGACATCCATCCCGATTAAGTAGAGATAAACAGTTCATGCAGTAACCAATTTGGATAAAGTGGAAAAGCTTAAACACCTGAAGAAAAAGAACATAAGAACACAATTACACGCACAAGTGTTACTAGAACACCTGAAGAATAACACAACACCACTAGATCTGCAGATTAGAAATATACTGGTTATTTTCATTTTTGATAAAACTGTTAGTATTGATGTCAATCTACGCAATGATACATGTATATTCAAACACGAGATCAAGTCACTGTTGTCAAAATCTCCCGAGAAGACCTCTCCATCAACCCAGAGTAAGAAATACGTGGTCTGGCAGGCCCTGCAACCCAGGTCTGCAGCTACTGATTAACAGATCCCAGGTGGGTTGGCACGTAACCAGCCGGACAAACACACGAACAGAAAAAACCCACATTAGTCCCATGGATAGGCAGCAACACCACAATGGTCCCAGGAGAATAGCCCCAATAAAGCACATATGGCCAGAGGGGTGCAGCGTTCCTAAAACACCATAAAGTCTGATGCCACATGAAGATAGGAACACTCAATCAGAGCACAACACACACAGTACACACGGAGGGCAGAAAAACAAGTAGGAAAGATAAAACAAAGGACAGAAAAACTAGCTGAAAAAGGCAAAACAGAGGGCAGAAAAACGAGTAGAAAAGGCAAAACAGAGCAAGAAACAAGCAGAGGAGGTACAAACAGAGGGCAGCAAGTAGACAATCAGAAGTGGGTAGCGGACTACAGGCAAGCTGGACAAGAGAACTGTCGCAGGGGGAGCTGGCACGAGTACCTGCTCAATGGAGTTGTGCTGCAGCCTCCATTAAGTAGGTGCTGCTGGGAAGGCGGGGTGCTGGGTGGCGGAAGGAGGAAACGGCTGGAGGTGGGAAATGGAGGGAAAAAGGAAAAAACAAGCAGAAAAACGCAACACAGAGGGCAGAAAAATGAGTAGAAAAGGCAAAACAGGGGGCAGAATAACGAGCAGAAAAGGCAAAACAGAGCAGAAGAGGCCAAAACAAAGGGCGGAAAAAGGAGCAGAAAAGGCCAGAGGGCAGAAAAAAATAGCAGAAAAAACAAAACAGTGAGCAGAAAAATTAGCAGAAAAAGGCAAAACAGAGGGCAGAAAAATTAGCAGGAAAGGCAAAACAGAGGGCAGAAAAACGAGCAGAAAAAGGCAAAACAAAGTGAGAAATGAGCAGAGGAGGCACAAACAGAGGGCAGCAGGTAGACAGGCAGCAGAGGGTAGCAGATTGCGGGCATGCTGGACAGCAGAACTGTTGCAGGGGCAGCTGGTACGAGGACCTGCTCAATGGTGTTGCGCTGTGAGCCATTTGCAGAATTACAATAAGAGAGATTAAGGCAGACATGCTGAGAATGAGAGGGGCTTATATTCAGAAATAGAAGGCATACAGAGAACTGAAAGTAAGCACAGGGTCAATCTGAAGAATGAAATGAGAGGAATTATTCGGAGGAAAGTCAAGGTGATTGTTTCATGCAGGGTTTCAGAATTATAGTGGGAGAAGCCTTTATGAGATCACAAGCAATCTGAAAAAGTAAACTGTACAAAGAAACAGCTTTTTATATAGTGCTCCATGTTTTGGGCAGACAGGTTAAACATGTGGATCCTTGTGAACACATCATTTAAACATTAAGAGTTTCGGCCTGCTATTGCCAAGCCTACTACAACCTTTTAAAATATTTTCTGGAGTATCACAACCTTGGTACAGGGTATGTAAACGGGACTTGGTACAGAAAAAGAAAGTCTCATTTAATGATCTTCCCTCACTATTCTGTATTAAAGGTTATTTCACACAGTCACTAAAATTAGTTATTTGCCACTGGCTGAGAGCATCTTGTAGTTCAGATTTATACTATTTTACCTAATCCTTCTTGTTAGACCTGGCTTTTCCAGTGGGTTTATCCCCAGACTTTTTGCTTTTTGGCCTCCAGTTTTGGACCCTGTTTTTGTTGGTTTTATGACTCTGGGCACTTTACCACTGCTGATCAGTGCTAAAGTGCATATGCTCTCCCTGTAAATTGTGTTGATGGATTGGTGATTCCATGATTGGCATATTTGATTTACTGGTAAGTCTCTAGTACAGTGCACTGTGTGTGCCCAGGGCCTGTAATTCAAATGCTGCAAGTGGGCCTGCAGCACTGATTGTGCCACCCACATGAGCAGCCTGTAAATGTAACTCAGACCTGCAACTGCAGTGTCTGTGCGCAGTTTGGTACTGCCATGTCGACCTGGCAAGTGCACCCACTTGCCAGGCCCTAACCTTCCCTTTTCTTACATGTAAGACACCCCTAAGGTAGGCCAGAGGTAGCCCCATGGGCAGGGTGCAGTGTATGTGAAAGGTAGGACATATACTGAGGTGTGTGACATGTCCTGATAGTGAAATACAGTGTATTTCATTTTTCACTATTGAAAGGCTATCTGTCCCATAGGATAGAATGGGAGTTAATTCATAGAATCTTATAAATATAACTTCCCATTTGGACAAGATGGAAAGATGGAGTTTAGTATGCCTGAACTCAGAATATAAAAATGCATCTTTTAGTAAAGATGATTTTTATATTGTGTGTTTGAAAATACCACTTTTAGAAAGTGGGTATTTTCTTGCTTAGACGCAATCCCAAATCTACAGTAGCCAGCCACTTCAACACCATGCAACATAACGTTAGCCAACTCCATTTCTTGGTTTTGGAACAGGTCCCTATCTTACAGGGATGCAACAATACACAATTCTTATTACGCAGGGAAATCCATTGGATCAACTTTATGGACTCCGTCAGCCCCAAGGGGCTAAATGAACGTTTTGATTTTAACTGCTTTCTCTAATTGTAATTCTGTTTTCAGCATTATATGTAAAATTTCTAAGATGTTTGATGACGCAGGGGTAGAGATATTTTTAGTTAGCACGAGATTGAATACATCACCTGATCTCATGACATATCTGGTTCTTGGAAGTGAACTTAGATACCTATGGGCATTAAGTTGTTAATTCATGAATGCATTTAGGAATTACCTTGTATATCCGTGCAGAACACTTGTTTGAAACATTTTAATACCTTCTTGTCATACCCATGTTCATGCACTCACATCGATTACCTTCCTGCTACACTTATGTTCACGCACCTATATGCATGTTACAACACCGTTTTAAATTTTTAACATGGGTTGACACCCTCTTTTCCACCGGGGTCCCGGGCTTACAAATTGATTTATTAACGGATTCACGTTTTAATTTATTTTCTATCAACGCTGCACTGTTTCACCGACGCTTTATGGACACATTCACAACATGAACAATGGAGCGAACTACGAGTCTGTTGTCTTATGCTATCACTCGAGTAGTTTCCCACACTGCGCTCACTTCCGGTACGCGGACACGTTAAAACTACACACACCCGCGAACAGATTAAATCGCGCTTTCAACCTCACGGAAGGATTACACATGCGACAGTTCGATTATCACGGGTAAGCTCCCTTAAATTCGTGCCGCTTACCGGCCCAACACTTTGTTTCAGCAGAAACTTGAGCACATGTGCACTATTTTAATCTCCGGTTTTTCCGTGCAGCACAAGTGTATAACGACCCTGTTGAATTTAGTAGTCTACGTAAGTTTTAAACACGTTTGTGTTGGTACTTTATTAACTCACGGACCATTTATTAACGCACCGGGGTATGGCACAGTACGCTTGATGAGTTTTAGACACACGACGCACGAGTTCACCCAATATTGCATGTAGTTGCCTGTCGACAGTTCGAGTTAAATGAGGCACAATTTTACTCGACTATGTTACCGCACGCAATAGCATGAAGTCGCTTTTCTACCGCTCCGAGTCAAACAAGGCATAATTTTACGCGGCCATGTAATTGCACATAATTGCATGGAGTCACATCACTCACCGAGCACTACGTCTTATTTGAAAACCACCTTTTTGACAACCGATGCAACGCGGCGTCCCAGACACAATGTGATACTAACAACACCAACAGACCCCTAAACTTCCGGGTCTACTTCGCACAGATTATAACTGCACGCGATTCCCATATATCTCTACTTCATACAGATCTCACTGATATTGCTATCTCATACACCATTGATTTCAATTACTTCCAGTTTTCTTGTACTGAACCTGAAATTTCCTCTACTTTTCAGTTCACACAGCCCCTGAAGAAGGGCTTCCCGCCCGAAATGCATTGGGCATAGATGAATGAACAATCATGTGAAATTATTGTTATGAAGCAATAACAAATGAAAGAACGCAAATGATGAACAAATCCAACCAAATGTAATTGAATGGGAATAAAAACATTCTCACCAAATTAACAGACAACTATCTACTTTGTATATTTTATTATCAAGTGCATAAGGGAAATGCACCTCTGGGTCAGAGGTCAGCATCCATCGGCATCCTATTTTCTTGCTTAGCCATCCTGTGTGCCTCTGCTGGTTTGTGGATTGACTGTCTGGTTTTCGAGTGACAGGGGCTGGGGATTTGCATTCTCTGAGACAGCCACCGGGGGGAGGGGGTATTTATGTGTGTCCTGCCTTTCCTGGATGAGTCAGGGCTGGGCTGAATAGACCTGGGCCGCATTCATAGTAGGGGGAGGAGATTTATTTCACACCTGAACGGGCCTGGTCTGCCTTGGACAATGCTGTCTCCACCTCCTGGCGGGCAGCTGCACCACAGAGGACAGAATTGGTTTTGGCTGGGCAAAGAGCTTCTCCGCCACCAGAGAGCAAAGAAATTTGTGCTATAAAAAGTGGGGCCCAGACCCCTGAACTTTAGATCACATTTGGACTTCAAGAGGAACCTCTGCCAAGGAGAAGAGCTGAAAGAAGTTGGAGGAGGAGTACTGCCCTCCGCTATGTGCTGTCTGGAGTTGGCCTGCAGTAGCTGTTTCTGCCAAGGAGAGGAACTGTGTGTGTATCCTGCTTGAGAAAGTATCTCCAAGGGCTTGGAAGTGGAGCTTGTCCCCTGTTCAAGAGGTCTCAGGAACAGCAAAGACCTCACCATCCTTCTGGGCAACGTATCTGGAACCGCTGGTTTCAGCCACTGCAGAAGAAAGGAGCAGCCGACTCTGTCACTGAGTCCGTCGCAGGTTTCCGTGTCGTGAAGGCACCGACGAAGACCCCACCGCACTTCGCACCCCATCCTTGGTCTCAACAACGCCGTCTGGACGATTGCCACTGAGCCGTTGCTTGCACCGCGTCCTGTGGGCCCGCACTCCACACCGCCCTGCCTCACCCTGCCTGGACGTCACTGACACCGTCGCTGCACAACCCGAACATCGAACGGCACCGTCGCCTGCACTGCAACCTGCCAGCACCACATCGAGCACCGCCTCACCCCGCACCGTAAGCCTTGGTCTCACTGACGCCATCTGGACTATCGTCACTGAGCTGCTGTCTGCATCGCGTTGTGAGGGCACCGCTCCCTGCACCGCTTCCATTTTGCAACACAACCATGACGGTTGCCCCAGACCGACTCGCACCGACATGTTAGCCGCAACGAGAAAGGTACTTTTCACGAGTGTCAACGCTGTAGCTGGCCCGTACCGAAGCGGTCGGCTGAAACTGTTAGACTCTTTTGTTTTCAGCATCGCAGTAGCCCCGGATGGAGCTTCCAACTCAGAAGAACTGTGTTTTTCAGCTATTTCTGCAATTTAAAGGTTATCTTGCAAAGTACCTATTTTTACAATATTGTATTTTGGATTTTTGTCGTATTTGGTCTTGTTGATTTAGATAAAGTTTTGCTTATTTTTCTAAACTGGTGTGGTGCCCATTTGTAGTGTTTTCACTGTGTTACTGTATGCATGCACAAATGCTTTACACACTGTCTCTGAGATAAGCCTGTCTGCTCGTGCCAAGCTACTAAGGGGGTGAGCAGGGGTTATTTTAGGAGTGTATCCCCTTACCCTGACTAGGAAGAATGGTCCCTACTTGGAGAAAGGTGCAAACCATTGCCAACCAGAGATCCTCATTTCTAACACATGGTCTAGGTTCTTCCTACAGCACAGCAGAGCAACAGTAGATATAAAAGGTACCTAGTGTTAACATTCCGAGTGTATGTTATGCATGTTTGTGTATGTGGCCAGTGTGATACATGCATTTTATGTTTATGTGATGAGTGAGTGATAGCCCTGTTGAAAAGCCCCTTACCCGTCCATTTGCACAGGATTGAGGTGAGGCTGTTTTCAGTGGACATGTATTACTGACATTCCTGAAGCATGAGGGCGCATACTCAGACATCAAAGTGGGAACAGAGGAAACAGGGATCCTATGGAAATTCGATTAGCCCTTTTTGCTGAGAAGGTGTTTTGATAAGTCTTCCTGTATGACAGACACTTGGTAGATGGTGGAAGTAAAGAGTCTATAGTGAGAAGGGTCTTATAGGTGAGGGCAGCATTTTGGAGTTTTTTTCAGATCACTGTCTGTGTTACTGTTGATATCCAGGTGCGGAACATTCACACCTCTTTAGCCTCGGTTATGGGTATTCCAGGCTGGAGTCGACCGTGCTGAGAGGAGTGTCACTCTGCACAAAGGCTGTGTCTGAAAAACAGCCAGGAGAGTAATTTGAAAAAATGAAACCACCCCAACCGGTTCTGAGTATACAAAACATAATAATGTTTGTCTATTCATATACTGTTTGAAATACTACTCCACGTTTCAGAAAAATGAATTCATGTTTATAAGCGCACATGCTATTTGAAGTACGAACGTAGTATGGTTCTATAAATATTGTAAAGTTGCAGCACAGCATTGTACCTTCTCCTTATGCAAGGAACCTGTAAGAAGTTGGGTTGTTAGTAGGGAGTGGAACCTAGCTTAGGAAAGGAGAGGATGCGGCCAAACTGCTAGAACATTTGACCTCGAAGCTGGAGAACTGGGTTCGAGCCTTGGCAGGGACGCTCAACATCCTGTGATTCTGGGTAAATCACTTAATCTCCCAGTGCCTCACTGTGACAACTTGGGCTCGTCCCACGTGAAAAACGTGGACAATGTCGATTGGTGGGCCGCTACACCCCTCTCTCTCCCTCTTATTCCCCCACGACAGGACGAGTGGGCTACCGATCCCAGAAACCCCTCCACCCGCAACGACCATCGGGAGGAAGACGCATTCGATTGGAGGACCCAGAGCGACGAGACTGCGCCTGATGACGTCACCTCCAACAGAGTGGACAGCGTACTACGGAGGAGTTGGAGAAGCGAGGAAGGAGGAAGGTCGGGTGACCGAGTCACCAGGAGCGCCAGCGGAGCCAGGAGGCCAACGACCCTGCGATTCGCCCAGCCACGCCCCCGGAGGAGCGTGGCTCGGACAGGTATGCAAACGCTTCACGGGTTGGATTGGGAGGAGGGAGAACGTACCCCCATAGCCATTGAACTCCCCTGCACCTTCACACAATCACTCCCTGTCCCGATGTAGGAGCGTGTCACGTGTGCTGTGGTGTTCCCTCACGTCCCTTTCCCTTTTGATCAGAGAAAGATACCGACGCCTCATATCTCCTTTTCTTTTCTTGCGTTCCCCGCCGAATGGAGTGGGAGCCCCTGGGAACCCGACGCCAGAACCGGAGGGAGCAGATTAGAAGAGAGACGACGAGTGATCGGAAGACCCTACAACAAGCCTGTATCACCCCATATACCCCTAAAAAGACTGGCTACAAGGAGAAGATACATGTATCATGCAATAAAGCCCTCCTTACAACAACCCGGTGTCCGTCCCGATCCTTTGCCCACACCACACTCACAAAATGAATGTGTCCATCTGTAACACAACTGGTGCTCATGTAAAGCACTCTGAAACCTTACGGTCGAGTTTGCGTTTTTTAAACCCCCCCTAAAAAAAACAACAACACAATCCTTGTCAAGGTGAACCACAGAAGTCACTAAATTAGCCTGTGCTTAACCCCCTGGTAGCTTGACCCAAAGCAGACAGGTTTAACTTAGCAGCAATGTGTAAAATATATATACAGTAATAAACTGAAAAAACAACACAAGACAAATTCCCAAACCAATTTAGAAAATACATGAAATTTAAATAAATAAACTAATACCATAACAACAAAAATCCAATCACTGGAAATGGGGATTATGGAATTTTAGAGGTTTGATTGAAGATAGCACAAAGGAGCAGAAAGCACCACTCGCAGTTATCTTATCGCCCCAGACCATGAGAAAGTCACAAGTTCAGGCTGATCGCGATGAAGCGCAGGCCAGATACAGGGTTAGTCCCGCCAAAGAGTTACCTTCTTAAGTCCAGCACAAAGAGTTCCTTTCGCTTTGGAGGAAGCCGGGAGGAGGAGGCTTTAATGTGAGGAGCAGGTAAGGTTTTGTGGACGGTCTTTGCTGTAGCGCGAAGAGCCGGCCATTTCTGGAGCCTCACGTTGGTTGATCGTCAAAGGGGGTCGCTGTCGGCGCATAGTGTAGGTCTTGCATTGCAGGCAGTCGTGGATGATTGCTGTTGGCGCAAAGAGCAGGTCTGACCGGAGTTTTGCTTTGGTGCTTGTTACGGGTGGCAGAGTTTTGGCACGAAGAGGCTAGTTTACAGTCGTGGAGAGTCTATTTCAGGATTTTCACCTTTTACTTCAGGAGAAGCTCTTGCTGATGCCAGCCAAGGGTCCAGAACATGGGGGCACATCTTGGGGATCAGGACTCACTGCAGCAGAGGCACAAAGCAGGGCTCAGGCAGTTCAAGGCAGGTCCAGTTGCAGCTGGTGTGCTGGGCAGTTACAGGGTGCCTTTAGTAGCTTGTTGTGTCTCTGGAGTTCACACAGGTCAGCTAACAGGCCCTTGGGGTCACTCTGGACAGCCTAGGATTGAGGCCAGCAAGTTCTATCTTCCTCCTTCAAACAGCAAGTGAGTCCTTCAAGCAGCAAGGTAATCCATCTGGCATTAGGGCATTCCTTCTTCTGAATCTTTCACAGATTCAGGAGTGTTCTGATAAGTGGTTCTGAAGGTCCTCTTTTTATACTTGGTGCAAGCCATTGTGTGGGGAATCCCCTGACCTACCCTCAAAACTGATTCTGGTTAGTTCTTCCCCATTCCCTGGTCAAGGCTCCAACCTGTCTAGGGTGACAAATGGCAGGGCCGGCCTGGTGCCAGGTTACTTTATGGGTTCTGTAGCAAAGTCCTTTGAAGAGTAAGTGAGGCTGGGTACAGCCCCTCGCTAGCCATCCTGCCAGGATGGCTCATCCTGTCCACACCTCAGCCCCCTTTGTCTCACTGTCTGGAAGCAATACAAAAACCCCTACAGCAGAGCTAATCATAGTAATGTGATTCAGGACACTGGCAGAAAGGAATGGTTGGTTAGGGCAAGAAAATGTCAACTTTCTAAAAGTAGTATTTTCATAATTGCAACTCAAAATTCGACCACCATTAAAGAGGATTTTATTTTAAATTATAATTAAGTTTAGCATACACAGAATATCCCTATCTGCTCCCAAACAGAAGTTAACATTAATTAGGTGTAATAAGGTAACCCAGTGCTAGTCAATGGGAGGGATAGGCCTTACAACAGTGAAAAGGGACTTTAGGCACTTTTCTACATAAACGTAAGTACACAAGTCCTAATTTTTAAATGCAATACCCCCTTCCCTACCTAGGGTCTACCTTAGGGTGGCTTATACATATTAAAAATGAGGAAAAAAGAGGTATACGCCAAGCAAAAGTTTTACTTTACCAGGTCAAAAAGGCAGGTTAGAACTGCACACAAAGGTTGCAGTAACAGGCCTGAGACATGTTTTACAGTGGTCCATTTCTGTGTGGCACAATGAGAGCTGCAGCCCACTAGTAGCATTTAATTTACAGGCCCTGGGTACAGGTAGTATCATTTACTAGGGACTTACAAGTAAATGAAATGTGCCAGTTAGGTGTAGTCCAGTTTTACGGTGCTTGAAAGAGAGAGCAAAAGCCCTTTAGCACTGACTAGCAGGGTAAAGTGCACAGGGTCCTTATGCCAACAAAAGTTAAGCAAAAATCAGGGGGTGAAGGCAAAATGTTGGGTGAATACCACGCTAAGGATGTTAAGTCTAACAGTGCCATCCTTCAAAAATAAACAGCATTTTTATAATATGTTACATTTTATTTTTTATTATTATATATATCGGTCAGAGTCGTGTATAGCGCTTTTAATAAGAATAGTGGATGTTACTCAATACGGCTGCTCTCAATTTACTGTCATCATATGGATGAAAGGCTGAGCGCCTCTAAGCTAAAGACGCACATGTGTCATCTGCGAGAAGTAAAATGGCAGAGACATTTTTACAGGTCTGGTTGCATGCAGCGCTTAAATAATGGGAGCAACTCTTTAACGCAGGGTGCCTGTGAGTGGAAGCGGGGAACCTGTGTCTTACTTTGCTTTGATTTTTTTGGGCAAGCACCGGTGTTCAATGATGTTTAATAATGAACTCCTGGCATTGGGGTACCTTGGCAACTACTTAACGGTTGTTGAGGATTTTTGTGCACTTATATGTTCATGTGCGAAAATCATGTATATATTATTTATTTATTTAAAAGTTTTGTAGAGCGCCTGAATCACCCCCGGAGGGGTATCTCTGCGCTAAGCGGACCAGCGAGCGAGCAAGACAGACTAAAATAGGGAGGCTTTAAGCAGTTTCCTGAAACGTAAATAGTCCGGGCATTGTCTAAGTTGTAAGGGGAGCTCATTCCAGTAAGATGGGGCGAGGAGGGAAAAAGAAATACTCAATTTTGGGAGTGAGCCAGAGATCTGTCCTGTGCTGCTAGGGATGCTGTCCGTTTCTCTCCTCATTTTGTTGTCCACTTGGGAATTTGAATATTTTGCACTTCTCTGTAATGCCCTATTTGCTGAGAGCCTTCATGACATTGAATCTGAACTGCATTTCTTTATATTTCTATAATAAATCTTTTAAACTATTCAGTTGATAAATAACTCAATTACTGAGTGGGCCCTTTTACTTCATTGACTGTTTTTGCAAACATTTTCACGTGATAGGAGTTACTTTACCTCTGGGACACACTGCCTCCTGAAACTGAGGTTTAACACTGTCTACAATTCATTGAAATGTGGGTGTTATGTTGAAGTAAAATTTTGGTGTGTCAAATTTGTGGGGTCCCCCACACCCACAAATTTGTGATAGCAGAGGTTTTTGCAAATTAAGAGCACCTCCTTTCTACTTTAGAGATCTCCTTTCTTTGTCTTGGGGGCTTGGCTGGCTGTTTCCCCAGTGATAGTGGATTTTCTGGCTTGGAAATTTCTGGTGGATTTTTCAGCGATCCAAGTTGCAGTGCTGTTCTTGTTCCTGAACGCAGTGGATTGTAAGTAGGAACAGAGCGGAATGATTCTTGTGTTTGAGAGTGTTCTAGAGTGTTATTGAAGTGTCGAGTTTTGTAATGTGTAATGGATTGTTACGCTGCGTGTGAAGGTTTTAGTTATGGAATATTGATTTTGGTTTCAATTAGTGGATCGATCACTGTGCTTTTGATGTACTTATCTAGTGATGTATGGTCTGATTATAACGTTGCAGTTTCTCGGCCAAGGCAGTGATAGAACATTTGAAAAAGAAGGTGCCGAAGAAGAAAATTAACTGGTCAAACATTTTGAGAGTCGAAGGAGTCAGTTCATGCCTATTATGAGGGGCTCATGAAGATTTTCAAGAAGCACGGTGGAGTTGAAGATCCCAAGAGAAATAGTGCTAGCAGTTTTGTATCTGCTTTTGTTATGGGTTTGGGTACTGAACTTATATACAATAGAGTGTGATGTGCTGGCAGACTAAGGGTATTGAGGAGATCCTGAAATACGCTAATTACAATAGTGCCTGATTTGATGCAAAGCATAAAAAGATCAAAGAGAAGTTGATGGTTGCCCAAACAAAGCAGTTTCAGAGAAGTGCAAAGAATCAGATGATGGATTCTGGTTTAGGTTTCGTGTCGTTTGACAATTCTGGAATGAATGGAACTCCTTCAATGCAAGGTGTGAGAATGGGAAATGAAATGGTACAGATGCAAAGTTGTGGAAAAGAATTTGTGAATAAATCTGAAATTAATGCAAAAATAGATATACTGAAGATGAGCACTGCTTGTCATTTCTGCTGTAAAATTGGCCACTGGAAGCAGGAATGGCAGACAGATGCTGGTGATTATCAATTACTTTTCTAAGTATCCAGAGGTGGAGATTATTGACTCAATGAAGGCAAGTCAGACAGTGCCCTGTATTGAGAAGATCATGACAACCCATGGGTTACTGAGAGAACTCTGTATGGATAATGGGCCCCTGTTCTCCAGCCAAGACTTTGCAGTGTACCTGCAGTCCAGTGGTATCATTCATTGGAGTATCACTCCTCAATGGTCCCAAGCTAAAGGAGAGGCCAAACGCTTCATGAGATCTCTCAATAAGGTCATCCAGATAGCGCTACCTGATAACCAGAACATGGAATGTGCCCTGTATTCGTTCCTACGAGAATACAGACTCATACCGCATGCCATGACAAAGGTGAGCCCCAATGCACTCTGCATTAATAGACCGAGCCCTTGGCTTCTAGAGGCAATGTGGCAAGATGTTGCGCCGGCGTAAGGTACAAAAAATCTACGAAAAGGAGAGCCAGGTCGAAACACCTGCAGGATGGGGATCTTGTACTTGTCAAGGATCAGCATCCCAGAAGCAAATTTAGCCTTCCATTTGAGGTTGATCCATGGAGGGTCAGTGTCACTCGAGGGACAATGATAACTGCTAAAAGAGGAGATGATACTCTCACCAGGAATGTAGCATTCTTTAAATGGTACATACCAGGGGCCAATACCTAGGAAACTGATGATCAGTCTTCCCATGCTGTGGAGAGAGGTAGTGATGAGGTCAGCCACTCTATCCCTGATGGGCTGTCGTCTGAGTTCAATATTCGAAGTCCAGAACACAAGAGCCTAATGAGGGTGAGACTGAGAGCAACATAAAAGAGGGTGCATCTGAAGGTACTCCTTGACAAAACGGAGATGTGGTGGTGGACAGTCCTGCGGTTAGTCATAGTGTGGTGGCCAGATACCATCTCAGACTGAACCCAGTGGTTTTCAAAAGATTTCAGGACTTTTTGTTCAACTGATCCTGATAGGTGGGCAGCCTGTCAGTCCATGAAGCAGATCGCAGTCCAGGAGCGAATGAGACAGAATATCGAGGCCCAAAAATTCGAACTACATGAATATCGAGTTGGAAATATCGTGGAGTGGAAATATCAAGTGCAAGAATATTGTTGTCAAGAATATCGATTTGAAGGTAAGTAATATCGAATTTAAAAATATAGAAGTCATTAATATTGTTTGCACAAATATAGTTGTTTAAAATATCGATTTTTTAGTTAGTGTTATGTATTTTAGTATATATTTTAAATGTATGTGATGTATTTTTTTGTATAAGAATTATTTATGTTTTTTAATATATGTGTTAACCCCTTCGCTGCTAGGCCTTTTCCCCCCCTGTGCTAAGCCTTTTTTTGGCTATTTGGGGTAGTTCGCGCTTAGGCCCCTGTAACTTTTTGACCACATAAGGTATCCACGCCAAATTTGCGTCCTTTTCTTCCAACATCCTGGGGATTCTAAAGGTACCCAGGGTTTGTGGATTCCCCTGGAGGGGACCCAGAAATTAGCCAAAATACAGCTAAATCTTGTTTTTTTTGGGAAAAATGGGAAAAAAGTGCTGCAAATGAAAGCGTCTGGGTTTTTCCCTGCAAATGGTATCAAAAAAGGGTTTGTGGGGCTGAAATCACCATTTTCCCAGCTTTTAGAGAATGACAGACTTTTGTCACAAAACCAAAATTTTTACACAGTTTTGGCATTTTTCTGGGACATAGCCTATTTTGCTATTTTTGTGCTTTTAACCTACTTCCAGTTAATGGTAGACATGGGTATGAAAGCAATAATGGATCCTGGAAAGCTATACATTTTAGAAAAGTAGACACAATTCTGAATTCAGCAAGGGGTCATTTGTGTAGATCCGTCAAGGTTTCTTTATAGAAACTAACAGTTAAATATAGGAAAAATTGAGAATTAGTTGAAAAAAACAGCCTTTTGTGTCAACGTTTTCACCTGTAACTTCTTCTAATTATGACAGCTGTTTGAAAGCAATATACCGTTACATCCGCTGGACCTTACTGGTTGTGTGGATATATAGGACTTGTACGTTCACTAAGAACCCGACGAACCCAGAGCCAAAAACTGAGCAGCGACTTGCAATGGTTTTTTATTATGTACCGGGTATATAGCAATTATTCTGGAAAAATGTATACATGGAAAAATCGGTATGAAAGACACCTATGTATTTCTGAAATGGGAACAAAATATAGAGTTTAGAAACAGTAGATATTTGCACATTTCCAAAATTGGGAATACTCATACTAGCATGAGAATTATCGGTCATTTTTCAAAATGACTTCTTTTTTACACATTGTCTTTCATTTGGAAGGCAGAAATGCATCAAAGGTCAATAGATAACAACAGTTGCTTTACAAATCTGAATTACCCTAAGTCTCCCTATAAAAATGGTACCTCACTTGTGTGGGTAGGCATAGTGCCCACGACAGGAAACGGCTCAAAACGCAACGTGAACACACCACATTTTGACAATGAAAAATTACCCTTTTTTTGTAAAGTGCCTAGCTGTAGTTTTTTAACCCTACCTCTGCCGGCACCTAGGGAAACCTAGCAAACCTATACATTTTTGAAAACTAGACACCCAGGGGAATCCAGGATGGGGTGACTTGACTGGCTCTCACCAGGTTCTGTTACCCAGAATCCCTTGCAAACCTAAAACATTGTCAAAAAAAACACATTTTCCTCACATTTCTGTGGTGGAAAGTTCTGGAATCTGCGTGGATCCACATATTTCCACACACCCCGCGTTCCCCAAAGTCTTCCGAGAAAAATGGTACCTCACTTGTGTGGGTAGGCCTAGTGCCCGCAACAGGAAACGGCGCAAAACGCAACGTGGCCACACCACAATTTCACAGTGAAAAATGACCCTTTTTGGGCAAAGTGCCTAGCTGTAATTTTTGAACCCTAGCTCTGCCGGCACCTATGGAAACCTAGCAAACCTATACATTTTTGAAAACTAGACACCCAGGGAAATCCAGGATGGGGTGACTTGACTGGCTCTCACCAGGTTCTGTTACCCAGAATCCCTTGCAAACCTAAAAAATTGTCCCAAAAAAAAAATTTTCCTCACATTTCTGTGGTGGAAAGATCTGGAATCTGCGTGGATCCACAAATTTCCACCCACCCCGCGTTCCCTAAAGTCTTCTGAGAAAAATAGTACCTCACTTGTGTGGGTAGGCCTAGTGCCCGTGACAGGAAGCGGCGCAAAACGCAACGTGGACACACCACAATTTCACAGTGAAAAATGACCCTTTTTTGGCAAAGTGCCTAGCTGTAGTTTTTGAACCCTAGCTCTGCCGGCACCTAGGGAAACCTAGCAAACCTATACATTTTTGAAAACTAGACA
Organism: Calotriton arnoldi; assembly: GCA_963921515.1. Lineage (NCBI taxonomy): Eukaryota > Metazoa > Chordata > Amphibia > Caudata > Salamandridae > Calotriton > Calotriton arnoldi. The sequence goes on from CAWUFW010012078.1 coordinate 420,056, forward strand.
CCCAGGGGAATCCAGGATGGGGTGACTTGACTGGCTCTCACCAGGTTCTGTTACCCAGAATCCCTTGCAAACCTAAATAATTGTCCAAAAAAACCACATTTTCCTCACATTTCTGTAGTGGAAAGTTCTGGAATCTGCGTGGATCCACAAATTTCCGACCACCCCACGTTCCCCAAAGTCTTCCAAGAAAAATGGTACCTTACTTGTGTGGGTAGGCCTAGTGCTCGCGACAGGAAACGGTGCAAAACGCAACGTGGACACACCACAATTTCACAGTGAAAAATGACCCTTTTTTGGCAAAGTGCCTAGCTGTAGTTATTGAACCCTAGCTCTGCCGGCACCTAGGGAAACCTATACATTTTTAAAAACTAGACACCCAGGGGAATCCAGGATGGGGTGACTTGACTGGCTCTCACCAGGTTATGTTACCCAGAATCCCTTGCAAACCTAAAAAATTGTCCAAAAAAACACATTTTCCTCACATTTCTGTGGTGGAAAGTTCTGGAATCTGCGTGGATCCACAAATTTCCACCAACCCCACGTTCCCCAAAGTCTTCCGAAAAAATGGTACCTCACTTGCGTCGGTGGGTCAAGGACCCGCGACAGGCAAGGGCCCAAAACCTATTGAGGCGACATCAAAATTACCTATCACAAACCAACCTGGTTTTGCAAGGGGGTCCCATGAGTTTTTGGCCCGGGGCTCGGCGGCCATCTAGGGAAACCTACCAAACCCACACATTTCTGGAAACAAGACACCCGGGGGAGTCCAGCAAGGTACGGCTTGCGTGGGTCCCCCAACATTCTCCTACCCAGAATCCCCTGCAAACCGCAAATTTCGCTGAAAAAATCACTTTTTTCTCAAATTTCTGTGTGGGAAAGTTCTGGAATCTGCATAGATCCACAAATTTCCTCCCACCCAGCGTTCCCCCAGGTCTCCTGATAAAAATGGTACCTCACTCGCGTGGGTGGGTCAAGGACCCGCGTCAGGCAAGGGCCCAAAACCTATTGAGGCGACATCAAAATTACCTATCACAAACCAACCTGGTTTTGCAAGGGGGGTCCCATGGGTTTTTGGCCCGGGGCTCGGCGGCCATCTCGGGAAACCTACCAAACCCACACATTTCTGGAAACTAGACACCCGGGGGAGTCCAGCGAGGTACGCTTGCGTGGGTCCCCCAACATTCTCCTACCCAGAATCCCCTGCAAACCTCAAATTTTGCTGAAAAATCACTTTTTTCTCAAATTTCTGTGTGGAAAAGTTCTGGAATCTGCGTGGATCCGCAAATTTCCTCCCACCCAGCATTTCTCCAGGTCTCCCGATAAAAATTGTACCTCACTTGTGTGGGTAGGCATAGTGGCTGCAACAGGAAATGGCCCAAATCGTACTGTGGAGACTTCAAAATTACTTATAACAAAACTACCTGGTTTTCGGGGGGGGGCACCTGAGATTTTGGCCCCGGGCTCGGTGGCCATCCGAAAGTACCAAACCCAAACATTTCTGAAAAGTAGACACCCGGGGGAGTTCAATGAGGTATGGCTTGCGTGGATCCCCCAACGTTTTCCTACCCAGAATGCCATGCAAACCTCAAATTTAGCTGAAAAACCACATTTTCCACATACTAATTTCCCTAGATGGCCGCCGAGCCCCGGGCCAAAAACCCATGGGACCCCACTTGCAAAACCAGGTTGGTTTGTGATAGGTAATTTTGATGTTGCCTCAATAGGTTTTGGGCCCTTGCCTGTCGCAGGTCCTTGACCCACCCACGCGAGTGAGGTACCATTTTTATGAGGAGACCTGGGGGAACGCTGGGTGGGAGGAAATTTGTGGATCCACGCAGATTCCAGAACTTTCCCACACAGAAATTTGAGAAAAAGTGATTTTTTCAGCTAAACTTGCGGTTTGCAGGGGATTATGGGTAGGTGAATGTTGGGGGACCCATGCAAGCCGTACCTCGCTGGACTCCCCTGGGTGTCTAGTTTCCAGAAATGTGTGGGTTTGGTAGGTTTCCCTAGATGGCCGCCGAGCCCCGGGCCAAAAACTCATGGGACCCCCCCTTGCAAAACGAGGTTGGTTTGTGATAGGTAATTTTGATGTCGCATCAATAGGTTTTGGGCCCTTCCCTGCCGCGGGTACTTGGCCCACCCACACAAGTGAGGGACCATTTCTATTGGGATACTTGAAGAAATGCTGGGGGGATGGAAATTTGTTGTTACTTTCTGCAGCGTGAAAATTTGAGCGCAATAATGCAAGGAAAATGTGACAGTCACATTTTGAGGTTTGCAGGAGATTGTGGGTAAGATAACTTGTTGGGATCCACAAGAGAGACAACACCATGTACTCCCATGGGTGTTTAGTTTACAACAAAATCTACAGTTGGTAGGTTTTTCTTAGATGAAATGCACACCTTGGTAGAGAGACAAAAAAGACAAAGATTACTGCACAGCCATCTATTCCTCAAGCACACACACATACTAGTTGGATTTGGCACGAGGGCGAGTGATGGTTCAGTATATAAAATGTTATTAACAAGAGATTTCACAAAAATGAAATGCACTGTCAATAATTGAAAGGACAAAAAACTGAACCATTGACTCGCAGCTCGTGAGCTGTAAAGCCACGACAAGGCACCAACCGCTTTACAGGCCATTCACACACCTTTCATACATGATACACACAAGACCATTCACACCACCAAGCACAAAACCAACACATTACAACATTCACAAAAAGGGACAAGGTACACCCTGCTTGACAAAAACAGAAAAAAAAATTTCTGCACAACCACCTATTTCTCAAGCACACATACATACTGGTTGGATTTGGCACGAGGGTGAGTGATGGTTCAGTATATACAGTTGTATTAACCAGAGATTTTACAAAAATGAAATGCACTGTTAATAATTGAAAGGATGAGAAACTGAACCATTGACTCACAGCTCGTGAGCTGTAAAGCCACAACAAGGCACCAACCTCTTTACAGGCCATTCATACACCTTTCATACGTGTGACACATACAAAACCATTCACACCGCCAGCCGCGGGCCCAGCACATTACAACACTCACACCAGCAGACAGCGCCATTCAAGGGCCCATCACTTTCACACGCCCACATTCCTGACACAGCAACCACACCAGCTCATGGATTGCATGGAGTGGCGTTTGGCTAGCAGTGTGTGTAGTGACCAGCAGCAAGTCACTACTCACACACCGCCAGCCAAGCGCCAGTCCACCCACACCGCAAGCCAAGCGCAAGTCCACCCACACCGCCAGCCAAGCGCCAGTCCACGCACACCGCCAGCCAAGCGCCAGTTCACGCACACCGCCAGCCAAGCGCCAGTCCACACACACCGCCAGCCAAGCGCCTGTCCACACACACTGCCAGCCGAGCGCCAGTCCAGGCACACCGCCAGCCAAGCGCCAGCCCACACACACCGCCAGCCAAGCACCAGTCCAGGCACACCGCCAGCCAAGCACCAGTCCTGGCACACCACCAGCCAAGCACCAGTCCTGGCACACCACCAGCCAAGCGCCAGTCCAGGCACACCGCCAGCCAAGCGCCAGTCCAGGCACACCGCCAGCCAAGCACCAGTCCACGCACACCGCCAGCCAAGTGCCAGCCTACACACACCGCCATCACATTAAGGATTTTTTTTATACAAAAAAGAAAACACAAACAAATTGCAAATAGATACAAATCTACTAACACAAAATCTGAAACTAAATACATTGCACAAATGCTAACCTTGAAACTGAACAAAAGATATAAAACAATAGAGACTAGGCAGTTCACTTTACCACTCATGGATGCTCCCAAAATTCTTTTGCGTGTGGTACATTCTAAAACAAGTAGGCACACACAGCCCAGGGCTAGAAGGACACTCGGGGCAGTACATACGAGTCTCCTTCCGCATACCTCTTCGCCAACAGACTCTACATCTCCTACTGGGAAAGTCTTTTGAGGGTGTGGGAGGAATGTGATCAGGAAAGTGGCGATCTTTCAATCTAGCCACATCCTCCACCACTCCAACTCTAGGAACACTTGCCTGTTCCACTAGAACAAGGCTGCCTATTAAAGACTCCTGAAACTTAGCAAAAGTCATCTTTGACTCAGGACAAGAATCCTTGAATACAACAAAAGCATTAAAGGTTGCCAAGTGGAAAAGATGGATAGCCAACTTCTTATACCAAATGTAAGCCTTACGAAGAGCAGCGTAAGGTTCCAACCTCTGATCTACTCTATCAACTCCACCCATGTGCCTATTATAGTCTAAAATGCACACAGGTTTGCGCGCTTCAGCAACCTGACCCCAAACAGTCACAGGTGAAGTGCTTTCATCATGGATGGTAGTCAGCATGTAGACATCTCTCCTGTCTGAAAACTTCACAGCTAGAAGCTCCTCGCAGCACGCAACGCACTGCACTGTCCCCGCACAAGCTTTTGACAAACAAGTTCTTTTGGGAAACCTTTACGGTTAGAGCGGATTGTGCCACAAGCAACAGTGTCCACTTTGGCCAATTCCCTGAACAACCGCACACCAGTGTAGAAGTTATCTACATATAAATGGTGGCCTTTGTTAAAAAGTCCTCTACCAAGTTCCCACACAATTTTCTCAGTCACTCCAAAAGTGGACGGACAACCAGGGGGGTTAATCCTGGATTCCTTACCGGTGTACACCCTGAAATTAGAGACATATCCAGTCCTACTGTCACACAGCATATACAGCTTAATTCCATAGCGTGCCCTCTTACTAGGAATGTATTGCCTAAAAACCAAGCGGCCCTTGAACAACACCAAAGAATCATCCACTGCTATTTCTTTCCCTGGAGCATAGATCTCAGAAAATCGATCAACAAAGTGATCAATGACAGGCCGAATCTTAAAAAGACGGTCACAATCAGGGTGATCTCGTGCCAACGCTAAATCATTATCGACAAAATGCAGCATCCGAAGCAGAAGCAAATACCTATCACGACTCATGACTGCCGGAAATATAGCCGTTGCCATTAAGGGACTAGTAGACCAATATGAAGACATTGATGGCTTCCTTAGCAAGCCCATCAAAAAAGTTAAACCCAAGAACTTCTTCATCTCTTCCAGATTTGTGGGAGTCCACCGGGTAGCTCTAGAGTGGGGCATAAGGCTGGCACTGTTGTCCCTCAAAAACTGTTCGGCATACAAATTAGTCTGCTCAACAATCTCTGCCAAAAATACATCGTCCATAAACAACTGAAAAAAATTTATCGGCAAAAAGTTTTCAGTATTCACTCTACACCCTGGAACACCAGTAAAGTCTGGCAATGCCGGCTGCACCATGCCTGGGGCAACCCAGAGGTCAGCACTTTCAACGGGAAGCCTTGCAGCCCCAGGCTGCAGCCAGATGCCTCTTGCCGCACTATACCAACGGGAAGCCTTGCAGACCCAGGCTGCAGCCCAGATGCCTCTTGCCGCACTATCGGCACATCAATGTCCTCCTCTAACACAGGCACTTCATCCGCACTAAGAGTAGCTTCATCTGCACTGAGAGTAGCTTCATCATCCGATGATTCCATGTGGAGAGAAAACTCACTGCCTGAATCTTCCCCTCCCTCCTCTGCCTCAGATGCAGAGTCAGTCTCTGAACCATGGTCAGAGGAAGACTCAAAAAGCATACCAACAACCTGCTGAGCAGTAATCCTGCGGCTAGCCATTATCCTTACTAAGAAAGGAGACTGCACAAACAAGTCAACAACAACCAACACTGTGCAAAATAAGTAAGTAAAAGAAATGTGTGCCTTTATCACAAAGATCTATATACTCAAAAACTATACGATTGACTTTCAAGAGACAGCTACACTCACCAGCACCTACTCTGCAGAGACACAGCAAAAACCAACGAAATCCCACTAGAAAGAAAAAAACAAAACCAATTACTCACATGACAACAAAATACACATCGAGCACAAATGCAAAAAGTGTTTGACACTCAAAAAACAGAAGCCAAACATACTGCTATTATTACACCATTTGCAAAAAACTCATTCATGCAGAGAAATGAAACTCATTTACATTGTACAAAAAAAAGTCTCTTACCAAACACATGCAACTACACAAACAGCAGAACCACCAGTAACGAAACCGCAACCTGGAACAGTCTAAAGAGCAAAAGCCTTGAACTAGAACAAAAAGGGAAAAATAAAGCATTACAATTGCAATTCACAAGAAATAAAACAATTAACATTATAATACGCTATGTCACTACCCAAATGGTCAATCGGCCAGATGGGCCTTCAAATAGGGCTGAGAAAAATGGGGGGTGATCTTGCCCAAGGGATCGGGTGAGGTTGTCTGCCAGGCCAATCTGTCCCCCAGGTGGGGCAGAAAACAGCAGACAGAAATGTGCCCCCCTTGCAAAAGTAATAAATCCCTGGTGCCTAGTAGGGTTTTCTGCCTCCCCCCTCCCGCCTAGGGCAGAAAGGCCAAAAAAAGGGGCAGATCTGTCCCCAGGAGGGGCAGAAAAAACATTAACCAAATGTTACCCCCTTGAAAGCAACCATGTCGCTTCCATTACACACAAAACAAAATCCCTGGTGCCTAGTGGGGTTTTCTGCCCCCCCCCGGGGCAGAAAGGCAAAAAAACCAGGCCAATCTGCCCCCAGGGGGGGGCAGAATACACATTAAAAATAAAATTGTCCCCTGGAAGCGACCCTTGCGCAAGGGGTCGCTTCCATTTAAATTTTACTAAAACACCCTGGTGTCTAGTGGGAGTTTCTGCCCCCCCCTGGGGGCAGAAAGGCCAAAAAACAGGCCAATCTGCCCCCAGGGGGGGCAGAATTCCCATTACAAAACAATGTACCCCCTGGAAGCGACCCTTGCCCAAGGGGTCGCTTCCATTTTAATTTTTAAATAATCCCTGGCTCTAGTGGGCTTTTCTGCCCCCCTGGGGCCAGAAACGCCAACAAATTTGGGCGATCTGTCCCCAGGGGGGGGGCAGAAAAGTCTTAAAATAAATTTGCCCCCTAAGGAAGCGACCCTTGCCCAACGGGGCGCTTCCTTTACATACAAAAGACATCCCTGGTGTCTAGTGGGGGCATTCCTGCTGCACGATCGCGACTCTGTGCGCGATCGTGCAGCAGGAATGCCCTGCATTGAGACATCAGGGGAGAGGAAATACTCTTTCCTCTCCCCCGATGCCTCAATACACTCCAAAACACCCCCCCCCCCTCCCCACTGGAGCACACAGCACTCACCCTCCCTCTGTGGACGCCTGGAAGCAAATGGCTTCCAGGCGTCCCAGTGCTTCCTGATGACGTCGGCGCGCGCTGTGCGCGCTGACGTCACAGGATCACCGAGGGGGGGTCGGGGGTGGCAGCGGAAACTCTTCCGCTGCCATCCCCCTTTGTGGCAACATGTTGGGCTGCCCATGGGGGGAGCGCCAGCGCTTCCCCCATGGGTGGGTGCCATGACGGAGCGATTCCGTCATGAGCACAGCCCAACCGATGCTCATGACGGAACCGCTCCGTAATGAGCATCGAAGGGGTTAAATTTTTAGTAGTTATCAATTTTATTTTAATTACATTTTGCGTTTTTTAGTAATGTAGCGGGTTGTGCGTTTATAGGGAAATAGGGTGGGAAGTAATTTAATTATAATAAAATAATGATTCATTTTTTATTTATTAATATTTATTTAATTGAGATTTTATAGTGTTAATTGTGGGAAGTAATTTATTTTGGATTAATTGATAATTATTTGTTAATTGATATTAATTAATGTATTGAAAATAATTATGGAATTGTGAAATTAATTTTAGGTGCAGGTTGTATTTGTATTTGAGAAATTTATAGAGCGCAACAGCTGCCCCGGCCAAGAGGCGTCCCGGCGCTAAACAATAAATGGGAAATAACAGCGCAAAGGAGAAGCCAAGAGACCTACAGAGCGGGGAATAGAAAAGTTTTAATAGCCTTCCTAAATTCGGAGAGATTACGGAGACCACGAATACATAGGGGCAGTGAGTTCCAGAGAATAGCTGCTTTGTACCGGAAGGAACGACCTCCAGCCCGGGTCCTCCTGACCCGGGGGACAACTAATAAATGTTGGCCCATGGAGCGAAGCTGACGGGAGGGGACATTAAAGGATAACAAATCCGTCAGAATGTTGGGAGAGGGGGCCTTCAAAATTTTAAAAGTTAAACAGAGGGCCTTAAACTCAATCCATTGCGCTACAGGCAGCCAATGGAGGCGGCGGATTGTATTAGCCACCGAGCAGACTTTACGCAGACCCAGTAGAGATCTTGCTGCAGCGTTCTGAACTCTCTGTAACCTGAGTACTTCAGCCTTGTTGGCCCCCAGATACAGAGAGTTCGCGTAATCAAGCCTCGATATAATCAAGGCCTGAATGATAATCTGTCTAGTCGGGGCATCAAAGAAGCCCAAAATAGGTTTGAGACCGCGCAGCAAACCAAAGCAGGTACCCGCCACCTTCTTTGTTTGGGTCTGGAAATTGAGAGAGGCGTCCATCCATACCCCCAAGTTCTTCACTGCCTGTTTAGGAGGAGGGGGGGTGCCTAAATTCGTGGGCCACCAGTACTCATTCCATAACCCGTGATCCTTACCCACCAGCAACACCTCTGACTTACTAGCATTCAGCTGGAGGCAGTTAGCTGTCATCCACCCGGCAACTGCAGCAAGATCGCCTCGAAACTTCGAGGCGTCGTGCTTAGAGTTGCTCGATAGGGCTACCACCAGCTGCATGTCGTCGGCGTAGGAGACCACAGTCAATCCTCTGCTCTTGGCTAAAACCGCCAAAGGTAGTACATACAAATTGAAGAGCAGAGGGCTTAAAGAGGAGCCCTGTGGTACCCCGTGCTTGATGGGAAAGGTGGGCGAGGTAAAAGGGGAGCAATCACCTGAAAAGTCCTATCGGACAAAAATGGCGCCAGCCACTTCAGAACAAGACCACCAATGCCAGCCTCTTGCAGACGGCGCAACAGGACAGCATGGGACACAGTGTCGAATGCGGCACTAAGATCCAAAAGGATCAGTGCCGATGTCTGTCCTGTGTCCATAGCTGTCCAGAGATGTTCTGTCACCGCCAAGAGCGCCGACTCAGTGCTATGTCCGGGGCGAAAGCCATTTTGCGAGGGATCAAGAATATCGTTGGTAGTCAGATGGTCTGAGAGGATAGAATTAATATATGCCTCTGTGATCTTAGCAGGCCATGAAAGTAATGAAATTGGCCTGAAATTTTCTGGCTTTTTAGGGTCCAATGAGGATTTTTGAGCAGCGGTATCACCCTAGCCTGTTTCCATGCTATAGGCACAACAGCTTGGCTAAGCGATTTATTAATCACTTGACCTAGGAGAGGAGATATAGTAGGTAAAATTTTCCTAAAGTGGTCAGGTTTCAGTGGGTTGGCCGGTGAACCCGATTTAATTTTAGCACAAAGGGCAAGTAGCTGGTCCGACTGAATCTGAGGAAAAACCTCTAAAGTGGGGATCGTATCCTTATTCGATAAGGCAGGCCAGTCGGTTTGAGTCGCAGGAAAATGTTTATGAATATCTTCTACCTTTTTAAGAAAAAATAAGGCAAGCTCCTCGCATTGTTTGTCCGAGGAGATCAGTGGGCCGGCGGGCCCCCTCGGATTTTTAAGACCTGAAACAATAGAAAAAATGCTCTTTGCGGGGTTGGTGCTGTTACTGATTTCTTTAGCATAAAAAGCAGCTCGCTCTGTGTGAATAGCCTTGTGATAAATCTTTACAGCATCCCGATAGAGAGCTTTAGGTAACGGATCAAAATCCCTTCTCCACAATCTTTCATATTTTTTGCAAGTTTTCACGTAGCGCAGCTAATTTATCATTATACCATGGATTCGATTTGGAAGTGCGGTTCATAGACCATTTAGTTGGAATCAACTTATCCACCGGTTGGTTGATCCACTCTGAGAAGGCCGAATTAGCCTTATCAGGATCCATTGATAACACCGGAACTGTGGCGGAGAGATGGGCTTGAAATTGATCCCAATTTAATTTGTGCCACGGGCGCTTAAGGGACAAAGGGTTATTTATTTTACGCACAGGTACAGTATCCTGAATAGACAAAGAAATTAAAAAGTGGTCAGACCAACCCACAGGAACCGGCGGTTGGACCGTGAGGGACGTAATATTGGTGAAAACAGGGTCAAGCAGATGACCAGCCAAGTGTGTGGGGCCAGCGACACGCTGGACAAGCTGGCAAGCCGCCAGATCCGCCACTAGATTAGCCACCTCCACTTCACAATGGTTATCGAAATGAAGGTTCAGGTCACCTAAAACTGTCAAATTGGGAGTGTTAACTGCCAAGGTACTGATGGTTTCAACAAGGGCTTCCCTAAAAACTTTGGATGGACCCTGGGGACGATATACCAATAGACCAGACAAGGTATAATTGGGATTAAAAACAATTTTAAAGCAAGCACATTCGCAGTCCACAATGGGCTGTTTAATAAAGGTACAAGAATAGCCAGTTTTAACAATGACCGCAATGCCCCCACCTCTCGTTTCTCTGTTCAAAGTGTAAATAGCATAACCCTCCGGGAGTGCCAATCCCGTGATTACCACTGAGTCTTCAGAAAGCCAGGTCTCCGTCAAAAACAGGGTATCTGGCGATTCAGTTTCCAAAAGGTCATAAACGTCAACCCAGTGTTTAACCAAAGAGCAACAGTTAAGAAGCAGAATTGTCGTACTTTTGCCTGGAGGAAGCTAACAGGCATGTGGGGCTACAGGGATAATTGATGTAAAGCCACAGCCACGACAGCTAAAAGGACCCTCTAAACCGCTGAAACCGTGCACCTGACACCCGGCCGACAGCATCCTAAGTGCTAACAGCTCATTCCGGGCATAAGTAAGTTGTAATTGTGCAGAATTGGCAGCATGTCTGGCGTCTGGCGACGGCCTGGCGCGGACGGGCGCAGACGGGCTTGCCTTTGGCGCCCCTTCGGCGCGCCCGCTGCGCGCGTCCGCTACGCGGCCGGGCTGACATGTGGTTTAAATATGCCCCCGGTAGCGGAAATAGAGAGAGGAGGGCGGAGCCACGTCCCTCCACACGAACAGCACAAGCTGCGGTGGACCGAGGACTGGCTGAGTGCAAATACGCAAAAGTAAGCAGAATTTAAAAACACATAGTCGTTTTTAAAAAAAGTATCCTCCACACAATGTGATCACTGGCAAGCAGCGCGCTGTCACCCAGTGCTACGCGGCCGGGCTGACAGGAGCTTTAAATATGCCCCCGGTAGCGGAAATAGAGAGAGGAGGGCGGAGCCACGTCCCTCCACACGAACAGCACAAGCTGCGGTGGACCGAGGACTGGCTGAGTGCAAATACGCAAAAGTAAGCAGAATTTAAAAACACATAGTCGTTTTTTAAAAAAGTATCCTCCACACAATGTGATCACTGGCAAGCAGCGCGCTGTGGGGTTTATAGGGGTAAAGGGTGGGAAGTAATTCATGTTTAATTAATTAATAATTAGTTGTTAATTGATTGAAAATTAAATATGGAAATTGTGTAATTAATTTTAGGTGTGGGTTGTGGGGTTTATAGGGCTAAAGGGTGGAAAGTAATTTATATTTAATTAATTAATAATTAGTTGATCATTAATTAATTAATTGATATTTAATCAGGGAATTGTTTATTTTTTTGTGTGGGTTTTACTTTTAAAGGGGTTAAGGGTGGGGAGTAAATTAATTTTACTTACTTTATAATTAGTTGTTAAATACTATTAGTTTTTTAATTGAAAATAAGTTTTAATAGTGTAATTAATTTTTACAGTTTAATTTTAGCTGTGGGTTGTGGGGATTATAGGAGTAAAGTGTGGGAAGGCAATGCATTTTTATGAGTTTTAATTTGTTTTTTAATTAATAATATTTCTTTAATTGGTAATTAATTATGTTAATTATGGAAGTACATTTTTTAATATAGATGCGAGTTGTGAATTGTGTGGTGATATAGGGTCGGAAATAAAAAAATAAAATTTATGTAATTAAAGTTTTTGTTTCTAAATATTTTCTAATTAAAAATATTTATTTGTTACAAAATTATTTTTTAGTTTATTTAATATAATATTTGCAGGTATTTGTCCTATGTATTCAACATTATAATATGTTTTTATTTTCTTAATTTTTAATATCAAATATATTTGTTTTTTTAATTTTCAACATATTTATATATTCTTTTTATTTCTTTTGTTTTTTAAATATTTGTTGTTAATATTTTGTTTATTTTTAATTTTGAAATGACTGGAGTGGGAATAATAATTGTTGCCCCTTTGCAATCCAACACTTTCCCTACTGTTGCACTGATTGGAGTGGGAATAGTAAATTTTATGCGGCCACTATCCAACACTTTCCCTACTGTTGCACTCACTGGAGTGGGAATAGTAATTTTTACCCCTCCGCTATCCAACACTTTCGCTACTGTTACACTTATTGGAATAGGAATAGTAATTTTTACCCCTCCGCTATCCAACACTTTCCCTACTGTTGCACTCACTGGAGTGGGAATAGTAATTTTTACCCCTCCGCTATCCAACACTTTTCCTATTGTTGCACTCACTGGAATGGGAATAGTAATTTTTACCCCTCCGCTATCCAACACTTTCTCTACTGTTGCACTGACTGGAGTGGGAATAGTAAATTTTATACCTCCGCTATCCAACACTTTCCCTATTGTTGCACTGACTGGAAAGGGAATAGTAATTTTTACCCCTCTGCTATCCAACACTTTCCCTACTGTTGCACTCATTGGAGTGGGAATAGTAATTTTTACCCCTCCGTTATTCAACACTTTCCCTACTGTTACACTCATTGGAGTGGGAATAGTCATTTTTACCCCTCCACTATCCAACACTTTCCCTACTGTTGCACTCATTGGAGTGGGAATAGTAATTTTTACCCCTCCGCTATCCAACACTTTCCCTACTGTTGCACTGACTGGAAAGGTAATAGTAATTTTTACCCCTCTGCTATCCAACACTTTCCCTACTGTTGCACTCATTGGAGTGGGAATAGTAATTTTTACCCCTCCGTTATTCAACACTTTCCCTACTGTTACACTCATTGGAGTGGGATTAGTAATTTTTACCCCTCCACTATCCAACACTTTCCCTACTGTTGCACTCATTGGAGTGGGAATAGTAAATTTTACCCCTCCGTTATCCAACACTTTCCCTCCTGTTGAACTCACTGAAGTGGGAATAGTAATTTTTACCCCTCCGCTATCCAAACCTTTCCCTACTGTTGCAATCATTGGAGTGGGAATAGTATTTTTTACTTCTCCGCTATCCAACACTTTCCCTACTGTTGCACTGCTTGTAGTGGGGAAATTTAAGTTCAAAGATTTTTTAATAGTTTAATGTATTAATTTATAATAAAATGTTTTTTTAATTAGATTTTATGTTATTGGTATATATAGCCTTTTGCGCAGTGCTATCCATGCCGAGCTGTAAAATAACTAAAGCCTTTTACCACTCCAGGCACAGTATTACAGCTTTGGATTGGTAAAATACCATGAGCTAATACTATGCTTAAAGACTTTGCTGTAGAAATGGCCAAAGACTTTGTCCCTTTCTATCTCGGCGTGGTTAGCACTGTGCTAATCCTATGCTTAAAGAGTTTAATAGAAAAGCAGACATTTAAAGTGAGCAAATTTAGAGTGTCGCTGGTGTTCAGAGTGCTCTATACAGGAGAAGCTTTCCACCTAAACTTTAGAACTACTCAGAGTTCTCTGCTTCTTTTTTGCATAATTTATGCATCACTCTATGCCTGATAGGGTTTTGTTTTGACTTATACGGGGTGCTCCCTTGTGTCTGGACAAAGCTATAACTCTCTGAAGAGCTCTAATGAGAGCGAAACACGTGTCAGGGGTTGCTTTTATTCATTTCAGGTTGGCTTGGATGGTATTTTACCAATCCAAAGCTGTAATACTGGGCCTGGAGTGGTAAAAGGCTTTAGTCATTTTACAGCTCGGCATGAATAGCACTGCGCTAATCCTATGCTTAAAGACTTTGCTGTAGAAATGTCAAAAGACTTTGTCCCTTTCTATCTCGGTGTGGATAGCACTGTGCTAATCCTATGCTTAAAGACTTTGATAGAAAAGCAGACATTTGAGATGAGCAAATTTAGAGTGTCGCTGGTGTTGAGAGTGCTCTATAGAGGAGCTGCTTTCCACCTAAACTTGAGAACTACCCAGAGTTCTCTGCTTCTTTTTTGCATATATATATATATATATATATATATATTTTCCCAAAGTTTGCTTCAGAAAGGAGTCCGCACTCCTAGGCAAGGTAGGTAACAACCTTTATTTGTTAAAGCAAGCAGCTTCCCATCCCGTTTCTTGTGTCCTTTAACCTTACGCATTTCGGGGAATTCTCCATCGTTCTGAGTATATTTTGTCCAATTTTCCAACCAAATGCAAGTATGATAACCATATTTCAACATCATATGAGAAGCTGGCGTTTTCGGCGGAGGAAGTATTTCTCCTTCCCTAGTCACTACCTTTTTGTCCTTCTTGAAAAAGTTTTTAATCTTCGCCATCCATGACGGTTTCTCTCTACCATACTCATAATAAGCCATATTGCACGATTCTTTCTCTCCAACAAACTCACGGAAATTCTTCACTACGCTGTTCTTTCTACTGTTTGGCTATTCGGACCTATCCCAGCGCGTCTCACACCAACGCACCAATCCGAAAACTCTACGTCACTCCCAACTGACCAATACCAGCGCGTCTTCACACCAACGCACCAATCAGGAAGCTCTTCGTTTTCCCACAACTGGCCAATACCAGCGCGGTCTTTGTTGACGTCAGTACTACTCCTGTCTTTTCTGACCCCTCCTTTACAATAATTATCGGCAGTTTTCTTACCTTCTTTTCTCGACTGAATTTTATTAGTTACAACGTAAAACACATTACCATTGTCTGTTTTCGCTAAACAAAAGAAATAGTTTGCTCTATCTTGCAAGAATACTGTTTCGTTCGATAAGTGTAGGACTTCTCTCTACCTTACCTTTCTCTCAAGCAAGGGGTAAACCCGTTTCTCTGGGGATAACACACATGCGGAGACTACACTGCTCCTGAGAATTAAGGCCAGAGTTTCACAAGAAAACCTGTTGCTATTTCACTCATACGCGTTTTATACATGAAATGTCCCTATCATAACACAATCCTGTGTTATCACCAATTTTGAAAAATCAGACAATGCACAATTCCGTGTGACTTCTCTTGCCACACGTGTCCACTTCCTACTTCCCGGAAGCTTCAAAGTTTCGACTTACACATAACATAATACAATTCGACACGAAGTGTTAGACATGAATAATCAATAAATCAATAATCAATAATCACCAAACTAATCTATAGTAACCATAACTCTGCTACCAAGAAATCTGATCCAGCGCGGCTAGTATAAATTTCTCCTCAGGACACGAATCCAGGTAAATCATTCACATCTATTAAACCATATGACGGTGGGGCCCATAACACCGCATATCATACATTCATTCATTCACTGGATTACACACCAAGGAGAAATGTGTTGCTGGAGGAACTGGATACCTTGTTAAATCTGACAGAAATAAAGCCTCGGACATCATATACATTAGCTTTTGATCCTGTCGGTTCCAAACATCTAGGTATTCCGCTCTTTGGTCGATGTACCAACTAGTAGAATAAGTTGATGGTGATTAAGACCAGCTCAATCACTTTAAAACCTGTTAAACTTTAAACTTATCAATGAACTAAAGAACCACAGACTCATTTTTAATTAGAATGAAATTTTATCTAATTTCTCTATTGCACGGGTGAGATTCTTAGTTTATTAATCACTTTAATACATTAATAACATTTTTATGAAAAGTTCTAATAAAGAAATTGAATATTATGCATTACCCATTTAGATGCAGATAGGAATGGTTCACCAAAAAGAAGATAAACCGTAGATCACAGAATAGACTCCCAAACTGACTGACTGTCCCTGCTAAAGGCCTCCTCGACCGGACCTCCCGTACAGATTTCCCGCAACGGTCTCGTTCCTTCCCCAGTCAAGTTCGAAGTCCAAAAATGACAAAGTCCTCTCGCAGTGTTGAGGTGGAAAATGGAAATTAGGAAAATGGTATGGCAAGAAATACCAACGGCAGCAGTAGCATCAATAGCAGCGGCCACAGCAGCAGCAAAAGGCAACCCAAAGAAGCAGCCTATAGAAGCAGCCCCTCCCACATAAGAGTAGTCCATCTTATACCCTACTTCTAGCTTACTAAACAAAATGTTGCAATCCTTAGGGGCAGGAATCACGCTAATTGGTCCATTTGAGGGGTGGTGATAATCACCTCATCGCCTTCCTTGTTCAAACTAGTTTCGGGGATAGTTAAGAGTACAATGATTCTCATGACCTTTGGGTAAAAGCAGACCAATTTGTCCATTCATTTTGTTGCAATTCCGATGGTCACAATTTAGTTAGTCCATTGTCGCTTAATACTTTTCTTATTTATTCCCACGAATACGCGCTGAGTCTTTCTTGGCACCCTCCTTATGGCAGGTCAGTGCGACCTTGACATCTCTCACTCCGTGCACGGGCCGTACCCACGTGGTTCAGCTCCTTTATTTCTTCCGCTTAGAGGCCATCTTTGACTTTTCACGTGACCTCATCTGTCTTGGCAGCCATTTTCGCAGCATGGCCTAACAGGCCCGAACGAACTATCATAAGAACAAACACAACCAAAATTAAAACAAAGAAAATAAGCCTTTCTGTTTACCACCTGCCATTCTAAAGACCTGTGTTAGGTGTTACCTAGCAAAAGCAACATTTAAAGCCATTTTACTTACCATCCGCATTCTTTGCCACAATACAATTCTACTACATAGCATAAATCATGCGATTTTACTCTAATTAGTACGCAAATCACAATATTTGTTTCAATCAACTTCACAATTGTAAATAAATTAGATTTTGCACAAATTGCGGTTACCCTTATGGAGTGTTTACTAAAGGTGCATTTGTTGATTATCTCATGCTCCATCAAACAATTAGTATCGTTAATTTATTAAAGCTCATTAATTTCCAAAGGGGGGGTACAAATTATTTTATTTACCCTGCTCCATCACACGTAAGGCTAAAGGACACACGAATCGGGATGGGAAGCTGCTTGCTTTAACAAATAAAGGTTGTTACCTACCTTGCCTAGGAGTGCGGACTCGTTTCTGAAGCGAACTTTGGAAAAACATGTTCACGGCGGCTTCAGGCCGTGGAGTCGACGCACCGCCCCATTGAATACGAGGGGTCTGCATGGGGGAAAGTTCCTTCCGTGATCTGCGTGGCAGGGGATTTTGAGCAGCAAGCAGAGTCTCATTCGGAGGCTCAATGGAGGGCTGCTTGAACTGGTCCTTAAAAAGTCGTGAGCATCTTAAACCCACCGGAGGGTAAAAAACATGTAAATTACTGCAAGTCCCAGTGTGCATTGGGAATGATGACGGAGCGAAATGGCACACCAGAGGCCAATTGTGAATATAAATAGCACGCAGGGGACATGGCAATGATACAGAAATCGAAGCTGCTCACGCTAGCCTCAGAGGAAGGGGAAAGAATTCCCCGAAATGCGTAAGGCTAAAGGACACAAGAAACGGGATGGGAAGCTGCTTGCTTTAACAAATAAAGGTTGTTACCTACCTTGCCTAGGAGTGCGGACTCGTTTCTGAAGCGAACTTTGGGAAAATATATATATATATATATATATATATATATATATATATATATATATATATATATATATATATGCAAAAGAAGCAGAGAACTCTGGGTAGTTCTCAAGTTTAGGTGGAAAGCAGCTCCTCTATAGAGCACTCTCAACACCAGCGACACTCTAAATTTGCTCATCTCAAATGTCTGCTTTTCTATCAAAGTCTTTAAGCATAGGATTAGCACAGTGCTATCCACACCGAGATAGAAAGGGACAAAGTCTTTTGACATTTCTACAGCAAAGTCTTTAAGCATAGGATTAGCGCAGTGCTATTCATGCCGAGCTGTAAAATGACTAAAGCCTTTTACCACTCCAGGCCCAGTATTCAAGGGCAAGTGTTGCCCGAAACGCGTCGTTCTGTGGAGCAATTAAACATCTTCATGCCAACAATTTCCAGTGGTTCGTGGATTCTCTGTTCGCCCATCTGGGATGTGGAGGTGCGGAGAAGCTAAGTTTGTTTGTTGATATATATATATATATATATATTTTAGTGCTGCTTCCAACTGCAGCCTTTTAAAGAACGTTAACACATCACAAAGATAAGAATGTTCATGAAAGAGTACAAGTATCAGGTGCACGATGTCATCTTCCTCATTTAGCTGCTAACACAAGAAGACGATGATCCATCTTGAAAGATCCTGTATCATCCTACAAGGTATTATCTAAAAAGGAAAAAAGAATCCCAAAGTAAATGTGATCAACATAATTTGAAATCTTAAACGTTTCATGAAGACAATTTATTTAAGTTTTTAAATACGTGCTTTAAGGTAAATGTCAACATATTTATGTATACCACTCCTCAAGGGAGAGGAGGGTGGGATAATGTTAGCCTCCGTCGCCTTTAATGAAATCAAGATTCTCTCTGCATATCAATTGGAGAATCGACATTTCATTACAAGACCGGAGGCTACCATTATGCACGTTTAAAGCCCCTCAATGTTACATTACTAACATGTTCTATTGGTTTTAATAAAATCTAACAAATGTGTTTGAGTTTGACCAATCAGTTGTTTTGAGAATCTCTGGTAAAGATCCACCTGACCAAAAGACCTTACTTGACATTGCTCCTCTTGAAGGATGAGCTCCAAACCTTGAAAGGTCAACACCCGCCTCACTCATAATCATACTGAAGAGACGGAGTACACCAGAAGAGATGAGGTAAGTAATACTTTATTCCTCGAGTGCAGCACAGGACCGCAGGTCCTCTCAGGTCAGCGAACAGCTTAACTGCCTGCGCACACACATAACATAATGTGGATTATAGAATGCTTTATGAAACAAAACACCTACTGACAAAGGCACGAGCAACTTGCACGAGCCACAACACATCCCCCTCTCTAAAAACAAAACAAAGAAGAGAACTACAACAACTGAATGAAAATCTACAAAGTGTGGAAAGAACCTATCACATCCCCCCTCTTAAAAAGAAGAGAAGCAAAGAAGAACAAAAGAAGAAGAGAGAAAAAGAGAATACAAAAAAAATGTAAATAAATAAATAAAGTTACAACTTAACAATGATTAACATCGTTCTATGATAAAATCCTTTAACCATGAAGGTGGTTTACATTTGCGTTTGTCCAATTTATTTTCATTTACTTGAGATTGTGAATCTTCAGTAATAATGGATGATGGTCCAACCTCATTTAAATGAGAATTTACAGAGTTCTCTTGGTTAACATTAGTAGAGACAGAATCATTTCTTACATCAGATGGAATGTCCACACCAGAATTAGATTCTTGCTGAACAACATTACCATTAAGATCACCATTACTAGTGACTGATTGGTCATCCAAATCCATAAATCTATTTGCTATATTATGATCAATGCTCCAATCAGTATGATCTTTGCATAGGGCAACACGTTTGAGATTCCAAACTTTGCCATCATCAAGGCGAACAGCATTAAGTAAAACTTCATAGACTTTTGCTGGAGGAAAAAACTTACTCTCTCCCTTGGGTATGAATCCAGGCCTTAGTATGCGTATCCAATCACCAACTTTAATGTTGACAGGCTTGGTACAATTTTTGGGTCAAAATAACATTTGTTCTTCAATTGAGTAGTGGAAACAGTTCTCCTTACGTCTTCCAGAGACAATGGTTCAACACCGGACTTAAATAACCAATTGGGATTAAATTTGGCTCTAGGTTTGCGCCCTCTCATCAATAAAAATGGAGAAACTCCTGTAAGTTCATTGTCAGTAATTCTATCAGCCCAAATGGCTTTAGACAGTTCAATTTCCCAATTTTTGTTATTAACACAAGCGGATTGTATGACTCCTTTAATAATTTGGTTAAACCTTTCAACCATACCATTACCGCTTGGGTTGTAAAGGGAAGTGGTTTTCAATGATACTCCAACTCTGGTACAGTATTGTTTGAAAGTATTGGACTGGAACTGTACTCCATTGTCGCTCAAAAGAGAAATAGGAATGCCTTCTTGGCTAAAAATCTCATCCAAAAAGGATAAAACTGCCATAGTGTCGATTTTATGCACAACCTTGACTACAGGCCATCTTGAAAACAAATCAATTAAAACAATAATGTATAGGTGAGATGGCCCCACCGGTCCCATGAAATCCCCAGCCACTGACTCCCATGGGTTCTGAGAATGATTTCCTAAAACCATAGGAGGTCTACATGTTTGCAAGGATTTATCAGCTCTTGAACAGTCTAAACAATCTCTTACCAATCTTTCGACAGCTGAATCCACACCAGGCCACCAAAACACTTTTTTAACAATGGACTTGGTGCGACCAATGCCAAAATGGCCTTTGTGGCATAGTAGTAAAATATCCTTTTGTAGATTAAAGAGGGAATAATTCTCTCCCATCTCAAAAGAATGTCATTGTCCACAGCAAGTTCTGATCTCACTTCCCAAAAAGGTCTTACATTAACAGGAATATTCCGTTTGTCAGGCCAACGGTTGCTTGTAAAGTTTATAACCTGCTGCAATAAAGTATCTTTCTCATACTCACATTTCCAATCTTCCTTTTTAATGGAAGGAAAACCGGAGTCATGTACCAGTGCAATTTGACATCCGTTCCATTTTTCGTCTTCACACTGTTCAAGTAAAGTAGGCATGCGTGATAAAAAATCAGCCACAACGTTGACTTTACCTGGTTTGTAAACGATTTTGTATATAAACTCTTGCATGCGTACGGAAATGCGGGCAATTCTGGAAGAAGCACCAGCAGTACCTTCAGTGGTAAGTAGTTTCACAAAGGGCTTATGATCAGTTTAAATGGTCACAGGCCTACCCCAGACGAAAGCTCGGAAATGTTCAAGAGCCCAAGCGCATGCTAATGCTTCTTTTTCAATGGTGGGGTACATTTCTTCAGTAAGAGACAAAGATCTGGAAGCAAAAGCTATAGTGTGTTCCAGGCCCTGTGCATCCACCTGAGAAAGCATGGCTCCTAGACCCTTATTACTGGTGTCAGTAGAAATGACACTATCCAAAGAAGGATCAAAACTGTGGAGCTTTGTGACTTTTGAAATGGAATCTTTTATGGTCTTAAAATCATTCTCACATTGAGGGGACCATTCGAATTTACACCCCTGTTTCAACAATTGACGGATGTGATAGCATTTCTCTGAAAACCTGGGTATAAATTTAGCACAGTACTCAGCTAACCCTAGGAATGATCTGACATCATCTTTAGATTTAGGAGTGGTGGCATCTGTGATGGCTTGCACTAGAACAGGTTTAGGTTTGACACCAGTCTCATCAATAATGTGCCCCAAATACGTTACACTTTTTTCAGCGAATTTACACTTTTCATACTCAACTGTAAGCCCTTTGCTTTCCAGAATGGAGAATGCTTTTATCAATTTCGCATCATGTTCCTCCTTGTTTTTCCCAAAGACTAGAATGTCATCTTGAAAAAATAATAAATTCTTTTCCTTAGCAAATAAGTTGAACATGAGTCTTTGGAAAACGGCTGCAGCCGACGCAAGTCCAAAAGGCATACGCTTATATTGGAAACACCCATTAGGAGTAATGAATGCAGTGTAGCATCTGGATTCAGGTGTCAAAGACACTTGATGGTATGCTGAAGACAGATCAATGGTGGAAAACCACAGAGCTCCCTTCAGCATAGCAACCATTTCATTTATTTTGGGAAGAGGAAATTTGTCAATTTTGATGTTGTTATTTAGGTAGCGCAAGTCCACACATAATCTGATTTTTCCGTTGTTGCGCCTAGCGATAACAACCGGAGAAATCCAGTCAGAGACTTCGACCGGCTCAATTATATCCGCATTCACCAACTTCTCTAGTTCTTTTGTTAATTCATCACGAACAGCAATAGGTACATTCCTTACCTTATGAATTTTAGGACATGCATCATCTTTTAAACGTATTCTGTGTTCAAAGTCAATTAAATTTCCAAGAGTTTTACTGAATACCTTAGGAAAGTTGCTGTGGAAACTGGTTTATGAGGTTTCACATAAGACAAAAGAAGTTGGTCAACTCCATGCGCTCTGAATTCTAAAATCTTACTTTCATATTCTTTCATACATCTGAGAAGCCGATCATGATGTAGCCATTACAATACCACTGATACGATAGTTGATTTCTAAAACAAGAGAATGCTATTTACAGACATCTGCATGAGAAAAATACTATTTATTATTAACTCGTCACAGAATCCCTTTCTGTGCTTTCCTGGAAGGGAGATATCTTAACTAACCAATTATGGCACTTGTAACCTATAGGTTACACAAAGATGAGATCTCTACAGCAGGAGCATTAACCGACTGACATCTATCTCTGTCTGAATGGAAGGAAACTTTGACCAACAGGCCCGGCTCCAGGAATTTTTATTTGGGTGGGTCAAGGATGCATTCGAGTGGGCCACTGCGCGCCCAATTGTTACTTATATGCCAGGCCTGCTTCAGGGCCCTCCTTTATCGCTCCTTAGTTTTACAAGGGCCTAGTAAAACACATTATTTTCTTGCCAAATCCCTTTCTAAATGTTATCACTCTCAAAAAGTGTTTTTTTCTTTGTAATGTCCCTTTGATGGGAAGAGGAGGTTTCTGAGGTGGGAGTATCATGCAAGTGACACTTCTCAGGCTCTCCCTCATGACCTCCTCCTCGGATTCCCTCACTGTCACCCTCCACCAGCGCCCCTCATCTCTCCGTAGCCCCCCCATTGACCTCCTCCTGGGATTCCCTCACTGCCACCCTCTACCAGCGCCCCTCATCTCTCCGTAGCCCCCCTATTGACCTCCTTCTCGGGCTCCCTCACTGCCACCCTCCTCCAGTGCCCCTCATCTCTCCATAGCCCCTCCCCTCATGACCTCCTCCTCGGATTCCCTCACTGCCACCCTCTTCCAGTGTCCCTCATCTCTCCATAGCCTCTCCCCCTATTGACCTCCTCCTGGGACTCCCTCACTGCCACCCTCCACCAGCGCCCCTCATCTCTCCGTAGCCCCCCCTATTGACCTCCTTCTCGGACTCCCTCACTACCACCCTCCACCAGCACCCCTCATCTCTCCGTAGCCCCCACCTATTGACCTCCTCTTCGGATTCCCTCACTGCCACCCTCCTCCAGTGCCCCTCATCTCCCTGTAGCCCCGCCCCTATTGACCTCCTTCTCGGACACCCTCACTACCACCCTCCACCAGCGCCTCTCATCTCTCCGTAGCCACTCTCTCATATGCATTTCATTTGTTGTATAGCGCTACTCATATCAGTGTAGGGTGTCACTGTACTTTACATCATGCACACATTATACAGAGACAATCAATCATGCAAGTATGTAAATCAATCTACAGGGAATGTCACATAAGCCAATGAGGATTACAAGGTGTAGGAATCACATGTCATCCATACTGGTGGACAGTATATTTTAAGAGGGTTTGGTCTGGAGAAGCACAAACTCAGGATTTAAAGTATACCCCAGTGGTTAAGGGTTGGCTTTACTGATAAAAATGTATATCTGCCCAAACAAACTCTTTTTAGCAACATTAGAATAATGAAAGACTGGGGTAGTTCTAAATATATTACAACACACAAAAAAGCTAAGTTCTAACTATACCATTCAGGTTTGCATGCAGCTCTTTGATGACAGTTTATAGATCACTGTCCTATGATAGGATTGTAACTTCTGAACTACAAGAATCTCTGTGACAAAGGCAGTAACCCACTGAGCTATCCACATAAAATACAGTTTATCTGCATTTCAAAACTACCAACACACAAAAGATTGACAGGATCATTAATCACCAGTTATCTGGACATTTGTATTGTTGTCTTACATCTGTAGCAGAGCCAGCCTTGATAATGATAAAAACTGTTTAAATAATGCATATAGGAAGTATGTGTCTTGCTGGGTCTTCCCTGATGATTTTAGAAAGAAGAACAAATAGCCAGACATTCTCTCACCTGCTCGGTTCCTCGTCACAGCCGATCTGATAAGCAGCTGCAGAGGCCAGGAAAGGTGAATCCGGAGAAACAAACTTTTTTTTCTCCAGCGTGGAATAGAAAAGGAAATATTCACACAGCAGAACGGTTAAGGTTACCCGGTGCCAAAGAAAGGATTTGTCCGCTTCCCATGCCCCTATTTTACCTGCACGAGTGGGCGGGGACACAGTCCACCTTTCTAAAATGAGATGCGTGATTGGGGGTGCCTGTGAGAGAGAGCCCAGGCCCAATCACACAACTCCTAGAACAGGAAGAAAAACAACGTTCAGAGGAACGTTTTAAATTAAAGTGGCCATTTACTACTGGCCTTCGTGCCGTCACTGCCAGGGCCAAGGCTCATGATTGGGTGGGCCAGGCTCATGTTTGGGTGGGCCTGGCCCACCCGCCCAGGCTCATGTTTGGGTGGGCCTGGCCAGTGTTGCCAGATTGGGCGGTTGCGGGAAGTTGGGCAACATTTGCCCTAGTGTGCGCAAAATTTGTGGTTTCTGCGGCGCCCACAGGAATCTGTTATAATCAAGGCCGTCAATCATTCACAGCGCGAACGCGTTACTTATGACGGCCCTGCTTCTTGTTGATGGCCTGCCCCCAGAGAGAATGGACCAATCATCTTACGAGGGGGCAGACCTGTCATCAGTTTTTTTAAACTTTTTCATTTGCTTCTTTTTTGGCGCGCACCGTACTCGGAGGAGGAGTCAGGAGCGCAAGGGCTGGTTGGTGGCCGATCGTGCAGCCTGCTTCTGTTGCGTGGGTCTTTAGGTGCCAGTGTATTAAGGTAGGATTAATTTAGTGGTCGAAATGTCCACTGTTCCTGCTCTGCCGCTGTCAGCTGCCCCCTCTCTTTCGGTCTCTCTCTCGCTGAAACCGTGCTTCAATAAACGTCTCTCACCGTCTGTTTCTTCTACTTTCCTTCATTCGTTCTCTTGTGAAATGGATCCAAAAAAGAAAAGAACACTTTGTTGGAAGTGTTTCTGACATTTTTTTGTTCCAAAGTGCAGCCTCGGGCCTCTTGCTCCTTGATGGCCTTAGTTTGCGTGAGGCCACATTTCTTGCACAACTTTGCACCACAGGCAGACAAAAAGCAACATCTGCTTGAGACAGGATCAATGTGGTTTAAATCCTGAAATGTTTGCGGGGAGACATCTTTCCAAAAATACTGCAAAATATACATTTTGAAAGTTCCGAGTGGAGCACTTTGGATATCCATTAAAGGGTGTAGAAAGAAACTGGTGCCAGGTGCCTGTGGAGGAGATTCAAAACGAGAGTCATCGGCTGGTAGAAATAAACATCAGAACACCTCAATTCTAATCCTGGACTTTATGCATACTGTAGTAATAAACTCCAGCAGACAGAGAGTAACTTGTGTTGAGTTTATTACAAGACAGCTACACAGCAAAGACAGCAAAGAAGATAGCCAACAGCTGGGTCCCAACTGCCCTCTTGCACCATTCAAAACCCAGAACCCAGTGACCATGCATCCAGGCAACCACCAACATTCCACCTGTCATAGCCTGGATTGCAGCACACCATTGAGAGTATAACATATCCTCTCTTCTCAATAAAAATAAAAAAAACAATAACAAAACACAAAACATAAAAGCATAAAGATAGTACATGCTTGCACAATAAAAAAACGTATTACATCACAATTGGTATCTTTTGGGGATCACCTTAGATCTTGTGCTCCTTCTAAGAGGAACTTGGAGACCCACAGTCCCGGAAGACGAAGGTACATTTGAGGAACATGGAACGACATTTTTCACTTTTACAATCTTTCCTACATTCCACCAGTTGCCTCCCTCAACCTGTACAGCATTTTTCCCCACCCGCGTGACTAAAACAGGTGGACCAAACTTACTCTCTCCCTTCTTAACATGAATGGAAGATTTAACACGGACCAAATCCCCTATAAATACAGGTACAATTTTTGCAGACTTCTTCTTGTCAAACCAAGATTTTTGTTTAATTTGGGAGTCCAAAACATTCTCTTTCACCACCTCCATAAGACTGTCAACATTGTGAACGGATTTGACCCACTTATTCATCCATGCTGGTTTAAAACTAGTGTTTGCTTTTCTCCCTCTCAATAGTTCAAAAGGAGAAATTTTAGTCGTGGAGTGTGGAGTGGTCCTGTAGAACCAAAGCATGCTATTTACAGAGTTCACCACATCGCAGTTGGAATGTTTTGCCCATCTGATGCAGTCTCACACAACCCTATTCATGCGTTCTACAAGACCATTTGATTGGGAATGGTACAGGGAACTTTTGACATGCTTTATGTTGCATGACTGCAAGAAAGACTCGAACGCAGTACTGGTAAACTGTGTGCCGTTATCTGTCACCACCGTTTTAGGAAAACCTTCCCTCATAAACACATCCTTTAAAAAAACAATAACACTAGCCGAGGAAATCTCTTTGACAAATTTTAACTCGGGCCATTTGGATGCGTAATCTATTAACACCACAATGAAACGAGAACCTCCTTGTAAAATTTCTAAAGGACCTACAATGTCCAACCCCAACTTGGACCAAGGTGCAGATGGACATTCAATGGGATGAAGGGGTGGTGTTACTACTTTCAAACCCTTGTCAGCAGACCTGCATATTGAGCACACATCGACCACATCATGCACATCACTGTCCATGGAGGGCCACCAAAAACAATCTCAAACTCTACGCTTGGTAAGTGTCGAACCCAAATGACCCTCATGGGCTTTAACAATAATACTTCTTCTAAGGCTCTGTGGAGGAATAAGTTTGTCTGCACGTATCAAAACACCGCCCTCCATTGAAATTTCAGATTCAACTTTCCAGAAAGGTTGCAAACATTGAGGGAGAACACGTTCTCTAGGCCAACCAGTCCTTGCATACTCGCACACTTGTTGCAATACTTCATCATTAGACAGTGCATCTAACCAACTTTCCTCGGTACCAAGACTATGCTTAGGTAAGTCAATTGCAGCAATAAAACAGTCATCTGAATCCTCATTACTACAATCCGCAACATAAGACTCTTTTCCTTTATCACCCATGGGGAACCTAGATAAAAAATCGGCTCTGACATTTCTGCCCCCAGACACATGAACAACATCGAATTGGTATTGCATCAGGCGAGAAACCATCCTGAGAATCCTCGGAGAACAGCATTTACTAGTGCCCGCACTAAGTATATTAACCAGAGGTTTATGATCCGTCCTTAACAAAAAACGTCTTCCCCAGACATAGGAACGGAACTTTTCAATTGCCCAAAGACAAGCCAATAACTCTTTTTCTATTACAGAGTATTGAATTTCCCCATTCCTTAAGACTCTAGACGCAAAAGCAACCGTATTTTCACCACCCGGTGAATCTTGGGTCAAAACTCCCCCCAGACCCACTTGACTTGCGTCAACCGTAATACAGGTTGGTAACAAAGGATCATAAGGCTTAAGAGCACCACTATTGACAAGGCACTCTTTAACAAGACTCAGAGCCGAAACACACTGTTCTGACCAACAAAAATTACACCTTTCCTGAGCAGCGAGCTAATGGGGCGTACTATAGAAGCATAGTTAGGAATAAACTTTGAATAATATTCGAGCAAACCTAGCAAAGACTTTACTCCCGTTTTGTCTATAGGAGCAGGAGCACAAATAATCGCATCTAGCAATCCTTGTCTGGGTCTAATACCCTCTCCAGAAATGTGGTGACCTAAATATTCGATTTCATCGCAAAGAAACTTACACTTTTCTGACTTAACTACTACACCATGATCTTTGAAAATCTCCAAAACCTTCCTCAGTAGAAAATTATGTGAAGGAATGTCTTTAGTGTGTATGAGGACATCGTCTTGAAACACAAGAACGCCATCGATACCCCCAAGCATGCTTTGCATGACCCGTTGGAAAACTGAAGCTGCCGAAGCAAGTCTGAACGGCATCCGTTTATATTGAAATGTGCCTAAAGGAGATATAAATGCAGTGAGGTGACGAGATTCTGGGTCTAGCTCAATCTGATGGTATGCACTGGCTAGATCCAGTTTTGAAAAATAGCGAGACCCTCTGACACTTGAAAAAAGATCACAAATTTTGGGTAGTGGGTGAGAATCTATCCAGATTTCTCTATTAAGAGACCTCAAATCCACACAAACGCGCAACTTGCCACATTTCTTGCGTGCGACGACCAAAGGCGAAAGCCACAAAGAAGATTCTGTTGGCTCAATTATCCCTTGATCGCACAGAGACTTTAGCTCTGTTTCGAGATCATCTCGCACGCCGAAAGGTACACCCCTTAATTTGTGTTTTACCGGATAAGCTC
This sequence comes from Calotriton arnoldi, assembly GCA_963921515.1. Taxonomy (NCBI): domain Eukaryota; kingdom Metazoa; phylum Chordata; class Amphibia; order Caudata; family Salamandridae; genus Calotriton; species Calotriton arnoldi. Next base: position 448,515 of record CAWUFW010012078.1, read on the forward strand.
CGTCTTTGACAATAATTCTGTGCTTAAAACCACGAATAGTCCCAAGGTCACCAGAAAAAACTGATGGGAAAAGATCCTCCCACTTGACCGACCATTCCCTTCAGAAACTACAAGAACCTGTTCAGCACATCCAGGTTTGAGGATCATGCCAAACAGGCCTTGGTGATACCACCCCAGGATATTCAATCCCTTGACCGCAACATAAATTTTTCCTGAAATTTTCCTATCTTTAAAAATTAGATCATCCTCGAAGTAACCCATAAGATCGATTTTGCGACCCTCGTAGGAGACTGGTGAACGATCCGGAGGTTGAAGAGATCTGTCAGCCCATGTTTCAAGAAATAACTCTTTTGTCAACATGGTAATTCTTGCTCCAGAATCGACCAGCAGGTTAAATGGTTTCCCACCTACAGCAATTTCTACAATAGGATCAACGCATTCAATGGGATCATTTACATTAGAAATATGATCAATAATTTCAGTGACTACAGAAACAATTTCAGAATCAGATTCATAATCTGACTCCAAAACACATGCAACAGACCTTTTCTGCTCATTGAATTTCTTTTTGAAACAAACCTTCGCAAAATGTCCTATTTTTTTACAGTAACTACAGACCACATTGGCACCAGGACATCTGGTACCCTTTTGATGTGGCGAATTACCACACCTGTTACACATTTGTTTGAAGTTTTGAACTTCGGACGTACTTTTCCATGAGCTAGAGTTTTTGCTAGAAGAGTTTTTACAAGAAGATTTTCGAAGATCACCTTGTTTCGGTTTAAAATTATTTGAGACAACATTGACAGGATCGACATGTTTATCCTCTAACTCTTTCAAAGACACTTGTGAAGTCTCTATGCTTTTAGCAATTTTAATTGTTTCATCCAAATCTGGATTTGCAAGAGATAAGAGCTTCTGACGGATTTGTTTGTCCCTGCAGTGACAAACAAATTGGTCCCTGATCAATTGATCATTGAATGTTTCAAATTGGCAGTCAGATGCCAACTTACGTAATGCGGAGATGTATGCATCAACATCTTCACCTTCATTTTGCTGTCTCTTGAAAAATTTGTGTCGTACAACCATCAAGCTTGGTTGTTTGTGAAACCTTGTTTTAAGTTTGGTAATTGTGTCTTGGTAATCGTCAATATCATCCGCAGGAAGATGAACAACTTCAGGAAGGTGTTTATAGATGGATCTGCCTTCGAAGCCAAGAGAGTGAAGAAGCAGAAATTTTTTCCGTTCATTACTGAATCTAGCGGCCCCAATGGCTCCAAGGTAAGTTTGAAACGCGTCAAACCAAACTTCCCATCTGACTGGTGGCTCTCCAGCCGAGTCCAGGAAAGAAGGAGGAGGAGTAACAGATTGCATGTCTGTAGAAACTTTAATACCTTAAATAATAAGATACTTTACACAGTGTATGACACCTTTTTAAAATAAAAAAAAATAGTGTGAAGATCACCTAGCATGAGCTGTATAAGAACTAAGGCAAAAAAAAAATGTGTGATCTGCTTGAGTGTGCGAATCACTGTTGCAATCTGATTGACGTCTTTTCCAATGGTGTGCAGATCACTGTGTTGATCTGCTTGAGTGTGCGAATCACTGTTGCGATCCGCTTGAAATCTTGAAACAATGGTGTGCAGATCACCGTGTGAATCTGCTTGAGTGTGCAAATCACTGTTGCAAACTGATTGACGTACTAACAAGAAATTGGGGTGCAGAACCGTATATTCTCTCCCAAATGTAGCACCCTAACAATGGCGAAATGTGCTCCAATCTGTTTGAAACCTTTAATCAGTGGTGTGCAAATCACTGTGTTGATCTGCTCGAGTATGCCAAATATAGCACCCTAACAATTTTCAGATGTGCTCCAATCCGTTTTAAACCTCTATTCTGTGGTGTGCAGATCACCGTGTTGATCTGCTTGAGTGTCTGTTTGAGTGTGCGGATCACTGATGCGATCCGCTTGAAATCGGCAATTAGAGCCCGACAATGGCCCAGAGCGTCTAACGCTGTGTTGCTAGGCAACGTACAACACGCGTTAACACCAAGAGTGGATTGAGCGCTGACGTGCTTTCCAAACGTCACAAACGTGATGATTCGAAGGTCAGGCAACCAGGGAGCTGCGCGCGCGTGCATCGGAGGAATCAGGCCCCAACTTGCACGAAGGCCCCACAAGACAGCTCGAGCGGTCCCTGCAGCTCCCCGAGACCAGGAACCCTCCAGAAACACAGTCGCCAACCAAACGAAGCCAAACAGAAAAAGCGCTGCGTTAAACTGAGGTAAGGGACAAAAATTCCAACTTTTTTTCCTTTGCGATAAAAGCGGTGCGTTGTTCGTAGCAAAAGCCAGGATTTGGAGCCAAGAAGGCGCGCTTAGTGAAGAAAAAGTCAACGGCTTAATGGAACAGTCTTACCGCTTGTGAAGCGTAGTCTTGCCAAAGAGTAGACGAAGAGGTTGAGGTGCACGTTGAGTTCTTAGCAGAGCTGTGTAGCAGGAATCGTCGCCACAAATATTGTAGTAATAAACTCCAGCAGACAGAGAGTAACTTGTGTTGAGTTTATTACAAGACAGCTACACAGCAGAGACAGCAAAGAAGATAGCCAACAGCTGGGTCCCAACTGCCCTCTTGCACCATTCAAAACCCAGAACCCAGTGACCATGCATCCAGGCAACCACCAACATTCCACCTGTCATAGCCTGGAATGCAGCACACCATTGAGAGTATAACATACTAAACTGAGTAAGCTCTTCTACCTCAAACCTCTTACTAGCTTATGTGGAACAGATGAAGTAGCTAAGAAAAAAGACTATAAATTTATTCCACTGCCTGACATCCACCCATCTTTACCCATATGTTTCGAACTCTGTCCTTCAGATCATCTTATTTGCACTCTCTGGGTTCAAAGTACGAAAAATAAATAACTAAAGCATTACAGAGCATTCACAAAGTGGCCAGATTAGTTTTATTAACACCCAAACACAGTAGTGCCATTTTACAGAGTTTGCCAGCGAAGCACTACTTTTGTTTTCTCCTCTTTCTTTGAACAGCATTGTTTTCCCTGGGTGGTGAAGTGCACCATTCCTGGAGGTACTGCAATACCTTGTTGATGGGTGGAGTGGAAACCGATTAATGTGATCCTTATCCTCTTTTTTCCTTTTTTAGTTTATAAAATGCGTACCACAGCTCTGTGTTCAGGAATGTAGTCTTTTTAAACCATACTGCTCACGGTTCATAAGGATATAAGCAATGGAGAGTGAAACTGGTCCCTCCAGGGATCTGTAGTGGTGCTTAAAGTTTCAGGCAAAAACACTCTTGATTTCTGAATAATGAGTGTAATAGTGTTAAGGTAACCATGTTGTTCTACTTACATTTCACATGCTTTACTTAATCTTGCATCCATATGAGGGTTTGCTTTTTCCAGGAAGTTACTTTTTTTTCAGGCAGCATATTACTCTTGTGCATAATTTGAATTGAGTCGCATCCAGGTATATATAGCAGGGCACAATTGGGTTGTAGCTGAAGGCAGTGTGGGTGTCTCTCAGTGGGACAGTATGGTGTTCATTTGGGGAAAGAAGTGGCACTACGCCAGAGCTGCCGAATTTGGTACTGGGGAACCAGGTTCAGCCTTCATGAACAGTCCACCAGACCACTCTCCTGAGGGAGCACATTCCCATGGTAGACCTTAGAAGCCCCAGCTAGACCTTAGAAGCCCTGGTGTCTTAGCACCTTGAAGGCCTGTCCACCACAATCGATACTGAAGTTCACCTCCAGTCTTGCAGGTAGGCCTACAAAGCAGCACACCCTAGAGCAACAGTGACTCAGTCACTAAGGTCACAGGACCCTTGAGGCCAGTCCGCCTCACCCATTGATACCTCCATTGGCCTTGTTTCAGCAGGAGTAGTGCAACTCACCAGGGATCGGCAATGCAGGATTTGCACGCACACCAAACTAAGGGGCATATTAACAAGGGAATGGCGAAGCGTGGCATTAAGCAAACATTGCTAATGCCACGCTCCGCCTTTCTGAAAATGCAGGGATGCGCCGTATTTACAATGGTACGGCACATCTCTGCGTTTTCCCTAGCACTGGCGTTAAACTCGGCTGCCTAGCGCCAATGCAGGCACCCTTGCACCATAGTACAAGGGTGCTAGCGTGGAGGGAATGATTGTTTATGTGCAGGAAGGTTTCTCTTCCTGCACATAAACAATCCAGAATGGCGAAATGTAACTTCTATGTGTCCTGCATTGTGCAGCACACACAGAAGTTGCAAATCATCTGTTTTTAAATGATTGTTCATGTGCAGGAAGGTGTCCCTTCAATAAACAATCATTCATGGCAATTGCTGTTTTTATGTGTGCTGCACAGTGCAGCACACATAGAAACAGCAAAAAACAAGGAGAAATTAAGCATTTCTCCTTGTTTTGCCATGTAAAGTCCAGGTTTCCCCTGGTCCTAATTTTGGCACTGCCTCCTATTTACGTCACCCTTGTAAATAGGGGGCAGTGTCAAAATCAATGGGTTTTGGGGGGAAACAAAGGCCAGCCTTACAGACCCTCCTCTTGTTCAGGTCAGACAGGCAGGAGCTGGACATGCGCTAAATGTGCAGACTCCTGGCTGCCTGAGCTTTGCCAGGCTGAGAATTTTCACAGCCCTGTGTGCGTGACCTCAGTCTGGCAAAAGTGCCTCGAGGCCCTCCCCCTTGTGATGAAGGGGAGTGCCACTGATTGACTCGGACCTGGGCGCTTCAGTTTTAAGCCCTGAAGTACAAAGGGCAGAGTGTCACAGTGGCACCTAGTCACAGAGTGGGGTGAGGTCAGAAGTCTCACTGACCCCATCCCACTCTGTGATAAGGTTGGGACTACTGCCTTCCAATCAGCCAATGAGGGAAGGCAGCAGTCCCAACCCTTGTGGGACCTCTGAGGCTTCCCTCTCGGAGAGCTGTAGCTAAGGTAAGTTTTGTGAGTTTTTTATGTTTAATGCGTGGATGTATTAATGTATGTGTATCTAGCTAGAGGTAATTCATGAATGCCAGGTTCAGGTTTGGTTCTTTGGTGACAGAACTACAAGATGAAAAGTCAAAGTGGTGACTGGTCTTGAAAATGAGTAGTTATTAACACAGGTGCCCAGTTAACCTCCCCCACTATCTGTATATTGAATAGAATTTAGATTTGTCCTTAAAATGTTTTCTGAAGACTACTCTAGCAAAATTTGAGAGTTTCGACTTTGGGCTGGTTTTTGGGCTGAAACTGGTCTGCGTTGGGCTGAATTTGGGCTTATACTTGAGGGTCTTTGGGCTTGGGACGGGTCTCAAAATCTGGCAACACTGGGCCTGGCCCACCCGCTAGAACCGGGCCTGTTGACCAATATGGCACGCACACAGCTATAAAGTAGATTTATTTCTCTCACGCACATACTAATCACTTTAGCACAACACCCTTCGACTTAAACTTACCAACTCATTTCGTCGCCGCCAATTACACCTATGTAGTGCAGCGTTTTCATTTACTTTCTCCAGCAGAAGCCATAAGGCCTTTTTTTCAAGGCCCTGCGCTGCTTTGAGTTTTTTTTAAAAAAAATTTAGTTTTATAAAGCGCAAACTCGATCCGAAGATATCAGAGCGCTTTACATGAGCACCAGTTACGTTACAGAGGGACACGTTCATTTTGTGAGGCATGGGGAGATCAAGTGACTTGCCCAAAATCACAGAATTTTAAGCGTCCCTGCCGAGTCTCGAACCCGATTCCCCAGCTTCGAGGTTGACCGCCTTCCTGCTCAGGATACTGTCATTATTCAATTTACCATAAATCAATCCTTGGGTTAAAAATAAAAATGCGTTATTATGTTAAACACATTGAAATATGTGGCGCCTATAGCGGTCTAGCATACGGGAAAGTGCAGTCGCAACGAAGCAACTCTGACTCGCATTACTAGCATTAACTAAAGAGTTCGTGAGATGCACGTATGTCTTGGTTTCCTCTATGTGCCTTGTAATTGAAAAGTATAAAAAATGTTAAGAAACCGCAAAACTAATACACACTATAAAAAAAAAATCTCACGCATGCTCACTCCGCCGAGGATGGTGTATAAAGAGATCTGTGACCAATGGTGTCAGAGCTCCAGTGGCGCAATCGGTTAGCGCGCGGTACTTATACAGCAGTACAAAGCAAAGCAATGCCGAGGTTGTGAGTTCGAGCCTCACCTGGAGCACATTCTTTTTAAAAATTACATTAGAACAGTAAATGTTTTAGAATGTTTGCATTGTAGCAATCTGCCGCTCTTCCCATTCCGCCAAGCAGACGACTACATAAATAATTTTACGATATAGTCATGCTTAGAAAAAACAGAAGCTTTTTGCTGCCCGTTGCAAACTGACATGTCATATTTTTTTTGGTCGCATGACAATTCCCTACCAAACTAACCATTTTATATACATTTTATAACTATACAAATAAACAAGTATGACCTTTTAAAGTACTAACACTAGTAAAAACGATATATTTAAAACTCCATGTAACGATAGCATTTTACTCCTGAACGAATTAATAACACGTAACTTTGCATGTGACGTAAATAATGCGCAACACAACAGTTCCTAAAACACATTACTTCTGATTTCCACTCTGCGCCACAATGCTTAGAATACCAGCGCCTATCAGTGAATAACGAGATATTCAAAGATGGCGGCTTTAAACACTCCTGTAAAAGCAGAGCTTCGCCTTTCTTCTGTTTTCATAGCTCAAAATGCCAGCTTAAACAGAAGCACTGAAGTAGGTAGCATCCATGAGTATTAGAGAATGAAAGAACCCTGGGGTTCTGATATACCGATTTGAAAATACTAGTTTAAACCACACTGAATTATGACGTTTCCATAAACACCTCAAGGCCTGCGTTACAAAGACGCACACGTCAGCCATGGGTCTCAGATCCTACATTCGTAGCCACGCCCCTCGCAACGGCAGTCGTCCTTGTCCAGTGGCTGGGTGGTCTTAGAAGACACTTTCCCAGCCACGCCCCTCGCAAACGTTAGTCGTCCGTACGTCCTTGGCGTGTGGCACAGCCAAGCCTATTATTTAGACCCATCCAGTATTGGGGTTTTGGTGCAATTTGCAAAATGTTGCTATCTCCCTGGAGTTGTATATTTCTTCGACTGCCTTCGTAAAATAAACGTCTCCCTGTCAGGAATAGACAGAGGCAACGGATCACTTCTCCATGCAGCGTTTTGCTGCAGTGCTTAGTTCATACATGCCAACATTTAACAACAGGAAAGTGGGATTTTGAAAACAAAATCGGGAGAATGCATTTTTACGCACTGATTTATATTGTAGCAGAGGCGATGTTTGACGGGAGACAGCTAAAATTATGCAATTTTTGGCTTCTAAAAGTCTCCCGTCTGAATCGAGGCTGTTGGCATGTATGGCTTAGTTTGTAAACTAAGTGCCAGGACCCATTGCCCCTGACATCCCTGTCAATGGGTATCAAAACCACTACTAACCATCTCTCTCACCTGCAAGTGCAACAGTTCAGGTTATTCCAGGTCCCCTAAGCTAAATGAATGATTTGGGAGGCATGTATTAGTAATTTTAATGTATATTGTATTCATGAACAACCGTTGTTCTGCTCATCTCTAAATTAGATGAGCAGCACCAACATGTGGCAGACTGTCATACGTGCAGTGTTGACAATTAAGTGCCAGGTGGCGAACACCGGAAACCAATTACGTGCAGGTGCCGAACACTGGAAACCACTGGCTCAAATTAAGCACTGGGGCACACAATTATAAAATGAAAACAACGTCTGTGGAAAACAACTTTAAGTGGGGAGAAAGAGTAACGGTAGAGGTAAAGAACAAACATTGGTAAATGCATTAGGTTTCGCCTATGTGATTAATACTTTTTTTGTTGTAATTTGTAGTTTTGTGAGTAGTTGTGCAATAAAAGTTACTGAATCTCCGTTAACGTGCTATGACTTGTTTATTGAGAAGGGCAATACATTGGCTGTTCTCAAGGTAAACCTCAAACTCTCCACTGGGCTCTGCATGCACAAGATCACACATTGTGTCTACTTCATTATGAGATTTTTTTTTTGGTGGCCATACACATGAAACTTCTTTTGATGCTAATACTTTAACTTAAGACACCAATACTTTAACTTAAGACACCCATAAGGACTTGACCTAGAGATGACAGGAAGTGCAGACATTGGTAATCGGAAGTTACCCATGGTTTTAGATTATGATACGCAACACAAAGGCCCTTGCTTGTGATGTGTGCTGGTGAGTCACATATGGCCAAGAAATCAACATATGCCTCCCGCAGAGAAAGCAGCTGCATCATGCCTTTAAAACTGAACAACTGCACAGCTCAGTGCACTGCCCACTAGCGAATGTGGACACGTCCTGCACTTGTACAAATAGAGTTTACTCCATTACCTGAAAAGTTATACACTTGGATTTGTCCCTTTGTGCACCAGTGTTCTGTAGTGAAAGAAACATCAAAATGTATAGTTATGCACAAAAACACATCAGGAGAGCTAGATAATAAACCAATCCGAGGTGTGTTCACCTTTATTGCGCACGGTTAACCAAGTCGCTGATTGTGTGTAGGTTAAAGCACATATGTCCCAATGCCTGAGTGTTCTGTAACGCTAAGCCGCCACAAATGCGGTGACATTCTGAACAAGCAAAAGAACGCGAGGAACGCCGGCTCATGAAGTCTGGGAAAAGCAGCCAAACAGTCAAACCAGCTCTTAGTAAACTACAACTCCCATGAGAAAATGTGTTGAAACTACACGTGCACGTCATGTTATAGCTCAGAACTGGAGCTGAAGCGACAATATTATGCTGCGTCCTTAGAGATAGAAAAAGTACTACACTGAGAAGGAGCATTAGATATGGAATGGGATAATATGTAGCTAGTGTATGTTGTGTCTATCAAAAGAGAAATAGTGCATTGTCCCTCTGCAAATATGTGTAATGCAGGTTAAGCGAAAATTAAAACAAACGAGAAAACATCCTCAGCTAAAGAGTCCTACGGTCTTAATAAAACAAAACAAAAGTGTCCTTCTGCTATCTTACCTCCTGTCCATAAACTGAGGTTGCCCGCGGCACACGCAGTGTGTCCACTCAAGAGGGCGGCCACCCTAGTGCCACATTAGGCACAACAGCATGTCTAGTGGTGGGACCCTCGGGAGTCCCCCAAGTACGGCGCGGGCCACGTGTCACTTCCGGCGCATCGGAGGGTGGGGGCAAGGTACTTATACCTGCCCCCGCCCATCTCGCTTCCCTTTTGTGCCTTCTGGTCACGCCGTCTGGACGTGTCCGTGTGTCAGGTCCGGAGCTGCTTTCAACTTTTTGCGGTAAGCTTGGCCCCATGCCCTGTTGCCCCTGCACGGGACACCTCGACCGCCTCCCCCCCCCCCCACCGGCCACATCCTGGTTGGATGCCCCATCCGGGCACAGGGAATTGGTCACAGCACTTGGCTGGCATCCGTTGGGGGGGGGGGGAGAGGCCTTCTCCGGTCTTTGGTAGGGCCTGCCTTTGACCCAGCTGCATGGTGCACTCCGGGCTCCCGCATAGTGTGCCGCAGTAAGGTGGGGGCCTGCCCGATGGTCGAGGGGACCATGGGCTCATTTCGACCTGGCACTGCAGGGTGTTTACGGACGCCCAGGTCTTGGACCCCTGGGAGGTGCCACGAGGGGGTTGCGTGCCCGCTGCAGCCCCCTACATGCGTGGCCAGCGGTGTTTGGGGTGTACCGGGCAGCCGTTTGTCACGTGACCGCCAGTATGTCCTAAAAGGGCTTGGCTTTGGCAGCGCACCTCCCGGCATATTTGCAACACTGGGGCGGCACCCGACCACACGGCAGACGCGGGGGCCCGCAATAGGGCCAGGGCCTTCCCATTTGGCCACGGAGTGTGGCAGCGCAACGCCCCAGCAAATCGCGATGCTGTGGCGGCATACTGGGTCGACCCGATTAACGGAAAGACGGCTGAGGTGAGGGGGCCGCAAGATGGATCCACGTGGCAGCAGGTATGGTTAGGCCTGGTTAGTTCTTGAACGAGAGACTGCTTGGGAATACCAAGTGCGGTAGGCGTCTCCCTCGTGGAACCACCGGTAGACTGTGGCAGGGGGGTGATGGGCTTACCTCTGCTCTTCAGGTCCCTGGGCCTCCGGACTTGCGCTGAGGGGGCCACGTTCATGCCTCGCTTCCAAGCAGTGCTGTGGCGCACCGTGCGCCCAACCAAGTCCCAGTGCTTAAGGGCGTTGACTGGAAGGGGCAGAGTGCCTGCCCCTGTCCTTAGGCGGTGGCGGACAGGCAGTGCTACTGCCTTGGGGGGTCTGCCTGGTTTCAGCCCTTCGGGGAGATGGGTGAAGCGGGCTCTAATCAGGGTGGTGGCCCAATCCATGCAGGCGGCGCAACTCCTTGGGTGTCTACTCGCGTGCACCAAGAGGTGGGCATGGCTTATCAGCTGAGGGCTGTGAAGGTATTTCGTATGTGTAAATCTAATCTTTTTAGAGGGCCAGTCAGGGCTATTCAAGTCAATGTACTCATCACTGACACGCCTTTAAGCACCTGCAGATTGTACGTTCCTGTTCTTCAGCCTCAGCAATGCTCGGCAGTCCCCTCTTATTTTCAGTTCTTTGAGCTTCTCAAATCTGATCAGCTGAGGGCTGAAAATGTGTTTTGTATGTGCTAAATCTATACTTTTTTTAGAGGTCCAGTCAGTGCTATTGGAGCAATGCACTCATCATTGACACGCCTTTAAGCACCTGCATATTGTGACAGAGGGTCAGGTAAAGTTGACTTGGAAGTTCTATTGTCGAGAGTCATAGGGCCCTATTTATCAAAAGAGGGGGACTCTAGGAGCTATTCTAAAAGGTCCGGTGACCCGTGCTCCCGAAATTAAACTTATACCAAAGGGAGTCACCGTTCCTGAGTGAAGATGGAGAGGAGGGAAGTAGGGGGTACTCTTGTCGTGTGCTACTCTGCTTGTGGGAGACAGGGTGTCCTCATCTTGATGCCCTCACACACCCCGAAGGATGTCATGCTTCATCATTGGGCTTTTGCTCCTCGTCGGGCCGGCGCTGCAATGCCCTACGGGTCCCCCGAAGGGTCTCTTTTTCGGAGATCTTTTGATGAAGCTGTATGGGTGCATGGGTGTAAGTGGCAGTGAAGTCCTAGAAAGTGTATTAAAAAATGGCTGGAGGGAAAGTGATTAATTTTTAATAAAATGATCCCTCTGTCATTATTAAAACAAAGTGTATGGAGCTGCTTTAAACGGTGACTCCCTTTGGTATAAGTTTAATTTCGAGAGTCATATGGCCTCACGCTTCAGGGTGCATAAGTCCTTTGGGTGCAATGCCCGCACCACTGGAGAAATCCCTGCTACTTTGGGGGCCAGGTCCTCATCAGTAGTTGCCATCAGCTATGCAGGGGGTGGCACCTACCCACCCCAGGTCTCCTGCCAACTTATCCTACAATACTGGTTCAGCGTCCCATTGGGAGACTCATGGGGGGTGCAGTCACTCCAGGGGGGGCACCAATATCAGACTGGAATCAAATTGTACTTTCAACAGGCCCAGGCACACAATTTTTAAGCAATTTTAGTTGCTGCTTTGTATGTATGGCCTCTAAACTCCCAGCAGGGGGGTCGTGGCCAAGATGGCGAGCTGGTGAGACGTGTCCTGATCGTCTCCCTGCTCCCATTCGCCCGCCACGATGCTTCCCGACACCTAAAATGAGCTACGGACCCCTGGAAGAAAGGAGAATGATAGCAGGGGACCGGAGGAGCAAATAGAGCCGCGTTCTGCTGCCCGTGGCGCTCCCAAAAACTTGATCGGAGCGGGGCGGCCCGCCGAGCGTGGTGATCCAAGATGGTGGCGCCGTCTGCTCCCCGGACGTGAGGGACGGTTCCGGGCCGCGGCGCCAGCTCCCGCACTCACCAGCACAGCCTGAAGGTCACAACTACAGCATCGGATGAGCGACACTGCCTGCACAGGTACGCAGTGAGGCGCATTGGACGAGCGGAGGGCCGGGGGTGAGTGCGCACATCAGGTGCCTGAGCGACGGAGAGCGGAGGCCTCCAGTGCACGGCGGTGAATCGGCGGCGAGCGCACCTCACCGGAGCACGCCAGTTCCCGCGAATGGTGCCGCTGAGGAGATCTCCTTGAGCCAGCCCTGCTCTCGGGAAGCGGAGGCACCAGGCAGCCCAGACTAAAGAGAGAACGAGCTCTAGAGCCCAGAACAGCTCAAAGGCACAGCATCACCGATAAAACTGTCCCAGACGGCGATGAGAGCACGCAATCCCTGAAGAGCAGAGGGGACAGGCTGGCACGGGGAAACGAGCCTGGGCAGTCTCCCCCTGAAGCGGTGAGCACAGTGTAAGTTGGTTCCGTGCATCGCTTGGCGGCTCCCCCCAGGGCGGGAAGACATGCGAATCACCCGAGCCGCCATTAGCTGCGTGAGGCCAGTAGGTGTGGCGAGAGCTGGGCCATAGCTTGGGAAAGCGCTGCAGAGTGTACTGAGGCAGTGCACTTGCCCAGTCAACGGCTTCGCACAACAGAAGAGTGAGAGCAGAAGTAGTAGACCGACAGCACAGTGGATACAACACCCCCCGGTGGCTCCTCTCCTCCACCCACGCAGGTCGGCGACTCCTCACGCCCGTCCGCCCGCCGGGGGGCCTACCGGCGTGGTGGTAAGCTGTAGACCTCTGGACGTGAGAGGGAGGTCCGCCGGAACCTGGGAGAGTGCCCTGCGACAGACACCGGACGAAGGCAGTATCCGAATCGGTGAGCCTCACTTCGAGCTGGGGGCCGAGTCCTAACGTCTTCACTCCGCACTCCTAGATGCAGCTTGAACATGTCTACAACACGGGGGAAGAAAGACAGGAATGTGAAGGACATGTTCACCAAGATGGTGGGAGCGAGTGGGGGAGATGGCCGCACTCCCAGAGTGCACTAGGAGGGCAGGAGACGGAGAACATGGAGGAACCGGTTACAAGGGCATTCCTGGCGCAACTATTTTCAACCCTGAGGGAAGACCTACAAGTCCTCAGAAAAGACTTTGCCAACGAGATGAAGGAGGTGCGCCGGGACTTGGACACAGTGGGAGAAAGAGTGGCTGCAATAGAGGATCATGAACAGTCTCGAGATGAAGAGGTGGAGCAGCTACAACAAGAAGTGATCCGACTTCAAGCACAACAAATAGACCTCCAAGCCCATGCAGAAGATTTAGAAAATCGCTCACGCAGAAACAACATATGAGTGAAAGGAGTCCCTCCCAACGAAGAAGGATCAGACACTGCTCAGTATCTGCAAGGCCTCTTCCGCCATGTATTGCAGGAATCTCAGGATTTTGTAATCAAAATCGATAGGGCCCATAGAGTAGGAGCGCAGAGGAGGGCGCCGGCCCCACCTCCCGACATCTTGGCATTCCTGCCAGACTTTCAGCTCAAGGAACTTATCCTGCGACGAACAAGGGATGCTCAACCACTAACGTACCAGGGGCATGCCATTGCCTTATATCAGGACCTGGATCACGTTGCAGAAGCGCCGGAGACTTTTGTCCAGTCACGACACACTTTCGGAACCAAGGAATCTCCTACTCCTGGGGTTACCCCTTTCGCATTGTGTTCAAATGGGACGGCAAACTCCGGCAACTCCGGTCACTGCAGGAAGCATGCCGGGTCTTGGGCATCGAAAACCCTCAGCCAGAGGAGACCGACAGCAGAGATAAGAAAGGACAAAGAGAGAGGTGGCAACGAGTTGGAGGACGGAAGCGGCCGGAGGCCTCCTCTAAGCCAAACTCAGAAACTATAGCGCAGGAATGTCAGGCAGTGCTGGCTTCCCTGACTGCTGAACCCGGTTCCAGAGCTGGCGATTGAACTGACTCAGGGGTCAGATAAGTGGTTCAGAGCTTTGCCGGGGGGCGGTGGGCGGGCGGCCGGGAGCGGGGGGACACCAATGGCCACGAGATGCACCCTACAAACTGTTTCACCATGGGGACGCGGTCATGTACTGCGGCTCCTGGACATTTCTTGGGGGTAACCACTGTTTGGTTTGTTGGGGTTAGGGAGGGGGGGGAGAGGGTCCGATATCCATAACATATCCTAGCGCGCAGTCTCTGGAACTCGCAGAGCATTCGCACAAGAGTCCATATACCGACACACACAGTCCCGACCAGCAGAAGGGGGGATCCCGCGAACCGGAAGACACGTCACAGCTCAGGGGTCAACATAGTCCAGCCCGCAACCACCTACTATGACTAAGGAGGTAGTGAAAATAATTACACTTAATGTCAAAGGGCTCAACAATCCAGTCAAGAGACGGGCAATCCTATCCTACTTAGAACATACAGAGGCCGATATATGTCTCCTGCAAGAGATGCACCTCCTTGACAAAGATTGCCAACGCATGCGATCGAGGGCGTACCCCCAACAGTATTTCTCATCTACAGGGGAGAAAAAAGCGGGGGTGGCCATTCTTCTATCCCACAGGTGTAAGGGGGAAGTGAAAGAGAAAGTGGCAGAATTAAAGGGGAGGCGCTTGGCCTACACTATTCAATTCGGCACTCAAGCCCTGGTGATAGGCTCCATTTATGCCCCTAATTCAGGACAGGAGAGATTCCTTCAAGCAGCCTTAGCAGACGTCACGGCTCCACAAAATCGCATGACATTAGTAGGAGGGGGACTTAAACATGGTCATGGACTCGAACAAGGACAGATCGCAAGCTTCTTACTTTCCTAAAGGGGAGTTGTCAGGAGATGGGAAGAAATGGCTGAAGGAAATGGGATTGGTTGACATCTGGAGGGAGGCTCACCCTACCTCGGCACAATACACATTCTACTCCCATGCCCATAAGTCTTATGCTCGTTTAGACTACTTCCTGGGTACGGGGAGATTAATAGTGTGGTCAAGCAGTGAGTATTGAACCCGCGGCCCTTTCGGACCACGATGCATTGACGGTACAGATACAGATGACACCATGACCCCGTCAGGCTGGCAGCTGGAGACTCAAAGAAACTATGCTGCGCAATAAAACTGTAGAACAACAAATCACTAAATGCATTACCGAGTACTTCACTCTTAACGACACCCCGGGCATGGCCGTCACTACATTATGGGAAGCGATGAAAACAGTGGTAAGGGGAGAGTTAATAGCAATTTCGGAGGCTAATAACAAAGAGCGCAAGGAAAAGAGAGCAGACCTAGCAGCTCAGGTGCAGGAATTAGAGCGGGTGCATAGCAGGACGGGGGCGCCTAGGGTTTGGCGACAACTGAAGGCAGCCAGGGCGCAGTTAGCCAGAATAGACTTAGACAGGGCGGAGTATACAGCAGTCCGCTTAAAACACTCCTACTATGTCAGGGAGACCGTATGGGCCGGTTGTTGGCGAATAGGTTCAGGGCCCAAAGACAGTGGACGAAGGTCTCCTCGATTCAGAGGATCGGGCAGGAGAAAGCCATAGGGGATCAGGAGATAGCTCACATTTTCAGGGAGTTCTACGAGAACCTATACACAGCAGACACGTCATCGGAACACGACATCACAGCTTACCTACAGTCGGTCAACATGGCCACACTGACCCCAGAACAGGCAGCAGCGCTGGACGCTCCCATCCGCATAGAGGAAGTTGTCACAGTGATTTCGCGCCTCAAGGTGCTCAAGTCCCCAGGCCCAGATGGGTTCCCTGCCCTTTTCTACAAGAAATTCTGCCCCATCTTAGCTCCGGTCTTAACAAAGTTGTTCAACTCCTTTGGGAGCACACACCCGATCCCAGCTACGATGTTGGCGGCAGCAATAGTGGTCTTGCCCAAGCCAGGAAAAGACAGGCAGCAATGCGGCTCGTATCGCCCGATATCTCTACTTAATGTAGACTTTAACATTTTTACCAGAATACTCGCAACACGTTTAAGCCCCCGTATGCCAAACCTGATAGAACCCGATCAGGCAGGATTCATTCAATCTAGACAGTGCGGAGATAATACAAAGAGGATACTTCACCTTATAGATAAAGCTCACCAAACACAAATGGATGCGCTTCTGCTGACGGTGGATGCTGAAAAAGCATTCGATCGGGTGGATTGGGGATTCCTGGGGCACACAATGGCAAGATTCGGGCTGGGGGAGAAATTCCGGGAGTGGGTACGCTGCTGCTATGATGGGCCTACGGCATCCATTCGAGTCAACGGCACCTCGTCGCGACCCTTTACCATCCAAAGAGGAACCAGGCAGGGATGCCCACTGTCCCCGCTATTATTTGCTCTATATATAGAGCCCTTGGCGCAGAGGGTCAGAGATAACTCTAGAATTAGAGGAATTCCATTTGGGGGAGAAACACATCCCATTAGCTTATATGCGGACGATGTGATAGCGGCACTGACGGAACCGAAGACCTCCCTCCCCGCCTTCTTTGAGGAGCTAGCCACATTTGGCCAAGTCTCGGGCTTCCGGGTTAACGTGGGCAAATCACGGATCTTGAACTTAAACCCGACGCTACCCAGACCGGACCCCACGGAAGACTGGCTGTCCGGCATAAAGATGGTAGACATTATCCCCTATCTAGGGCTGGAACTAGCGGCCACGGTCCACCAGACAGCTCGACTGAACTATGCTAAGTTAGTGCGACAAGTGGGAAAAGACTTGGGCACCTGGAGTAAATATCACCTCTCCTTGTTAGGGAGAGTAGCTGCAGTCAAAATGTCCCTGTTACCGAAGGCATTGTACTTATTTCAAACCTTACCGGCGCTGCCCCCCGAGGGAGTGATTGCCTCACTGCAACGCAACATTAATCAATTCGTGTGGGCAGGGACACGCCCACGGATGGGCAAGGCTATAGGGTATCTGCTCCCCGAAAACGGAGGCCTGGGGATGCCAGACCTACTCGGCTACTATAAAGTGGCCCAATTGAGATACTTAGTGGAATGGGCGAGGCAGGAATCCGAAAAGCGCTGGCTTATTCAGGATAGAGCACTGGCAGGTATCCCACTATGGAAGGTTCCTTTCCTGAAGCGGTCGCAGCGACCTCACAGTCTGATGGGCTCGCCGATCACTAAGTCAGTGATGAAGGTTTGGGACGACGTGGCGATAACCAAGAAACTCATGACATTTCCATCCCCCTTAACCCCCTTGTTCGGAAACAGTGAGTTTGAGCCGGGAATGTCAGATAAAGCATTTGAGGAATGGCGGGGAACTCCCTGCCGTTCAGTGGGTCATCTCTTTGATCTATCAGGAATAATCCCATTCCCTCAAATGAAATCAGACTATGTGATCCCCGAATCCGAGAGACTGAGATACCTGCAAGTGAGACACTGTGTACTTCAAAAGGAGATGAGAGAGCAGGGGAGCCGCCGATTGACCAAATACGAAAAATGGTTAATCACCTAATACACTGATAAAGGATTGATCTCCGAAATATATGACATGATCAGGATCGCCCCCCCGCACAGGCAACACCGAGTCAGAAGAGGTGGGGGAGGGAATTGGGAGGCGACCTTACACAGAAAGACTGGGAGGGGATTTATTATAGAGCAAAACACACAGCCCGCAACGTGGCCAGTATTGAAACAGCTATGAAAATACCCACTTACTGGTACCTCACGCCAGCGCG
This sequence comes from Calotriton arnoldi, assembly GCA_963921515.1. NCBI lineage: Eukaryota > Metazoa > Chordata > Amphibia > Caudata > Salamandridae > Calotriton > Calotriton arnoldi. The sequence continues at coordinate 466,125 of CAWUFW010012078.1, forward strand.
CCTCCACAGAGGCAATCCAAATAGGAGCCCTACTTGCTGGAGAGGCTGTGATAGCGAGGGAACACTGCTCCACATACTGTGGGAATGCCCATTGCTGACTAACTACTGGACTCAAATCCTAGATGACGTAGATGAGCTATTTGATACACAGATCCCGAGGCTCCCGGTATACGTAGTCCTGGGCCTACCCAATCCAATTACATTTCCACTTAAAAGTATGAGAGGCCGTCAGATGGGGCTGGCACTGGGGGCAGCTTTGCAGAATATATTGACACACTTGGGGTCATCCACCTCCCCTACATACGTAGGCTGGCTCCACAGGATATGGCTCATCCTGGGGATGGAACGCATTTCTGCCACATTGAATAACTCTGGGGCCTCCTTTCAGACAGTATGGCGCCCATTTCTGAAACTGCTCTCAACTGAGTTCAACGAAATTACCCAGCCCAAATATCTGAGAGTGTTGCGGCTCTTGGAGCTAGGGACGGAACATCAACCATCCTCAACGGCTTAATAGGCGACGCTCATGACACAAGACAGAGACTCGACAGACAAGAATTAGGGACTATCGGACGGGGGGGGTGGGGAGTTAACGTTATTGGTTCCCAGCACACGGTTGAGATTTCAACAATGCAATTCACTTATAACTTCAAAACTGTGTTCATGTTGCTTGGTTTACAATGATGATATTATGTTTATTCTGGTATAAGAACATGCAAGAATTGTATAATATGCTGCAATCTATTGCCCATACCTTTGTATTGTTTTTCAATATCGAAAATGCTAATAAACACATTTAAACATAAACTCCCAGCAGGCAACGCGTGCTCACCTGGGGGCATTGTGCTCGATTCTGTCCTGACAATAGGAACATGGCCGGGCAAAGCCAATAGTTTCGTTATTTCACATAGCTGCAGGACAAAGTCATTACTAGATGTCCCTCCCAGGTTAGAAAAGCTATATAAAACGTCCTGGCCATCCAAATGCTAACAGATGGCTCCATAGAGCCAGGTGCAACGGATTGTATCCTCTCCGAGCAGCAGTGCGCCAAGGTTGCTCAGTGTCTTTCTTGAGTGACATGCAAGTGCGTTAAGTGGGAAGTAGCTAGGTTTGACTCAGTGAGGCAGAGGGGTCCTTGCAGGACCCTCAATAAGGGGAGCTGCTTTAGAACATAAACTGGGAATCTTAGATTCCGACATTGATGTCATTGGACCACTCACATTGTTAATATTTATACAGCCTGGGGAGTGTGAACAGAGCTGTACAGCAATCTGCTGCACGTGGGGGGGGGGGGGGGAGGTATTTCCACCACATCCAGGCAACATTTGGACAACCCACCCACACTAAGCTTCTGAGTTCAATTGGGGTCACTTATCGTCCATACTTGGTTCTGCTCGATGCACTTGCACTGATCACTCAAATTGATCTAAATCAACCAATTTAATTTGATGGACAAGCCAAAATGTGTCACATTGCAGTACGTGTGAAATTTTCAATTGCCTGTGCATAGTTTTATTTATATACACTGTTTAAATTAAGTTAAATAATTATTGAATTAACTAGTGCGAGTATTGAATGCTTGCGCACCAAGGCATCTGCAGCAGTAAGTGTTGCTATGCTGCAAGGATATGAAGGTTAAATAAGACGGCCAGGTCCCGCCGGGTGCCTGCCACATGGCCACTTGCAGGTTAAATGGTGAGTTCAAAGGGCACAGGAGGGGCCATGGCAAAGAAAACCCAGACCGATTTATCTGCTAGGACCGATGGTGGTTTCGACCTCATGGTCATAGGATCAAAACCTGTTGGGTTTTATCAACCTTTCATCCTAGAAAGTATGTAGATACCGCAAGATTGTAATTCGGTCAAACGAAGCAAGGGACTGACTGTCTTGGTGAGGCTCAAAAGATAATTTCCCACTGGTACTGGATTATGACACAACATTGGTTCAATAGAGCTGTATTAATAATCAGGTGAGGTGTTAACTTAGTGGCCAGTTATTGGGAATGTGCCGCAGAAAAACCAGTGGGTACCACATGCCGCTTCACTTATTGTAGAGACTTAGCCCCACGGCTGATCCAGCCAGGTGGTGTAGGAGTGGTTGCCATGCAATAGGGGCCAGGGTCCTCAAGGTGTGGGGGAAACTTGTTGGAGGATCCTGGCTGACAAAGTGTATTAAAGCTATCCACATTTTCTCGCCTGCACCCTGGCAATACCTGTAATCCGGGTGCTGGGCAATCCACGCCAGGGTGGGTGCCCAGCACGGTAACAGAAAATTCATTTCGAATCCGCAGTAAGACTGGGATTGGATTCTGTACAGACTGTTCTCCCCCGTTCTCACCATCCACTTGTCGGCATTCTGGTATACATTAGCAGAAGTGTGGCATGGGGCTACTCAAGCTAGGGTGGGGACATCAGCAGGGTGACTCAACAGCTAAGGATCGTAGTCAGATGGTGATGGGCTTGCAGGCAATGATGACATGAAGCAGAATATTATTAAGAGGAGTGTGGGTAAAGTGTTCCGGCAATAATGCTACATACCCTGCAGCCCTTCAGCCAGGTGGCCAGCTGAGTTCCAACAAGTGTGCCGTGGCTTCAATAGTGTTGGGAAATTGGGTTGGGAGCAGATATGCTGATTATCACCAGAACACATCTTGCAATCTTAGCTAAGAAGGTGCAGGCAATCTTTGTTCATGTGTTTTACCCTTGGTTCTCACTAGCCAAACACTTTGGCATCTTTTCTGCACCCTGGTATACCTTTAGCAAAAGTCTGGCTATCGGCTACATATGCTAGGGTGGTGACACCAGCATGGAGACACAGCATCTGCAGATCGCAGCCAGGCTGATGGGTTTTGCAGGCAATAAGGACGTGATATGTAGCAGTAAATCGGGAGTACACTTGAGGGACCTCAGGCCTCACCCTGTTACACGACGAGCTTCTTGCGCACTGACTTGGGTAAAACCACTTCTAACTACAACCCCCACAATGCACTCTTTCCAGAACTCCAGTAACCTTGTTTGTGTGCTGCCACATAGTCACACCTGAAACTTATTGTCATGTGACTAGCTTGAGATACAAGGAGGGTTTCTCCCCTCCTCCAGTGCTTGGCTTACTCATTAGTTTGTGTTGGACCACGCCCCCTGACCTGGATACCCTCCTGTGTACTTCCTGAATAACTAAGAACAAGGTTGGAGCAGCGTCTTGTCTGGGACTATTTCATGATTCCTTCTGAGGATTTACCTTGTGCATTTCACTGGAAGATTTCCAAAGCTGAGTGTTTTCACTTTTCATGTATTTCATCTGCTCGTGTATTCTAACAGCCTGGAGCAGTTAAACCACCTTCCTTTCACAGAGTAGAATCGCACTGCAGAGTGAGGCTGCCTGCCTCCCCCCGGTTCAATCGGGCGTGACACACTCTGAGCTGCTTAATTGAATAATTCCTTCTTAGCGCGTAGACGTGCTGAAATTCGAGGCTGCTTGCCTCTCTTGATTTCTATAACAAACCAGAGACTTGTTCAGCTGTTCCTTCCTTTTGAAGAGTAGAGGAGCACTGAATACAGAGCCTCTCTTGAATGGTTAAAAAACCCTCGGAATACAAAATTTTCCAGCATTTGCGATAAGAATTTTGGATTCTATTAAGGACACGGAGGCGAGGATTATGCTTCTCAATTTCTTTTACTACTCCACAGCAGCCAATGAAAAACGAGTAAAACAGTATAAACACTACATTTCCCATGAGGCTTTGAACCACACCTCTCTCATAAACCAATCAAACATAAGCAGGTCATACAAAATAATGAGGCACCATCTTGGCTTCCTCTTTCTTTGCCGTAAGCAGTTCAACAATAGTCGATAAACAATGCAACAGTCCTGACTCTCAACGGAGAGTAACCAACAGCAGATCAGGCTCCCAACGGAGGGCAACTCCAGACCGATCCCAGACGAGACAACCATTCTCCAACAGTGAAGAAGTCTTTGGTACGAAGAAACGTAGAATTAATTCTGTTTGGATTCTGCTCCTGCAACAGAAACAAGTTTGAAAACACGGAACCAAAAGATTGATATCCCAGGGTGGGAAAAAACATACTCATGTGTCATTAGTCATCAAGACAGTTGTAACTCTTACCTGTCCCAGTGGTGGGATAATCCTCGCCTCCGTGTCCTTAATAGAATGTAAAATTCTTATCGCAAATGCTGGAAAAGTTTGTATTCTATGGCAGGACCGGAGGCTCAGATTATGCTGGTTCAAAGCTGACCAACAACAACGGAAGAAATATGAACGATAGGCTTATAATAAAACACTTTAAACACTGAATCAGATGACCAATCAGCAGCTTTTAAAATGTCTTCAAGACGAGACCCCATAATGAAGGCCTTGGACGCCATAGCCCCCCTTGCAGAATGTGCACCATAAACAGTAATATCGATGCCTGCTTCGGCCATCACCCATCTGACCCAATGTGCCAGAGTGGCCGCCGAGACAGGGCGAAAAGGTTTCTGAATAGCCAGGAGTAAAGGTCCTAAAGGATCAGACCTATGAGACAGAGTACGTTCCTCATACACCTTCAAACATTTTAAAACACATAACTTTTCATTATGAGGAAAAGCGGGGTACTCAACTGAACGAGACATCGTTTTCGTCCTCCTTGAAATGATAAAGGACACACCTTGGGGCGAAAAAACCCTTCCTGCCAAATCTAAAGCATGAACATGCAGCAGGAAATAAGACACAAAAGCATTGTACGTTTTGCAGACAATTGTTTTAATGACAAATCTTTATTATGTGGCCAAGCTTCTAACAAAGAAAGAACCTTAGAAACATCCCATAGGGTAGTGTATCTGGGTTTTGGAGGGCGTGCCACTCTGATACCTTTGAGTAACTTATACACTAAAGGGTGCACCCCCACCGGCTTTCCATCAATATGATCATGACCTGCTGACAAGGCCGACCTGAAATTATTCACGGATCTGTAAGATAATCCTGACTCCGCACATTCGGATAGAAAATTAAGAATCTTCTTCAAATCCGATCCCACGGGATCCACTTGCCGTTGAAGGCACCAACCCAACCATCGTTTCCAGGATACAGAATATCGCTTGCGGGTGGATGGAGCCCAAGCCTGTTGTATAAATTCGGCAGCCGCCGATGAAAGGCCCTCAACTCGTTCGTGTCTCCTGAGAGCGTCCACACCATAAGGGATAGCTGGTTCTGGAGGACCAGAGGATGAGGGGACCCTACTGGGTCCCGGAGTAGCGTCGGGAAAACTGACAGAAGAAACGGCAGATCCACTGATAGTTCCAAGAGCGTCGGAAACCACAACGGTGTGACCAAAACCACCGACGTCTCCTGCCGACGGACTTGAGCCGCCACTCTGGGAATCAACGCGAAAGGGGGAAAGGCATAATTCCTCTGAGAGCCCCACTGTTGGAGAAACGCATCCGTTGCCAAGGCCATCGGGTCCGGTCTCCAGCTGTAAAAGCGGGGAAGTTGTGCATTGAGACGAGAGGCAAATAGGTCTATCAGACAAGGGCCTCGCATATTCATGATCTCTACAAACAGAGGAGGATGAAGTTTCCAGTCGCTGAAGTCCCTCAGAAACCTGGAATTCCAGTACGCTACCTGATTGTATTTGCTGGGAATGTATTCCGCTACAATGTTGATCTTCTGAGCTAGGCAAAACTGCCAAAATCCCTTCGCAATATTGGCCAGGAGCCGCGATCTCGTCCCTCCTAGGCGATTTATGTATCGCACCGCTGAGACATTGTCCATCCTGAGAAGGATGCAACAATCGCTCTTCAGAGGGGAGATTGATCTTATTGCAAACGAGCCTGCCAGTAACTCCAGACAGTTGATGTGCAACTGTAATTCGTCTGCGGACCATCGCCCGCCTGTAGCAAAGGCTCCACATCTTGCTCCTCAACCCCAACGGCTGGTGTCTGACTCTACGATAACATCGGGAGAGGCTCCAAAAATGGCTCTGCCATTCCACGCTTCCATGTGATCCAGCCACCAATGAAGCTCTTCTTGCGCGTCTGGAGAGAGAGGAATCAAATGATCGTATGAGAACCTCTTCTGCAGGTAAAGAATTTTGAGGCGCTGCAGGGCCCTGTAGTGTAGAGGTCCTGGAGAAATCGCCTGAATAGAGGAGGCCAAAAGGCCCACGATCCTCGCCAGGGACCTCAGAGAGACCAACTGTTTGGACAGAGTTGTGCGAATCTCTCTCTTTATTGATTTGATCTTGGTCTTTGGAAGGAGCAATTGTGCATTCACTGAATCTATCTGGAACCCTAGGAAGTCCTTCCGCTGTGACGGAACCATCATGGACTTTTTGAGGTTTATCACAAGACCTAATTCCTGAAACAGGGAGGTGGTCCAGTGTAAGTGAGTTAACAAGAGCGTTTGGTCTTGAGCCAGAAGAAGCATGTCGTCTAGATAAACGATCATGCGGACGCCCATCTCTCGCAGACGGGAGACCACCAGTTTCAGCAGTTTGGTGAACACCCAAGGAGCCAAGGACAGGCCAAAAGGAAGGGACAGGTACCGAAACCATTGCCCTTTCCTTTGGAATTGAAGAAATTTCTGATGGGAAGGGCAAATGGGGACCTTAAGATAAGCATCCTTGAGATCCAATCTGACCATCCAATCGTCTTTCAATAGAAGGTCTCTTAGAAGATGGATGCCCTCCATCTTGAAGTGTCTGTACACTACATAGGGATTGAACTCTCTGAGATTTAGGACTAATCTTTGTCCTCCTCCCTTCTTTTGAACCAAGAAGACGTTGCTGGTAAATCCTTCTGGAAGGAAGGGTCCCACAGCAATAGCCTGCTTTTCCAAAAGCTCTTGCAGTTCTGCGTCGATAAAAGCTTGTTCTTGTTGGGAAAAAAGGAGAGGGAATGGGGGGGGAAGGTTGAAGAGGAATGTCTATTAACTCTATCTGATAGCCTTGTACCGTCTGTATGATCCAAGCATCTGTGGTGAGCATTAACCAATTGTTCACAAAATGCATAAGCCTGCCCCCCAGAGGGATCATCGGTAAGAATGGAAGAATTACCTGAGGATTGGGCATCTGAGTTTCGGAAGCCCCTGTTGACGCCTCTATTGTAGCGTCAACGGAAGCCTCGGGATCTGGTTGGATAGAAGCCTGCTTGGTACGGCTCCTGTGTATACCCTCGTCGACGAGGGGCAAAGCCACGCTGGGGACTTGGGTTGCCATAGCGGCCGGCCGAGCGTCGCCTGCCACGACCGGCCCTGCCAGAGAGGGGATGGAACACCCTCTTGAGGGAGGCCTGCGACTTATCCAGTGATGCAAAGGTATTTACAAATTTCGCTATGTCCTTGACAAAACGCTCACCAAAGAGCTGCCCTTCAGCCAGCGGACCTGGTTCCGCAGAAGCCAATTCCACCAGCTGCGGGTCGATCCGCAAAAGAACTGATTTTCGGCTTTCGGAGGAGAGAGCACAATTGGCATTGCCGAGGAGGCATATCGCCCTCTGGGTCCACCCAGCCAGGACCTCCGGGTGAATAGCTGCCCCTGTCTCCTGTGCTTGCAGGGCTAGCTCCAGAATCTTGGCCAACGGGCCCGAGACGTCCAGTAACTTGTCCTGGCAAGCTCTAAGGGCGCGGTCAATGCCCTTTTTGGGGTCTTTCTTGTATTTCTTTAGGAAAGTGGTCATAGAGGAATCAATTTCGGGGGTTAAAGCAGTTTTGTTAGCAAAATCGGGTCGGGGGCATTCAGATTTGAGCCGGGCTCGAACTTCTTTATTAAAGCTCTTACGCAGGTGAGTCTGCATATATTTAGCCACTGCCGGGGGGGGGAGCCCAATCTGAGGACCTGGGGTGGCAATGTTGGAGGGTTTGAAGGTGAACAGGGAAGGATGAGCGGGGGGGGACGCAGAGTGCTTGCGCTTCTTGGCACGCTTGCGAGGGCGAGACTCTTGAGACTAATCCGTATCTGTATCTGTAAGGAGAACCGGGGTAGAGGGAACAGGGTCGGGGGAGGGGGCCACGGGGCTAATGCCATAATCATGCTCTCTGGTCTTTTGTAATTTAGAGTAGACCTGGGCGTGAGGCCAAGGAAGGATAGCTGGTTCAGAAGGGGGTATGGGGGAAGGGACTGGAGTGGCCGGGGGAGGGGTGGGGGAGGGACCCACTAACTGTTCAATCTTTAGAGAAATGGGCAGTAAGGCGGAGGAGAGAGCCTTATCTAACTTCGTGTCCAGTCTTTTATCTATGAGAGCTTCCATAGACTCATCATAGTAGAAATCCTCGTCCTCTGCGGGACCATAAGCAGCCAACTCCTCCTCATAGACTTCACAGACTTCACAGGTACCAACAAGAGCCCTTGGAAATAGGACTAATGGAGGGAAAGAATTCCCTGCCTGCCTATGTCGACAAGGGTTCCCAAAAATTAGTCTCTGCACTAGCAGGTGATTAGAGGGTTAATTTTTAATGTAGAACGCTGTCAAAAACCATTTAGCGATGTAACCTGAGGCCCGGTACCGGCTCCACGCACTGCCAGCTGCTTAAAGCCTCCAATTCAGCCCGGGGCGAGGCGTTTGTCAGCCTGTTCAAGGGAGCACTGCCGCGCGTACACATACGCGTGCAGGCTCTCGAGACGCACGCAGGCGTCCCGATCGGGCTCCGGCGTGCGCCTCGCTCCCTGCGGGGGGGGGCCAGATCCCCGTCGAGCGCGAGAGGCGCTCGCAGCGTTCAGAGAACCCGCGAAGCGGGTCGGGCAAAAAACAAACCCCAATGAATTAATTCAGGCAAATAAAATAAACTAAACACAATACTAAGTCAGCGCAGCACGCGCTGAGATGGGGGAAGTAATTACCGAGGCCGCACGCGCAGAAACGCGGCGCGGTATCGATCGAGCTAATGAAGCCAATACACTATTATAACAAATACATTAACACCATATCAAATCATAAAATCCAACAGCATAGGCTAAGTATGAGCAAAATAATAAGGCACTTATCTTGACTGCGGAGCAGCAAAGAAAGAGGAAGCCAAGATGGTGCCTCATTATTTTGTATGACCCTCTTATGTTTGATTAGTTTATGAGAGAGGCGTGGTTCAAAGCCTCATGGGAAATGTAGTGTTTATACTGTTTTACTCGTTTTTCATTGGCTGCTGTGGAGTAGTAAAAGAAATTGAGAAGCATAATCTGAGCCTCCGGTCCTGCCATAGAATCTACTTTCTCTGTTCCTTCCTTTCAGAGCGTGGGCGTGCTGAACACAGAGACAGCCTGCTTCTCCTTAATTGATTTTCGGAGCCCCGGAGGAGAAACAATGTTTCAAGTTTTATGGATGCATCCTGGTTGTGGTGTTTGCTTTGAGCACTCAAGTTATTTTTTATTACAGAAACAAAAGGACCTTATACTCTTCACTTTAAAGAAGGACTCTGACACAATATTGTTCCATTAACTCCTTTATAAGAAGAGACTTCTTTTTTTATGGAGAATTTAAAACACTGTTTTCTGTTGCTTTTGCCTGGACTTCAAAGACACAAGTTTTAAGTATAATTGTGAGTATGTGGTAGTGCACATTCAAAACCTTATTTGTTGACTTAGTTTGTGGTCGCTAGTTATACAAGAGTCTCTGGGTCTATTTAAAATTAATGCCGGTTATTCTTTCTCCTCTTCTTTGTTATTTAATGTTTATGCAGTGCTCGGGGAAAGGTGTTGAGGAGCTTTACTGCATCGAAACCTGTCCCGCTTATTGTCGTCCTCTGGTGGTCCATTCCTTGGTCTCTTCTCTCCCAGGGGGCAGTAGTCCATACTAGAGTGAATAATAATACTATGTTTGGCTCTACCTTAAGGGAGAGTAGAGGCACATCTTCGCTACCGTGGATTCCGGTTCTTCTGCAAGCCTGAAGTAAGGCCTGACACACCCCTGTGTTTGATCCACCTTGTTGTGTTTTAGGAGAGAGAGGAGAACCAGGCGTCCTCAAAATGACATGACACAGCTTAAATCCGATGTATGTCTACATGTTCACTTGCTGGTGCGGCACTTGGTCATCATGCTGAACCCTCGTATTGGGGACCCTCCAAGTAAGGGGTCAAACAAGGGCTTAGTCAACCGACAAAAGAAAATGCACACACTTGCACATAGTGCGTTATGGTCTGGATCACAGAACTGTGGTTATGAAGAGAGTTGTTTTATATACATAAGGGGTCCTATTCCTGGCCGGTGCAGTACTCAGATACAATGGAGGTCAGCGGATAAAGATGAGGGTATTGGGTTGGCTACAACAATGACTTATTTAAACAAACATACCCGTGGCCTTGAAGGCGGACACTTCTACGCTTACCAGCGAATCCTGCAGTCTGGGCCTGGGCAGTGTGGGGTAAATACAGGGCTCAGCCAACCCTTAATCAGTAGGCCCCATTAGCACAGAGGGCACCAGAGGGACATATCCTGGAATTGTTTAAGCAAACATACCCGTGGCCTTGAAGGCGGACACCTCTACGCTTACCAGCGAATCCTGAAGTCTGGGCCTGGGCAGTGTTGGGTAAATACAGGGCTCCACCAACCCTTAATCAGTAGGCCCACTAGCACAGAGGGCACCAGAGGGACATATCCAGGAAGTGTGGTAAAAGAGGAGAACAGAGTTCCCATCTTCCGGGGAGGCCATCGAACTTTCCTACAGAAGGGTAAGGAGGGCTTGATTCAACCCGAATTCAAAATCAAATAAAATAAGAAGGGCTTGGTAAATTAGGCATGGCCTCTCTAGCGCAAACACAATATGGTACCCCAATAGGGACGGGGCATACTTGCCAGAGGTTGATAAGGATTTGGTCCAGCTGGAAGGACTGGTATCTGCAGGTTGCAGGAGGTTAAGGAGCCTGCCATGGTGGGGGGCCCCTGGACATGACGGTGGCCACATCCAGGGCTTGGCGGAGTTACAGGGCGATCCAGAGGCTGAATGGTACATAGGGGTACCCTCTTCAGGAGCACAATAGGGGTGCATATGCCAAACAACCCCAGGAGTCTTTACGGCAGGACCCTGGAGGAAAACGACGGCGCCCCGCTATTCCTTCGGGCGGTTGTAAGCCTGAGCAACCGGGGGCTTGCCTGGAAACGCTCCGCCTCTAAAAAGGCGTGAGTAAAGGGATGGACTGGTGGTCCATGGTATTTAAGGGGGATAATCCCCACTAAATGGTAGCATCGATTGGGTTGGCCATGGTGCATTGGCTCATCAGGCGGGCAGGGCATCTTAGGTTAGTCACTGCTGCCTGCCCTTGGATTGCCCGTAAGTTAACCCACCACGTTGGCATATTTCTTGTATGAAATAAACCTGAAGCAAAATGTTTCCCAACAAACTTGCCTTGTGTGTTTATTTATTGATGTGCATGCTATGTCCTTCATTTTGGGTGAGTTGCCTATATTGGCACTATGAGGCTGCCTGCGGCACACGCAGTGTACCCACTCAAGAGGTCGGCCACCCTAGTGCCACATTAGGCACAACAACATGTCTAGTGGTGGGACCCTTGGGAGTCCCCCAAGTCCGGTGCGGGCCACGTGTCACTTCCGGCGCATCGGAGGGTGGGGGCAAGGTACTTATACCTGCCCCCGCCCATCTGGCTTCCCTTTTGTGCCTTCTGGTCACGCCGTCCCCCTCCCTACCGCATACCCGGCGTGTTGGCTGGGGTGCGTAGCTAGGGGAGGAACATGTTAACTGTTAATTTGTGTTGCAGGCGGAGTTACAGGGCGATCCAGAGGCTGAATGGTACATAGGGGTACCCTCTTCAGGAGCACAATTGGGGTGCATATGCCAAACAACCCCAGGAGTCTTTACGGCAGGACCCTGGAGGAGAACGACGACGCCCCGCTAGTCCTTCGGGCGGTTGTAAGCCTGAGCAACCGGGGGCTTGCCTGGACACGCTCCGCCCCTAAAAAGGCGTGAGTAAAGGAATGGACTGGTGGTCCACGGTATTTGAGGGGGATAATCCCCACTAAATGGTAGCACCGATTGGGTTGGCCACGGTGCATTGGCCCATCAGGCGGGCAGGGCAGCTTAGGTTAGTCACCGCTACCTGCCCATGGATCGCCCGTAAGTTAACCCACCACGTTGGCATATTTCTTGTATGATCTAAACCTGCAGCAAAATGTTTCCCAAAAAACTTGTCTTGTGTTTTTATTTATTGATGTGCATGTTATGTCCTTCATGTTGGGTGAGTTGCCTATATTAGCACTATGGCAGCGTAGTCTCAGTCGTCTGTTAATGTGAAATAGTAAAGCTGCATGTTGCCAGTCTTCCTTTATACAAGCTTGATCAGGATTATTCTTAATTAGTTCCACCAGAAAATAATCGGCTGTGGTAGAGGTAATGGAAAGCCAGAACTGGATTGATTAATCCGCTCTTCAGATTCTCATTTCCTATTTGCTTTCTGCAAAATAGTATGATTTATTCTGACACACAACAAAATAGCCTAAATACTGCTGGAAAAATAACCAGTGCATACTACCTAATAAATGGTCAAATAACCAGTACTGAAAAGGACAACATTATATATGTCAAAAAGTAAAGAGGTCCGCAGGATCGAGCCCGTGGTCTTTAACATGAAAATCCATCCTCTGATTAGGTGTACCAAGACTCCTGCTTAGTTTCTGTAGTCTAAATACCTATAAAACGGAAACGGAAACAAGCTTTTTGTTGAAGGATATAATTAAATAGAAAGCTTGTGTTTTATCAATATATTTCTTACCCAAGCTGGAAAAATCTCTCCTCTTTAGGTAAAGAGCACGTAATCCTAAATCAATGGGTTTGCGAGTTATTCTAACCCCTTAAAGACTGGTGTGCCTCCAAGCATGCAGCCCGATACCATTAGGAAAGAGAAACAAGTTGTAACATTCTGTTTGTAACGCAGTTCATTTAAATCAAAAAGATCGTGCTCACAATTCTTAACATGCTGTTCGTGGATTCCAACTAAATGCAACTACATATAGAGTGAGTTGCTCTTGAAACTTACAGAACGAGGCCACTGAACTCTGGGTCGGAGCGTGGAGAAAAAGAGTCAATGTCCAAAAGTCTTTGCTGCTGACAACACAGCGATAATAATGAGACAAGACGTGTGCTGAGAAGACACCCCATACCTGAACCACGCAGCTCGGATTCTCAAGATGCTGCTCGGACTGGGAACACTTCACTGTCAGCACTCATTTTTGGGCGCGGTTGGTATTTATGGGAATAAAGTGTCGCCTGGCAACAGCAATGTCAGTGGCTCACGGCAACGCGTGCATTTGCGAGAGGCGATACACACATTAAAAAGGTGCTAAAGAATAGAAAAGGAACAACTTAAATAAATTCACAATAAAGGATTAACAGCATTATAAAGGAATGTCAATGTTTTTGTGGATGAGATAGACTGCCAGTCATTTCTGAGTAAAGCAGACACACTTAAGTAAATAGTGAGGGGCACGACACTGCAGCTGGAAGGCAGACGAGAAGCACAGGTTAAAGGCATGTAATCACATATGTGAAGAACTGTAGTTAAACAAGCATTTGCAATGCAATAGGTCTCGCATTTTTTGGGAGTTGGAGCTACTGGCTTTGTCATGGAAATGTTTGTTACTTATGAAGATTTTTGCTTTTTAAACACCTTTAAGTGCCCTTAACTAATGTCTTAAGGACACGGCAGAAAGTGAGACCTTGAACTTACTGCACAGAAAACTTTGATTAGAAACACTGCTGTGTAACTTGCTTCAGGGAGACGGGAGGGCAGGGGTGGTGGTGGTGGGGGGGTCTTTGCAAATGTATTTCTCCCAACATCTGAAGACCCTGCTGTTTCCTCCTGATCGCTGGTATTTACTAAAGCGTTTTTCTATTTTTATGTGATATTTTCATTTTAAGGCAACAGAAAAGTTGGGCAAGCAGAGATTATAAATAAGGCTCCCAGTTTTCCGTTTAAACGGATTTTTGCATATAAACACAGACGGAAAAATATTTTTCCTTTGTCTGTATTTATAAATAGAAACGGAAAAATGCCAGTGTATATGTTTAACTGAGAGTTTTTTTTGTAGCTCCAATAACATCACTAATTTGCCTCTGTGGCTTGCTCAGCCAGGTTTCAGCTAATTCGGATGCTATCTTTTTGTTAGGATCCCCTGTGAAATGGCTCCAAAAAAGAAAGGAACACTTTTGCTGGAAATGTCATCTTTTCCTGACATTTTTCGCTTTCAGAGTACAGTCTCGGGAAGGAGAAAAAAAAAGTTCAAAACTTCTAAAAATAAATAAAGCAAGACACAGTGGTTGCAAAGTGGCCAGATTGGTTTTATTCAAACCTAAACATATTAGCACCACTTTACAGAGTTTGCCTGTGAAGCGTTACTTTCGTTTTCTCGTCTTTCTTTTAACAGCATTGTTTTCCCGGGGTGGGGAAGTGCACCATTCCTGGAGTTACTGAAATAGGTTTTTGCCTTAACAAAGGCAGACATTAAGGGGCCATCAGGCCTCCTTATGTTGGAGTATCATGGCTGGGAGCTATGGGGGAGGGGAAGGGGGAATGCACACCTAAAAGCAATGGAGAGAAAACAAATGCACACAACTTATCATGTCACAGGTACTTAAGAGAGGCCTGCTTTTGACTTTCTTCAGTCCCTGTGTATAACAATTTAAATACCAGTACTTTGTTTTATTTCTTTTATAGCGCTATAGCGCTACTCATCCCAATGCAGGGTGTCAGAGCACTTTACATCACACATACACATTATACATTGACAATAAATAATTTGTATGTAAATCAATGTGTAGAATGTGTTACAAAAGACAGTGAGGGTGACAAGGTGTAGGAGCCACATGTCCTTCATAGCTCACTGTGCTATACTAGAAGGATTACCATTTATGAACTGCAAGTAACAAAAGGATCGCTTTGTTAAAGCAGTAACCTATTTACCCATCTACATAAATCTATCTAAACCTATAACAACCAAGTGCGCATTGTCTATTTATATAAATGTGAAAAAATACTAGCTGCAGTGTCTTTTTTGCTTGCGACATAAATAAATGTGGATAAATACAGAAAAAATGACCCAAAAATAAATATGGATAAATACAGACGGAAATGTTAAAAAAATAAGTACCATAAAACCGGGAGCCCTAATTATAAAGTAAATTGGAACCGGGTGCATTTTCTTTTTCTTAGAAATATACACCTTGCATTTGATTACTGCACACACAATTTTGCTTATCTAGGATTCTTCAGCTTTGGACGAATTGTTAAAACTGTAAAAAAAAAGTACTGAAGAGAAAGCTTAGGTGTTGACACTGGTTACAGTCCCTAGGGATAGTTAGTCCAGGCCTCTTCTGCTCCCCTTTTACACAATCTAAATTTTTTTTTTTTTAGTATTTTCCGCTCTTTTAATCTTGGTAGGAAAAGATAAATCACAGCCATAGGGTGACTGTGGAGGGGCTGCTAGGAAACAGTGCCTGGTTTATATATGGAGACTGAGCATGGGAAAAGCACTTGATAATTTGCCACTGCCTCCTGAAAAGGTTTGCGCAGCCAGATCTTCCGTGCCATCCTAGAGTGTCTGTAGTATGTAAGAAAGGCTTGCGAGCAACTTTCGCCATTTTCAAGTATACTTAGAGACAATGAGACAAAAAATTGCCTGTTATAAAAATAAAAACTCCAACTATGTGATGTCTGGTCTCTGATTTTGTCACACAACATAAAATACCAGAGCCAGCTGCTATGATAGATATATACAAAGAACTTATGCTGATTAAAATCCCTGCATTTGTGTGCACAGTATTGAGCAGTGACCTCTTGTAGACTGTGAAATGCAGAGTGCATCATTAAAACCCCCATCACCACCCCGTGGGCCCTTCACAGCTCAGCAGAATTCAATTGCTTGTTCCCTGCAGCGCGAAGCGTAGACAGCTTCAAGTGATGAATGAGAGATTTAATTTCCACTCACACGATGATGCCATCAGCCTTTGTAATGTATTATTGTTGGTGGCCCAGTGCATTAGGCGCTTTAATCCTAACCAGCAGAGCTGCTGCTCTCACGTTTACTGGGAGCGGGGGCTCAGTCCCAGGACCCCAGAGCAAGCGTCTGGAGCCAGCACAGCAGGACATTTATAGATGTCTGGAGCTGTAAAGATCGCTCGTGATCGCAGTACAATGCATCAGTATCACCTCAACATACCTCTTTAATGTGAGCCGATCTCGTCGCTGGAGAGAGAATATAAACACGCAGTGTACCCTGATACATTACACCCATGCCCACGGCCTCCTGTCCACCATCCTTTAATCCTGCCATGAAGTGATCCTGCAGACAGCGGTACGAGGAGAGATGGCATGGAATCTGAGCGCGGTGAAAGTCTGCTCGCTATAGCAAATTGGTGACTGGACAAACGCTGTGGCTCATTGGGAATCTAAGAAAACCCGTAAAACACCTACTAATTACGCATGAAATATTTGGCGCCGTTGCTTTTGTGACAATGAATAGCAGTGTTTTCCATTTTCGCTGCAGTGTTTTTTCCCAGAAGGAAGTGTATCCTATTCCCATGGCTGCCTCGGCTCTTTGACATCTAAGGCTCGCTTTACACCCTAGCTACTTCTTTTTAAAGTGAAGTATTCCTCCTGCCTCATTTTATAAGTCAAGTTGAGTAGTGGGAATACGGCAAGCTTTTGATTTGTAGCATTATGACAACTATTTAATCTCCACATACGCCGTTCTGTGAATAGTCTGCACCGCGTCCTCAGCTCTAAAGTCACATCAGCAGTGCATTGTCCGTGGTGGGTGCCCCAGGGGCACCTGAAAAGTACGGTGCATAGGCCATGGCGGGTGACCCAGGGCACCTGAGTGTTTGGCATGGAAAGCGTCTCTCGCGAATTTGCGCATCCCCGGCAAGTAACGTGGAAGTGCAAGGAGCATGATTATCCTCATGAAGGACTCATGAGCGCTGTAAGGATCCTTTAATTGAACACGCACGCAGATCTTGGTGTTCTTAGGGGGTTATTGCACTACATGCCTGACAACCCGCAGATAAGCCGCCTGACATGTGAGATGACCATACACCCACATAGTGTAATAGGAGCAGGAAACAAATACAAGACTTCAAAAAGCCCAATCCCCCTTAAAAAGAAGCCCAAAACGAAATAAATATGCTACAAAAAAAAAGCCCAACTGCCGTACACATCGAAAAGTCCAAAAAAGGCTGACTAAATACAATCAATAGAGCGGAAGGATCCGAGAGGGAGGCAGTACTGACACAATTGTGGCACTAAGAGGAGATGGGAGGGAGGAATGATATATTTACATGTAAGCAGCTTTGCCTCCGAAGCCGAACACAGGCAAACAGTAACAGACCAGAAAACCAAGAAAAAAAGTAGTCCCCCAAAGAACACATCAAGAGCCATAGCGGAATGAAACAGTACTTAGTCCATGCTGCATGGGAGGATCAGAAAGGAAAGAGGAGGAACAAAGAGGCAGGGATGACCACTAGCAAGCAAGGATTTTTAAAGGACACTGAAACAAACAAATCAAAAGCAGGGGGATGGCTTTAAGCCAACATGAGAAATTACAACAGGTCTCGAATGCTCGACCTAAAATTAAATCCTGAACAGAAAGCAAAATAGAACAAGTGCTGTGCATGCAAAACCTTAAAAAAATAGTTCAACAAAAGCGGATGGAAATAGTATTTAGGCTAGGGAAACTGAAAAGAGAAGCACATGGGGAACAACATAGGAACAACAGGAAACAGTATGCTACAGCCAATAGAAATGGAGGAAAAGTAAGTGGCAGCCCAGGAACCAATGAAAAGCAAGGAAAGCAAGGAGACATGATGTAAGCCCCTTTTAAAATATATTTATTACAAAAGATTTCATGCGAAATCTAAAAGTGGAATTAGAAAGAACAAGGGAGGAAAAACGATTAAATAAAAGTTTTGACTTTTATATAATGAACATTTTCAAACACTTTATTAATAAAGATTGTGTAGTGAAATAATACACAACCATCTGTGTGTATAATTCCCTTTATTCTCAACTCTGCATTATGGTAGGACAGCACAGAGACCGCACCTTTCACGTCCAAGCCTTCCCTTCAACTTCACCCCCATAACCCTAAGCTCCCCATTCCTTCATACCTCACTGATGCCCTGCACATTCCAAACCAGAGTGCAGCAACACCATACATCCCCCCTCTGCATATGCTGAATAATACAACAAACAATTGACCACAGAAATTGAATTTACATAAAATAACTTTACGCCCAAAGCATATATACAATTACATTCCACAACCCCAATGAGTCCGGTGAACTACAATAAACAGGTTACAGCAAATGGTCCAAAACAGGACTTCAATTAGCTTAACACAAAATCGTTGAGCCTGATAGGAGTGTGGATGATCCTTCCCAACCTGCCCAATCTTATTGTACCAACCTCATCACTCTCTCAAGTCTCTGCCACTTCATCCAAAGTCTCAAATTCACCTCTCACATCCCCTTGCTCCATTTTCACCTCATATCCCCATAACCAATCCTCCTGTGTGGTTTTATCCGCAAGGTCTCCTCCTTTTCCTTTTTTTAACTGCTTTACACTTGGCTAAGAGACTCATGTGCCACACACAATTGTCACTCACCCTTGCCAAGTTTTTAAAACATTCTATCACCCTAACGGTTCCGTACAAACACTGCCCTTTTGGCACTCTCCCCACTTTTTCCACCTTCACTCAATCTCCTTCCTGCAACTTTTCTTCTTTAGTGGCTTTCTTTACATCATAAAACTTTTTATAAGCACCTTGTGCCTTAACAATGTTCCTCTTAACCACTTCTGGTGACCATTCAACACGTCTAGCACTGTCCATCCACACCATACTTTCTTTGGTGAATGGCTCCCCACTCTGCATCAGCACAAAAGGGCTGTACCCAGTAAGGGAAGGTGTCAATCTGTATGTCCACAACATTTTCTTCAACTCCACCTTCCATCTCTTCTTATTTTCACAAGCTATTTGTATGGTACCTTTGATTACGCAATAACATCGCTCCACTGCTCCATTCCCTTCTTGGTGATACACTGAAGTATTGACATGCTTCACCTAGTTTCTTTTAAAAAACGATTCAACCTTAGAAGCTGTAAACTGCGCACCATTATCACTCAAAAGTCTCCTCGGCAGCCCTTCTCTTAAAAATACTGCTTTCAAAAGTGTCACCATTGTGTCCGCATCCTCCTTCTGCACCACGTCCAACTCCACCCATTTTCTAAAATAGTCAACTAAGACAATGATATACATGCTTTCAACCAACATAGTCTGCACAGGACCCACACAATCAACCACCATTATGTCCCACACCATCTGAGTGATATACTGAAGTATTGACATGCTTCACCTCATTTCTTTAAAAAAAAGTATTCAACCTTTGAAGCTGTAAACTGTGCACCATTATCACTCAAAAGTCTCCTAAGCAGCCCTTCTCTTAAAAATACTGCTTCCAAAAGTGTCACCATTGTGTCCGCATCCTCCTTCTGCGCCACGTCCAACTGCACCCATTTGCTAGAATAGTCAACTAAGACAATGATATACATGCTTTCACCCAACATAGTCTGTACTGGACCTACAAAATCAACCACCAATATGTCCCACACCATCTTTGGGCACTCTACAGGCATCAGAGGTGGTCTCATGGTATTTATTTTTTTTTTTTTTTTTTTATCAACTGTAGGTTGCACCACCCAATCCAAATATCCAAGGAAAAAAAAAATAATTTTTAAAAGTCCATCCAATAATAGAAGTGTTCAGTTTACTTTATTCTTCTTTTGAAACAAAGCACCAAACAGCCTTTCTTTGTTCTTCTTTTTATTTGAAATAAAGCACCAAGCAGCCAACGCGTTTCGTTCTTTTAGAAAAGAACTTCGTCAGGGCGATTGAACTGTTTTCATTTCTTTATGTAAGTAAAGGGGAATCGTCAGGCTAGTTCAACTAAGAACTCCACACGCGACGTCACCTTTCATTTTCCCGAACATAAATTGAATATAATGGCTGTTGTGCCAAAACCACAGCGTCTCGAGCAACAGGATGTATGTAGATTCGACCGTTCGAAGAAAAAGATCTCATGGTATGTAAACTCTTGTCCGAATTAACACACTGCTCACAATCCGTCACTCTTCTCTCAACCTCTAAATCCACACCTGGCCACCAATAATAGAACTGTACCCTACTTTTCATCCTTACAATTCCAAAATGTCCTTTGTGACATAAATAAAACACCATCTCTCTGAGATTTTGCAGCAGCACAATTCTTCTTCCTCTCACAACAAAACCTGACTCCACTACAAGCTCATTCCTTATCTCCCAAAAGCCTTTCAAACCTGTTTGTTCACTCTTCTTGGCCCCCAACCTCCTAAGAGGTTTCACTCTCTCTAGTAACATCCTTCTCATATGCAGCCTTCCACTCCTCTTTCTCAATGGAGTCCATGCCATTCTCATCCACTGAAGCAACCTGGTAATCATCCCACTCACTTTTTGGCAGTTCTCTAATGGGCAACCACATACGGTTTAAACAATCAGTGACTTTGTTCTGTACACCCGGCACATATTTGTTTGGATAATTATAATCTTGTACCCGCAAAGAGAGCCTGGCAATTCTTGTAGATGCCTTCACAAACCCTTCTGTTGTACGCAGAGTTTGTGGTCTGTTCTAACATCAAACTCAGTGCCCCACACACAAGCCTGGAAATGCTCCATACCCCACACACAAGCAAGTGTCTCTCTCTCTCTCTCTCTCACTCTATTACAGAATATGCTTTTTCGGTGGGTGTAGGGCTTCTTGATGCAAACCCAATTACAGACTCTCTTTCTCCTTCCTCTTTTTGCATGAGCAATACACCCAAACCCTTTCCACTGACATCCACAGTAAGTAAGCTGCTTAAATCTGAATCAAATCCCTGAATGGGTTCTGCATTACATATTTCATTCTTTATGTTCTGGAATGCTCTCACATAGTTCTCCCCCACTCAAACTTGCTTCGCACCTTTAACAAATGTCTTAGTTCGTAAGACTTCTCTGCAAGGTTGTTTACAAATTTTGAATATAACTCTGAAAGTCCAAGAAAAGAGCACAGTTCCTCTTTATTCCCTGGCTTTGGAGCTTCCCTTAACACATCAAGCTACTCTTTTTTTCAATGACATACCTTCTTTTCCCAATCATATGACCCAAATATGTAAAGTGGTTGTGCACAAACAAATATTTTGGGAGCTTAACTGTCTCCCTCTTTAATTTCAACACCTTCATGACTTCCTTCAACCTTTCATCATGTTCCCTGCTGTTCTTGCCCATAATCAAAACATCGTCCTCAAAATACAGAACCCCCTCATTATTCGTTAAAAACCTCAGAAAAACTGAGGCTGCAGATGCCAGCCCATATTGCATTCTCACATACTGAAAACATCCATACGGTGTGATGAACTCTGTTATTTTCCTGCTTTGCTTATGTAGGGAACCTGATGGTACACACACTGATGATAAATCCACCATTGAAAGCCATTTAATGTTCCTTGTCTTGGCCAACAATTCACACATTTTGGGTAACAGGAATTTGTCCACTTGAATTTGAAAATTCACACCTCTTAAGTCCACACATAGTCTTATCGTGCCGTTGGACTTCCTGGCCATAACTACTGGAGAAATCCATTTTGATGACTCTGTAAGTTCTATTATTTCTTCCTCCTCCAATCTGGACAATTCTTTCTCCATTTCATTCTTCACCACAAACTGAACATTCCTCACTTTGTAATTTACCGGGACAGCCTTTTCCTTAAGTATAATACTATGTTTAAACCCTCTCAACAATCCAATCCATCCAGAAACTACCCCACTGTATTCCTTGCGTATTCTCTCCCTCACACTGTCCCCCTCATTTATCACACGTACTTGCTTTTCACTGTTGGGATTTAGAATAATGTCCATACTTCTCTGTTCTCTCCAACCTAGTACACAAGGTACTCTGCAACATACACCCTACCTTATGCCTTTCGACCTTTAAATTTAAAAGAAACATCTCTGCAACCCACCATTTGGTATTGTTTCCCCTGTAAAGCTCTCTGGATTTATATCAGATTTCCTTAACTCCTCACCTATCACCCTTTCAAACTTTCCCTTCCACATATCCAAGTTAATGATGTTGAAAGGCAATCCTGAGTCTGGTACTAGAATCACTGGTATGCCTGACACTTCCACTTCACATCTAGGTTTGTTCCTACCACTGTTGTCAATATCCAAAACCAAATCCTTCACCATTAAAATGCAACCCTCCTCCCCTTACTGTTCATCATCCAATATAGACTCTCTCTGGGACGCCGACACACACTACTCTTTCTCTTCTCCCCCTTCTTCTACATGAACGTGCATAGTGCCCTACCAATCCACACATTGAACTCTTCTGGTCTCTAGCCCTGCATTTCTTACTGTTCACCAAAGGTTCCTGACTTCCACATTTGTAACAACACAAACCCCCTTACCCCTCCGCTTTACTAAACCATTTCACAGGTATGGTAAAATTCTTTTGATCCTTCTTTTCTGGACCTTTTCCACCTTCCACTGTTTTTTTATATAGGTTTATCTTTTTTTCCCATCCACACACCACACACACTTCTTTGCTTTCTGTACTTGCCCCTAAAGCAGCCTTTGCACATCTGAAAGAAATTTCTGCTGTCCTCACTATTGCCAACACTTTAAGGTTCCATCCCCGATAGCCCACAACCTTTTCGGACCCTTTTATTGCTACTATGCATAATAACTTGGTCCCTTATTCATTCCTGTTGTATTACTCCAAATCTGAACGATATTCCCATTTTCTTAAGTCCGGACACATAATCATCAATCATCAATGGATTCTGACTGTTCCTGTTTCTAGTGGTAAAACTTATACCTATACCTGTCTATAGGAATACATAAGGTAGGTGCGTAACATCTTTCTAAATCATTTTTTCTCCATTTGGTTTTACTGCTATATGCCTTCATGCCCCAAAGAATGTAACAGAATACCCATTATAGTCTCCTCAGTTAATGTTTCATTGTTAATAGTATCCATGTAATTACAAAAATAATCTTTCCACTCTTGCCACTTCGTACTTGGTTCCCCAGGAACTGGCAAGAATGGAATAGTTGGGGTCAATGTGAACATTTGTGCAGCACCCATGACTCTAACACTGTGCACCCCTTGTAACTGTACGCTGTTCCCTTTACTACTCACACAAAGCCAAACTCTGTTTTTTTATCTCTCTTTGTAACCTTGTTAAAATATTTTCCCTATTTTTCACAGCACCTACTGACCAATAGCTAAATGTATACAGTGAACGCGCACATCAATTCAGTATATATGTTTTAAAAAAAATAAACAACAATAAGCCTTAACTGTAATTTTAAAGAAGTCTGCTCTAGTCATTTTTTAACTAGTCTACTTTGTGAACTGCTACTACAGACATTTTCCAATGTGCAAAGTCAATTACAAAGAGTGTGCGCATCACTGCTGTGCTGCCCTTTACTTTAAAATAGAGAGATTGGTGTGCGTATCACCGATGGTGAACTCGCTTGAAAGAGATGCGCCAATACTCATGGGTGTGCGTATCACCATACGCCGGCCCCAGGTTACCCGGTGCTTTCCCTCCTTAGCACCTCTCGTCACGGCCGATTCTTACCACGTGGTCACCCTTGAGGTGAAGCAATTTCCTGTCACAAACCGCAGATGATCCTCCATTGCCAACCAGTCCAGTTTAAAATGGCCGCCTCCGATGCACAGCGTATGCTCTCATCTCTGCTCCCAGCATTCCACAGCAGCAGGCTCAGCTTGTCTTAACACACCGCTGGTTCCTCTGCTCATGCACTGCACATGACCTCCTCCAGCACGTCAACTGCAGCACTGCTTCTCACAAGCCCCTTTCCTCGCGCTCGTTCCATGCGCTTGTTAATCTGGGTGAATACGATGTCAATGTCTGCTATGATGTATGCTCTTATAGCAATGTCAATAACAGTAAATGCAATGACAATGTATGCCATAATCTATGCACGCAGAGCAATGTCAATTCCAGTAAAAACGATGTATTACAAATGTAAATACAAGAAAAAAGAGTATGTCCAGAAGAACTAGTTTACATACTTTAAAAAGAATGCCCTAGACCATCAATTATAGGGTGCACAGCATGCACACCACACGCAGTGATCACGCGCCCCCCATGCCGGATATCTGGACACATACACACTGGCCCACACTAGCTCTCCACGGGGTCTAGAGCCACCTGTGTCCCCCTTATCCGATTGTTGTATTTATGGTTCATGGCTAGGCCCAGATCTACGTGCTGTACAAGAATGTGTAATCGTTTTAAGAACTGTATATATTACCAGCCAAAACGTCTGTACATTGAGACTGTCTTCAGACACAACTTTGTTGATGCTTTCCCTGCTGCTGCATTTAATTAAACCAACTTGTTCGTGTTATGCCAAACACCTCTCGTTTATTTTTTCAAGGTAAATTCATATCCGAGCAACATTTTGGCGAGGCAGCCAGGTAAGATTGGGTTATCGGGCCCATTGGCTGCCAAAGGACAAGAACCCCTACCCGAATGGATTCACATCTGTGCAACAAGACTGGTGAGCAGACATCATAATTGATTAAACATTCTGCTGAATCTCCTGGCAGAGGACCGTCCGGAGGCTGCCGTCACAGGATAAGAGAATACATCTGATCCTTAGTCCCAGCACGTGGCATGTGGCAAACTAGGACAAGCGTGTAAATCACGTTTTTCCATAGTCAACACGCTAGAGAAGGTGAAGGTAGTTTGTAGTTTAGTTTGCTTGGACTGCTGAGCATTACACAGATAGTATGCATAGGCCCAAAGTGTGATATAGGGTCACTTATTTATTCTCACTTGGGCTGGTGAGCGTTACACAGATGGTTTTATTTATTTAGCTTGGATCGCTGAGCATTACACAAATGGCACGTACAGGTCCTGGTAATATAGGGTCACTACCATGATCCTATTTTTAGTTAAAGGAGTTTTCTTTTGGACTGTCAGTTTCTGGCAGTGTCTGAAAGAAGTGATGAGGTTTTTTTTTTTGCTTGGACTGCTGAGCATTACACAGATGGTACCATGACCCCTGAGTGTAATGTAGGGTGTAATTATGCGGTTATGAAATAATAATTTTTTCCCCACAAATCAGAATTTCATATTTGCTATTTCGCTGCTAAAAATCAACTCGTACTGTTTCGAACTAACCATTGCACTTTCTTACAGGTTGTTACTATTTCACTGCATTGTACAACCAGGCAACAGGGAAGAAATTTGCCCACGCTGTGATTTCTCACTCGACAATATAAAGAGACCCTCAACCACTTCAAAGGGCAACACAAACAATAATAAACTTGCCGCACCAACCATAAAGGCTTTCTCTTTCCTCAGCACAAACTGCCGCTCTCTCCCGAAGCACAAAACCGACATCTTCGAAATTCTGGTCAATGACCAACCAGACGCCTTATTCCTCACGGAAACATGGCTGCATGAGAGTTCTGGCCCAGATGTTGCTGCCGCTCTGCCCCCAACTACGCTATAGTTAGGAAGGACAGGGGCAACAAAATAGGTGAGGGCATAGCTATCATTTTTAAAAGGATTTTCAGTGTAAACTCGAGCCTCTAACATTCACAAATTGTGAAGCAGCACTATTCAAACTGGCCCTAACCCCGAACTTCACCCTCTCTGGTATACTCGTGTACAGTCCCCCCGGGCCCTCTGCCCCATGGGCCTCTTCCTTCCCCAGCGTAATAGCCCCCCTACTCATGAGCTCTGCCAACTTTTCAATTCTGGGCGATCTAAACCTACACCTGGACGACCCAACATGCAAAATCAGTACAAATTTCATCTCTGATCTGGCAGGCTTAAACATAAACTTACATCATTTTGGCCCCACACATGAGGCAGGCCACCTACTAGATCCTATCCTCTCCAACTTACCTAGCATTAGGTGTTTCCCTGCGCTCCCCTATGCTGGTCGGACCACTTTATCACCAGGTTCAGTCTGGTACCCCTGATAATTCTGTGTTCATCACTTCTACCCTAAGGACACTAACTAGAGACTGGAAAAAACTAGACTTGATTGTCTTAAATAAAATCTTGTGCTCTAACATGCCCATTTCTAAACATAGGGTGAACATGCTTTCTGACACTGTGCAAAAATGGCTCCTCACTGCCATAGACACCTGTCTTCCTCTTTCCAAAAAAAGGGTCAATAACCATCGCCCCCAAGCACCCTGGTTTACTGACACTCTAAAAATAGAAAAAGCCAAATGCAAAGCGCTGGAACGTAGATGGAGAAGGAATTATACTCCTGAATCTAAAACTATCTATAAAAAGGCCAAAAAAGCATACCACAGCCTCTGCAAATCAGCCCGTGCTGAATATGTTTCAACAACTATCTCTGATGCCTGAATTGCTCCAAAACCCTTTTCAGTATGGTAAAGGAGCTCGCTGGTTCTGCCACCCTAGCTAGGCCCCCCCTCTCAATAAACGACAATGTGAGGATCTAGCGACCTTTTTCGTTCAGAAAGTCGAAAAAATCTATTTGGATATTGCGAGTTCGCGATGCGACAACTCTTCTCTCTTGCAACCTGCTAGCTTCCTACTAACAGCTTCTACACCCCCCGTAGTAGCCTCTATCCATCCTGACCAGGACACGCTACCTTGCGCACACTCTAATAGCCTGGACACCTGGCCCCTATTCCATGCAGCCTCCTTTAAAAGACTCCTAGATAGTGTCAAATCTGGATCACCCAAGGACCCCCTGCCCATCCCTGTGCTCAAGCAACTTGAGCCTCCATCTCTGCTCGCCATCATGGACCTTTTAAATGCATCCCTTCAAGAAGCCACAGTTCCACCAGACTGGAAACACGCCATGGTGATCCCCCTCCTAAAAAGGCCAACGCCGACCCCGAATTACCCTCCAATTATCGGCCTATTTCTTTACTACCGGCTTTTCCAAGATCTTGGAGAAACACATCCACTCTCAACTTTCTAATTTTGTCGAAACTAATAAACTCCTTCACCCATCACAATCTGGCTTCAGAGCTGGCTTCTCTACAGAAACAACGTTACTAGGGGTAACGGAGCGGCTCACGGCAACATCTGGATGTTGGAGATACGGTCGCCCTCATTTTACTAGACCTGAGTGCGGCATTTGACACGGTATCTTACACCATACTGATAAAAACGTTAAGATCTTTAGGCATCGGTGGCTCAGCCTTGAACTGGCTGATTTCGTTTCTCGCCAACCGTACTTTTCAAATCTTTTCCCCAACATCCTGCTCCGACATCCATTCCTCACCCTACGGGGTACCCCAGGGCTCCATCCTTAGCCACCTACTCTTTAACCTATATGTGAGACCCTTAGCCGATGTCGCGGAAGAGGTTGGGTTGTCTCTGTTTTCCTATGCGGACGACTCCCAAATCATCTTTTCTCTCTCCATGGAGAGCGCGGCCGGGCCATCCCTCCTTCAGCTTGGCCTGGGTAAAATTGCATCATGGATGCAGGCTAATTACCTTAAGCTCAACGGAGAGAAGACGGAGGTCCCGATCCTTGGCAAAAATAAAGATTTCTGGGGCCCACAACATTGGCCCAGTGAAATGGGAACACTTCCTCGACCCTCCAGTCAAGTCCCCAACCTAGGTGTCATCATTGACGACTCAGCACTATGCACCATCAGGCAGTCAAGGTAACCTCCACTTGTTTTACCATCCTGAAGTGGCTGAAAAAGATCATCTGGATGTTGCCCGAGTATACTCAAAGAACAGTAGTCCAGGCTCTTATCACCTCGAGACTGGACTACGGAAACGTTCTCTACCTCGGATCCAACAAGGAAGTGACTTGCAGACTGCAGATGGTGCAGAACTCTGTGCAAGACTACTCTGCAGGGTCCCTAGAGCTACCTCCAAATCAAATCAGGGACATTTGTACAGTGCACATATCACTCGGAAGTCTCATGGCGCTTGCAGACGGCTCTGATAGATACTCATTTAGTTGTCAAATAGCCATGACTTCAGCTTCTTGCGAAAGCAGTTGTGATCTGTGATGGTACGTAGGTTTAAGGGGAGTTTGTTCCAAGAACTACCTCTGTCTCAAGTCATCTGCGGGACCTTCACTGGCTCAGGGTGGAGAACAGAATCAAGTTCAAAGTCATAAGCTACATGTTCAAAATCAAAAATTGAACTGCCCCTCAATATCTGCAGTCTCTGGTCAGCCCCTACGTACCATCCCGGTGCCTTCGCTCTTCCACTCAAGAGAAAATTTCTGTGCCAAGAATTAAATTATCTCGGATGGGAGGCAGATCGTTTGCACATCTCGGCCCCTTACTATGGAATGCACTTCCCACAGCCATCTGGAACGAAACGGTCTACACACTTTTTCGCAAATCCCTTAAGACTTGGCTTTTCAACCAGTAACCAAACAAGCTGCTATACATCCTTCTGATCTGCTCCGGCGCCGGGAAACCCTTTTTGGGTAGCTGTCGCGCCTTACAAATTTAATAAATAAATAAATAAACCCTGTGAACACAGTTTCCCCATGATCAGAGTATAATTAGTAATTATTTAAAACTCGAGAAAGTCAAAAGTTTGTAAACTCCTTAACAAATCTTCTAATCCATCATGGAGACATCACTAGACCACATGCAAGCTAGGTTCCCCACACAGGCTCGGAAGCTAGAGAGACATTGCCTTGAGTGGCACACCCATTCCAAGGCATATGCTTTTCCCTGGCCAGAGGGGAGAACATTCGATACCAACATAATAGAGCACACAAAAACACACATACAGACCAGATTTGCAGGTCAAAATAGGGCTAAAGGAGAGGCCCTACTGGAACTATGGGCCATCTCTGAGGTGGCCCTGTCCTCCAAGGCTATCCTTGAGCCCGCAAGCGAGGCGTCTGCACCTCCCCCACCATACACAGGCAAGGAAGGGCTCTTTCTGATGCCTGCCATCCCAGCGGCCCCTGCGCTGGGTTACACCAATCCACCAGTCTAGGGGGCCGGTGGGACCACCACCGGGCAGCAAGCCACCAGACCAACCAGACCAGACAAAGCCAGCCCCCTCCCAGTTTACTGCCAGGCTCCCTTGAAGTTCAACACCCCATCCATCAGTCACGGCCCATCAAGCCCCAGCAGTACGAAGAGAACATGCTCCTAACCGCCCCTCTGAACACCCTGGAGTCAGAGGGAGGTTCACAGCAGTTCTGGAGGAGGACACCACTAGAGAAGGGGAAGATAGGGGTCCCAGCCCTCTGAGATCTGACGCTGAGAAGGAGCTGTAGAATATGCTCCCCAGGGTATACTTAGGCTGCAGAGGAAGCATCAGGGAGGGAGCTTGAGGTTAAAATGCTACCAAGAAGAACAGCACGCAGCAATGAGCGAAAAAGGCAGCCCAGGTAAGAGTTAGAGGAGAGGCGCAAGTTGAGAATAGAGAAAAAAAGAGCTCTCTCCTGGTGTTATGTTTCATAGGGTACCCCAATATTGGCCTGAGCAGTCTCCTAACCCTTCACCTACATTTACCGTACCATTACACTACATAATGTGTTTTGGTATTGACCTTTTACCTAGTTAAACGCTGCATAAAATGTCGTGTGGGTTTCCCCAAAAACTAGCCTCATTAATTATGCATGAAGATTCTCAGAATCACAGCAGGATTACCATTTCTGCATAATAACTATGTATAAGGGTCATCCCTTCCGTCATCCTCGGCCAACATGACATAGCAAGGTAGAGCCCCTTGAGGATACCTTTTGGGTATAAATACACCATATCTTTGCCAAGGCAGGCAGAGGAGAAAGACTTCCATGCTGACACACTGACGTGAGACGCTGAGGTTCCTGCAAGCAGACACTCCAGCTCGCAGTGGTCTGACATCCCTAGTGGGGTGTCCATCTCGAGACCAAGACAGGGTCCCACAGTCTCTCACTTCAGGTAATGGGGTTGGCTTCAGCCTAGGGGGATTCTTGGCTCTACACCTACATACATGCTAGGTACACAGAGGTACATCTTGTTAGGGTTGCATCGTAGGAGTACGCATTATTATTGTCATGTATTTTTATACCTGCCTGTATTCATTGGTTTTAGCACTATGATAGGTATCTACCATCCATTTACCCTTTTGGTGCTTATAATCATTTATATCTTTTTCTGTCTTATGGGTGTTTCAGCACACCTATTTTACACTAGAATGACGCTGGTTCAATAAATGCTTATTGAAAACGTCCCCACCGTTTATTCTGTGTTTCTCTCCAAGACAAAGTGAGCACGAGTGACTGCGCAAAAAGTACTGCACTGTTTCCACGTTCCGTGATGGGACAGGGTTGTCATGTTCGATAGTTGCCAGGAACTATTCTCTCCTTGGTAAGAGGAGTTTACAGTGGCACTGTGAGCTAGCTAGGTATACAGGCGAACATACCCAGTAGGGGTGTCTGAAATCAGTCTGGACACCATTCCCACAGTCTATGTTGTTTAAACGCGCAGATCCTATATAGGTTTATAGGAACTACACAACATGGCGCCCAACGTTGGCTTGGTACTTATTTAACGGTCAAATCTGAGTAGTTCAGTCGTGCTTTTCTCAGAGACCCATACTCACATTTACCCAGATAGGTATGGAGTGGGAAGGGAAAAGTCCGCCGCAGCTGAGTACGCATATTGTATGTTTTGGCTGTAGGTTTGTTCAAGCTTGAAGGACAAATAGTTCCTATTGTGCATAAAACCTTACTTCAGTTTCCTCCAAACTTTTTCAACAATGGCTGACGAAGACCTTGCTGTACCAGCACTACGTGCGAATGCAGTGTAGGAAGGAGAACAAGAAGGCGAAATAAGCATTTCAGAAAATGTCAGAACTGCCCTTACTTTAAAACTAGCAGACTATGGAGTAACAGCTAGGGGTGGGACAGTAACATTCGTGATTGAGGCACATGAATCATATAGAACGGAGGTATTCTATTCATGGGTCAAATTGCCACAAGCAGATGCATGCACAAATACATTTCATTCTTACACTGAAGATGAAACACGAGAGGAATACTGTCCATATGAGGACATTGAAGTTCCGCTCACCTACCAGTGGCACATAAACTGGTTGAAAGGTGCCCTCCCACACACAAAAGATAAAGTAAGACTCGGTCTGCTCGGCAGAGACAGAGCGACGTGGCCGGTCCTAACGGTTTACACACCGCATCCAGACATTGACACAATGCCGGTAGCAGACTTCCGTCCGCTACACACAGAAATAGTAAAACTTTACAGAAACCTGACACAGTTCATTATGAGAACACTCACACTTCAGCCAACAAGGGCTACACCAGCAGGACAAATTCAGGGGTCTACAACTAAAATAACTCCACAAAACTACACTCAGTTATGGGTAAAATGCACACTAGACTTGAGCAAATGCCATTCTGGATAGCTCAGAAAATCACACAATTAGAGGCAGTGTTTCCACACACAAGCCCTCAAGAAAAACACAGAATGCTAACAATCTGTTTGCCAATAGGGATAGCTCCCCAGATAGAGGGCTGTACCTCTTGGTGTACAGTTTTCGCTGCCATATATACCAGAACACATGGTATCCCTTCAATAGCAGTAATACCAGATGTATTAAGACAAATACAGAATGAGTATGGAGCAGAACCTGCTTTGAACTTAGGGATGAAATTGTTAGAAACTTTTGCCCAGGTATCAACTATTATATTAGCAAACAGAAAAGGGGAGGCAGCAGCAGTGGCAATACGCCAATGCCTGAGGGACTCCTTTTCAACAGGAGCGTAAGTTACCTAAAATTATCGCAGACACAGATGCCGAATTAGATAGAGATAATTTGGGAGCTAGAGCAACAAAACCTCAACTCATGGGTGGGCCTGAAAAAGACAACACCAAGCTAGCACCTGATTCTTCCAAGAAGAAATGGGACAATAAAAAGATAAAAAGCAAAAGAATAGAGAGAATATGTCACAATCCAGGGGTGGGTCTCCTCAACAGGAGACCTCCGAAAGGAGGTACAACCTTAGGAATCGTGATAACATTAAAAAACCTGACATGTATTAGGATACTGATGCACGTTCCTCTCGTTCCTTTCAGGGTTCATCAAAAAACTCTGAGAGGGAAGGACGGTCAGAACACAGACAAGAAGAACGGACAAAGTCCAGAGACACACAGCATACTTCGGACTATAATATCAAAAAAGAAGGTAAACAAAAATCAAAACCTCAATTTAAAAAGAAGAAGGTAGCAGGTCTTAAAGTTAGACATGCCCAGAATTCAGAGGACTCAGCATGCGAACGGGGAATGGACTGTGACGATGCTAAACAGCACAGCAGAAGTGACAAGAGCTCGCCAGAACCTGATGGAATTTCTGGTGACAGCGGTGTTCAATGAACATATCACGGTGGAGACACCTGATACTAGGGTAAGTGTCCCACACCTGTTATATGAAATAACACTCCAAAGGGAGGGGGACCAACCCAGAAAGATTAAAGGTCTCTTTTGGGAGAACCTGACGTATGACTATGACATCCTTTTGGCTGAAAAAGATTGGCCCCCTAAGATTGTTATAGAGTGCCAAAAGGGAGAAACGGTAATTTTACCAGCTTTTTCCGACCTCGTTCCAATATACTTAAAACATTCATACGTGCAGGAGTAGGCGGTAGCACTTGCTCCAGCATTATATCACAACCATGAAGGGTGGGATGCTGAGTCACCTCACCATGTAATCCTAGTAAAAACTAACCCTGGGCAAAGCACTACGCTACGCTCGCGTAGTTTGCGAAGTTTGCGCTACTTCGCACAACGCGAATTGCACGTAGCACAGTGCAAACATGCGTAGCGTAGCGTAGTGCAGCGGTCATTTTTTGCTTGCTCGCGGTCCTCAACGTCAAGTTGGCGACCGCGAGCAAGCAAAATGACATCCCGGCGAGACTTTTTCCTCGTTCGCGATCAGCAACATCAAGTTGCCGATCGCGAGCGTGAAAAATAAACCTCCCGGCGAGATTCTCAACGCGGGAGGTCAGGTTTCTCATTGCGAGTGGTCGCGTATGCTCGCGACCGCTCGCGATGAGAAACTACCAGTCCGCGTTGAGAAAGCTGCCGCTCGAGTAAAAATCTACTCGAGCGGCAGTAAAGACAGCTCGCACTGTGCAAGATGCCGTTTTCAATGATTGCACAGTGCGGACAAGCATCCGGCACTGTGCAATCATTGCGAACAGTGCACTACGCAGTTCGCGTAGTGCTACGCGTAGCTCGCGTAGTGCGAACTGCACTTTGCGTAGCTTCGCGTAGCGCTACTTCGCGAACTACGCCCAGGCTTAGTAAAAACTACTCCAACTCCACAGAGACAATACCCTATTAAATAAGAAACAGGTCAGGGAGATCTTAGATCAACTTGAATACCAAGGTGTAATAGAAACTTGCACCTCTTCAATTAATAATCTTTTGTTTCCCATAATGAAACCTGGTAATTCATATTGTCTAGTTTTAGACTAAAGAAATCTGAACACATGCACAAAGACATTTGCAGTACAGAATGCACACAGTGCCGCATTGAGAACAAATACAAAACAACGCTAGATATCTCAAATGGATTTTTCTGCCAAAATATAGTGCCTGAAAGCAGATATTTGACAGCATTCTCAGCGCTCAGCTCTCGGCTCTCAGCGTCAATTCTGTAGACTTCCCCAAGGGTAGTTATCAGCTAGGGTAACTGAGTTACTTCAAAATTTGGATGTGGAGGCATTGTCCTATGTAGATGATATTTATCTGATGGATGATGATTTAAAGGATCATTTGACCAGGGTGAGCAACATCATTTTGGGGTTCGCCTCTGACGGCTACAAATTCAACTTTAAAAAAATCAAAAAAAGCCCACCTCAAAGTCCTCTTTTTGGAATATGAGTTATCAAGTAAAGGAAAAAGTCTAGCAGCTAACTTTTTAGAAAAGTGTGCGCTGCTCCAACCTCCAAAGACTCTGAAAAACTTACAATCCATATTGGGATTCCTAAATTTTGGCAGAACATACATTTTGGATTATGCAGAAAAAGTAAAACCTTTCTACGACTTAATCAGACCTGATTTTTCAATTAGACATTGGACACAGAAACACATGGATATCCTAAGTTCCTTACAAGCTGACATGATAGCTTCAAAACACCTACACACACATGTAAATACAACAAATTTGGTGATTCGTGTAATTGCGGGTCCATCGGGATACACTTACCTAACCTTCAATGAAGGAGAAACAGTGTCCATAGCATACAAATCACACTTGTACACAAACGCTGAAATGCGTTTTGCTTCTACAGAGAAAATTCTGACAGCAGTACAGACTGCTGTAGTGAGAGAAAGAGCACTGGCTCAGGGGAAATTAATAATTGTCATGACTCCGGTTCCTGCCTTAGAGGCTGTTACAAAGGCTTGCGTTCCAAATGCTAAAGCTTTACATCCAAGATGGATACAGTGGGCTAATTCTCTCACTGCAACAGATGTAGACTACAAATTTGATTCTACACTAAAAATACAGGCATTCCTGTAATACGAAAAAGAATATCCTCTCCCAAATGAAATTATGCCTCTAGATCAGTATGAATACGTCATTTACACTGACGGTTCTGCTCAGCCTGCCATAGGAAGTAAACAGCAATACAGCGCAGCTTGTGAGATTGTAAAAGGACGTATGCAGGATGGCAAGTTCCATCCTAGCAGTACAAAGACGCAGTCTTTAGGAGATTGCACGAAACAGCTGGCAGAATTAAAAGCACTATTACTGACACTAATACAAACAGATCGGGAATTACGCACTCTTATAGTGTGCGATTCGTTTTATTGTGTCCAATCCTATAATGAACATTTTCATTACTGGGGTCAGAATGGGTTTAAAGACTCAAAATGTTGCACAATAAAGCACAAAATACTTTAGGAACAAGTGGCAGAGTTAAAAAAAGACTTGCCGAGAGCTCACCGAGAGCTCATGTGATACACATGCTGAGTCATCAACGTGATGGCGTTCACGTTGAAGGGAATTCATTGGCTGATGAAGCCGCAAAAGGGGCAGTACCAACTGCTGCCGTAGCTGCAATCACTCGTTCTAGCACAAGAATAGATGGAAGCACAATAATAGCTGTCATTGCTTCACGCAAAAACAGCACAGCCTTGCCAAAAGGCTTTCCACTCAAGTACTCCTACAAGTTAGATGCAAAAAATATTCTGTATGCTCAAATTCCAGGAGTGGGGGATAGAGTAATACCAAACATGGATCGCAGGTTAGGTTTAATTCTAGCTGCACACGAGGGTCTGGGTTTTGCACACGCAGGATTACTGCGACTGTTTCATTGCTGAAACAACGCTATTGGTGGCCAGGTCTAACCAAGCAGACAAAAGCATTTGTACTTAAGTGCGACATCTGTCAGCAGATGAAGGGTTCCACCGTAGCATGCCCACCACAAACACTATTTCTGATATCAGACAGACCTCTCACTTGTGTCCATTTGGACAACTGCAGCACCTTACAATCTGATGGGGCTCACAAGTACATCTCGGTGGCAGTGGATTCATGTTTTAGATTCCTGTGGGTTTGGCCTCAGTGCTCAGCTGACGCTTGAACTATTATAAAAGATTTGCGAGTCTTCATAGGGACATAGGCAGTTGGCACATTACATTCTGATCATGGCCCCGCATTTAGCTCTAGGGCTTACAAGGAAGCCATGGGAAGTTTGGGTGTTGGATTGCGGTACTCCTCTCCATACCATCCCGAGGGAAATTTGGTTGTGGAGAGGAAAAACCGGGACTTAAAGCAATCTTTAACAGCAAGGGTATTAGGTTCGGGTGGTAATTGGGTCAATCACCTACATGGGGTCCAGAGGGCACTAAATAATTTGCCAAGAAGTTCCCTAGGAGGTGTCACCCCTTACAAAGTCCTATTTGGGACGAGAATGTGGGTTCCTGATCTCGATTATGAAAGCAGAGTGGCGGATGAAAAACCTTTTGACATCAATAAAAGTTTGGCTGTTTTACAGGATCTTAATGAATTCTGGGCACTACAAAGCAACGTGCAAGTGAAATGCACTGCCACTGGGGAAGTGAAATCAGTAACGGCCAGACCTGCCTGGGTCCCAAAAGTCGGGGATCTGGTCAGAGAAAAGATTGTGGACAAGAAAGCCTATACCTGTCCTGGCTGTCGAAGGAACAAGAACAGTACTTCTTCTGCCTCTTGCTGGCAAAAAGGAAAAGATATTCCTCTCAATTGAGCTGATCAAACCACACTATGTGGCCGATCCTGAATAGCAGGCCATGTGGGCTCCTGGGTAGCTTCCTCTCTCCTCTCGCTACCATACAGGAAGTTCAGACAGAAAGACTCATAACATTCAAAGAGTCTACAATTCGAAGTAATGGAGTTTCCAACAATGAAAAGGAACTCGTTCCTATGGAAATTGAACATCAAAACACAAATGAAACACAGATATCAATTCGGCCTAACACCGATATCAACATCAATACACCTGGCTACT
Source organism: Calotriton arnoldi (assembly GCA_963921515.1). Classification (NCBI taxonomy): domain Eukaryota; kingdom Metazoa; phylum Chordata; class Amphibia; order Caudata; family Salamandridae; genus Calotriton; species Calotriton arnoldi. Next base: position 502,650 of record CAWUFW010012078.1, read on the forward strand.
TCATCGCTTTCAACACGTTTTCTCTGGATCCAAGTGAACTTGAGTCACCGCCAGCTCCAGTTTCCTGTAAAAAACAACTTCATGATTTCTACATTTTCCTGAAAAAGGCATACCTAGTCTCACCATGGCTACAGCTCTGGATAATAACTGGAATAATTTTCCTACTATTCTGGAAAGCTTTAGTGACTGTCTTTTCCTTGATCGTGAATGGACACTATCTCCCAGAGCGCTCTGCAATATTAAAGGTGAACTTGGTACTGAAACCTCATACATCATCTCATCGTGAACAAAGAGACCTGTCCTATGTGAACATTACATCAGTTCCAGTTCCTGATGGAATAGTTTGGGACAGAGTTTCATATGATGTATTTGGTCCCACTGAACTTTTGAAAATACCACATGTATTCAAAATATCTTTAAATGATATCATTACCTCCAGTACATACTCTGGCGCTTGGGATTTTGAAACTGTTAATAATATGTAGTCTGATTTAAAACTGTCTGCAGCATTTCCAACAAATGAAATGTTTGATGACTCTTCAGATTTTAATGCAATGTATGGTTATCAACACTATGGTCATCACTTTTTGCATAAAACGAGTGCACCACATACAGTTTTTGTATACCACCAATGGGAACATTGCCCAACACCACCGAAAGATAGTTCACAAATGTTTAAAGTTTGCTTATTTTTCTGGATTCAATACATCAGATCCACGCTCATGGGGGGCGTGGCCAGCAGGGGCAGCATGGCGGATGCGTTTTAGAGGCACTCCATCGTATGTCCCCTTAATCTGCAACAATTCTCCTGCACTGCCAATATCTGGAGAGACGGAAGAGTGAGTAACGCCCTAGTGACACCCCCGGGAGCCAGAGGAAGACGTCGCAGGGTCCGAAGGTTGGGCTGTCCATGACATTGCGAGGCGCTGGTGTACAGCGGAAGAATAGCGGCCATGAGTGGCCGGATGGGGCGCCGTTGACTGGGCCTTGCTTTTCCGGATCTGGGCAGCAATACGTACTGTGCCCCCACGGAAAGGAGCTGCGGGACGGCACAGAGAAGAGACAGCACCGAGGCACATGGTGCCCCTGATGGACTGGCTGTAAAGACCCGGGGCTCTGTGGTATTCATTGGAACATTGGGAAGCGACGGAAGGGCCGCGGCCACCATCGGCCAGCTGAGACGGCTGGACCGGAGCCTTGCCCTCCGGATTGAGAAACTTATCCACGCCGCGCCGCCACAGGAGGGTGGAACGGGGGCAACGCATTAATGAGTTGGTTCCTGGGACGAGAAGGGCAGTGAGGAGCCCGTCCTGGATGTGACCAAATAGAAGTGCGCACTTAGGCTGCGGCCTAGCTGGGAGGCGTGCTGCTTCCCAATCATCGCAGACAGATGTGGGGATGAATGCAGGCAGTCGGATGATGCATTAGTGAAGGAAATCCCCCGTGGGAGCCCCATAGAGACGGCGAGATGATGCCAGCGGCTGACCGGAGGTGGACGTAGTGGCGAGAAGGCCAGGTAGGCCCACACTGATCTTTTGAGATGGAGGGACCCCATGCTAATTGCCTAGTGGAGTCAGCGGCCTGTACCCGTACGGCGGGTGCTTGTTGAGGGGCATAAGCAGGTCAAATTTCAGATAATCGTCCCAACAGAGCCACGTTCAGGAGCGGTGGCACTGCGAGGGAGTGTGATACCAGTGGGAGCACGTGTGTGTCGCATTTGGCCAAGAATACTTGGTGCAAAGGAACAGTGGTGATATACTGCTGCACGGTGGAGCGGTGTGGGACCCTGGTGCCCTAGTGATAGCAGAGCGAATGCAGAAAAACATCCTGGCACCAAATGAGGGGACAAGTGGAAAGGAACAGGCGAGTGGCAGTCACTTACGAATTACGAAGGTGCGGATAGGTGTTGGACCAGGTGACTCTGCGAAGTGACCCAGTGAGAAACTTTGGTGATACATCGAACGTGTCGGAGTGTGCACGAGACAATGGGGCGTACTAGAGGAGTCGGGTCAAGGGCCTCCTCACAAGCGGCAGGGGCCTGCAATGCAGACCCACCACAATCGGTGGGGGAGCGGACGGCTCCAGACGATCACCTAGTTGCTATACTACAGGGCATATAGCGCTCTAGCGCATCCATGGAAGCTAAACTGGACAAGGTGGCTCTGGACCTCAACTTGCTACATGCGGACCATCGGAATTTGAAAGACCGGGTAGTTGCCGTAGAGCAGGAGTTCCAAGATAAACAACAGAACGCCCATAAAGTCCGGATCCGGTATCTTGAAGACCACATTGAAGATGCAGAGGGCAGCTCACGGCGGAACAATGTCCGATTGATTGGGATGCCGGAAGGTGCGGTTGGCCAGGATGCGGTCACCTTCCTGGAAACCTGGCTTAAAACCATTTTGCCTATTGATGTATTCTCCCCATTCTTCACCATAGAACGGGCACATCGCATTCCAGGCAGGAAGCCGGCCCCCAGTGATAGAGTGCGTCCACTCATCTTCAAGCTCCTGCACTTTAGGGATCGAGACGCGATCCTCCGGGAGTCCAGCAAATTGGACGATATCCACTATGAAAATGCCAAGGTGTTGTTCTTTCCGGACTATACTATGAAGGTCCAGCGTCAGCAGGGGTCTTTCTTACCGGTGAAGCGCCAGCTCTGGCAGCTCAATCTTTCCTACTCGTTGATGTTCCCGGCCGGGCTCCGTGTCGTTTCGAATGAGAAGTCCAGATTCTTTGATACGCCTCAGGATGTTTGGGATTGGCTGGAGACATCGGGTCTGTATTCTGGCCCGAGGCCTGCAGGCACTACTACGACACGGATTGGGGAATCTGGTGGCAGAGAAACTCGGAGATGGCGGCCCAGACGGCGGTTCCCGGGGTCGTCGGCAGTGCCCGGCCCGGACCAGGTTCGAAAGGAGCGGCAGGATGTGGTCCGCATCGCCGAGAAGATGGCAGAAGCAGTGACTCCAGAAGACAAAGTGAACACTTCCTATCATTCATTGGGGGAGGGGGGCTCCTTGATGGGGGACTCATCTGATAAAGCATCCAAGAGAATGCCGGACGTTACACCCCAAACGGCGGATGGTATCGTATGAAACTGACTTTACTGAGATTACAGTCGAGAAAAGCACTCTCCTTTAGACAAGAAGAGCATCTCCCTTTTGCACTCAATACAGAGTTCAATTCTTTATTCCACTGGTAAAAAAACACTTTACTTTTCAGACTTCAGGTGTAGTCAATGGTTTTATTTTGTCCTTTCTTTTCAAGTTATTCTTTGGATATTCATCAACTCCGTTATTATTACATCATAATAACTGAACGAGTAAACCAAACAAATTCTTTATGCCCAATGCATTTCGGGCACAGATGCCCTTCTTCAGGGGCTGTATACTGGAAAGTAGAAGAAACTAGGTATCAGCACAAAACACTGAATGGTAATAACAAAGGTGACAATCACCAGGTGGTGTGCAAGGATGCTGGCTGCACTTTAGGTGTCTGTGGTATACCCTGCAGGGTGGCGGTTAATAGGACACAAAAATTGATGAATCAACATGTGCGTTAAGTCAGTGTGACCGTCGTTAAAAAATAATAAACACCTAAGATGTGCTATGTGATCTGGACGAGGTTCATGCGACAAGAGTAATGGTGCCTAGTACATGCGTGACAATTAAACATGCTCATGGCAAAACTCGCATAGCTGTCATGGTCTAGTACTTGAGAACAGCGTGTGCATTACCCGTGAATAAAAATGGAAGCATAAATCGTGTAGAGACGTGGTATAGACAGAGTTCACGTTTCTAATGCAGAGATGATAAGTACGTGCGTGGAACTGGGGCTTAATCGTAGCGTAACTCATGTAACATTCCTGGTCGACTTTTAAACTTGGTACTGCGGACCAGACATAAACAAAGTAAGTAGCGATCCTCTAATAGATCACGTCAAGCCAAAAAGTAAAAGGCTGCATGCCCAGGTGCAGTTACTTAATAACAGGTCAGCGCGGTCTCGAAACGTGAGCGTGTGCTGCTTCGAAGGGAGAACCCTGTTCATAATGACCCGGAAATATATAGGTCACAAGATGATGCCGGGTGTCGATCCGGGCTTCTGTCACCCGGAAGTGAATGTTAGTTAAAGCCGATTGTGAACGTGTCTATCATGCTGATAATGCTCACCCGGTGTATCACTGTGGACGACGGGCAGTGCCTACAAAATACGAAAAGTGGCTTGTGGCCTGTGAAAACGAGTGGTTATGTGCTAGCGTGACAGAGGTGAATAGGGTGAACTACAACAGTTAGAAAGTGAAAAAGACTTGTAGTTCAATCATTGGAATTGGCGTATTGACAGTGATGAACCATGTTTTTAAGTAAATCATCCTACTGTCGCTGTCATTACTTCATGGCAATATTTAGTAGATACAAACAGTGTATTGGAAGGTAATAAAATACACATCAATGGCGTCTAATAAATGTTCCATGAATCGATCAATCATGTCATATCTAGAAATGTGGCAAACCTAATAACATAACCAAAATTACCTGAAAGTCCAAAGTGTTCATGACAATAGGTATGAATGTCTTCGATCATAGATCCCACGTACCAGAATATGTGATAAGTGTGTAATCTGTTGAGTAATAACGGACGAGTTAATGAATGAGAAGTGTACCATGGATCAATACCCCGTGTAAAATATGTTACCAAATTAAAACAATGAATTAAATTTCCAAGCGTCAACCACTTGACTTCATCATAATACTCAGAGAAAGCAGCTGAAATCATAACGTTCATTGAGCCCCCTGGGGCTAATGGTGTCTACGCGGTTAATCCAATGAATCTCTCTCTGTAACATGAATTGTGTGTTGTTGCGTCCCTTTAAAATGGGAATCTGTTCAAGAATCAGAAAACGGAGTTGACTTATATTGTGATTCATGGTGTTGAAGTGTGCTGCCACCATGGATTTGGCGTTATGGGTGCGGATGTTACTTTTGTGTTCGTTCAATCTTATACGGATTTTGCGTTCCGTCTTGCCGACGTAAGCCAATCCACATGGACATTTGAGCATATAAATTAAATTTTGACTGTTGCATGTTGCATTTACTTTCAATTTGATGCTCGTTCCTTTGCTCGGATGTCTGGTCATGTTCCCTTTGATAATGGAATTACAATTGCCACAGTTGAGACAAGGTGTGGTCCCCTTGAAGTTTGGTTCCGTGTGACTCATGGTTGTAGTTAGCATTTGTTTCAGATTCCTGGATCGCTTGTAAGCGAATCTTGGGAGTGTATCGAATATGTTCTTAAAATCAATTTCCGTGCTCAGCATAGGCCAATACTGAGATTACCTCACTGGGTGCTGTTGTTTGCTTTACTGTGAGGAATTTCTTATGTTCCTGGGGTCTGTGTGGTATCATGAATCAGGGTGGGGTTGGGCTGGTGTGTACTGGGGGTGTTGCTGTGCTTGAATATGGGATTTGCGCTATGGCAATGCATTGTCAGCTGTCTTTACGGGGACTTTGAGAGTGTACCCTGAATGGTTGACCAACCCCCTGATTTCCCCAACCTTTCGGGGTCAGTAGGACAGGCGGCTAGGTTGCTGTCTGTTGGGTTTGGACGACTTCCCGATGTTCTGGGGATTGTCCTTATATGGTTTTTTCCTTCCCTAGTTGATATTCCCTATTTCCTTTTTGCTGCGGGAGTCGGGAGGGGGGATAATAAAACTATTGCTGAGTATATCAGACTGCTACACATTGGGTTCCGGGACAGGGGAACTACTGTTCACTGCTGTGCACTTCCCTGAGATCTGCCATGGGTCACGTGATACTTACTTGGAATGTTCGGGGTCTAAGCACGCCTTCCCGTAAATATGCAGTCTATTCCTATTTAAAGTGCCACAATGTGCACATAGCGCTGCTGCAGGAGACACACCTAAATGCACTAGAGACTACCCGATTTCAGCGTAGGTGGAGAGGTAAAATATATGCCACGGATTATTCCCTGTTTGCTTGCGGGACCCTTATCTGGGTACGCCCTGGGACACCCTTTGCTTTGGATGAGGTTCTTACGGATAAGGAGGGCCGATATGTGTTGGTGAAGGGTAAAGTGGATGGACGTCTTGTACTGCTGGGAAGTGTATGTGCACCGAATGTGGACCAGGGCCAGTTCCTCGATCAGTTGTCTCTTGCCTTGGGGAAGTGGTGTGAGATTCCTTGCTTGTTGGGCGGGGATTTTAACAGCATCTTAGATGTGGGGGCTGACAGATCCTTTCCTCCTCTCAAGACCACGGTCGCAACGACTAATTCGGCAGTGCTGAATAGATGGGCACATGGCTGGGGTCTGGTTGACGTGTGGAGACATCATCACCCGGGGGCGAAGGTATATTCCTTTTTTTCAGCACCTCATAACCTTTACGTCAGGCTTGATAGGTTCTTTGGGTCCCCCTGCCTCCTGCCGTATTTTCAAAATCGGAGTATTGGGGGTGCATGCACTCCGATCACAATCCTCACTGTGTTGTTGTGGCCTGGGAGGGCGGGATTCCGGGAGTCCCTACAGGGCTGCTACAACTGGCCATGCTCGAAGACTCGATGTTCCGGGAGACGATTGGTGAGGCGATAGGGGAATACTTTGCACTTAATACGGGGACTGCCTCCTCTGCGCAAGTGGAGTGGGCGGCCATGAAAGTCCCTGAGAGGGAAGTGTTTGGGGCTGGGCTGTGGGTTGCGACAACAGGTAGCTTCGGACCTGCTCGAGGTGGAAAGTCGCTTGCTGCTGCTGGAATCTAGGGCTGTGGAGGATGCTGGGGGATTAGCCGACCTGGTGGAGGCGCGAAAGAAACACGCAGAGCTCCTTGAATGACAGCGTTGCCTCAATTTTGCAGCACACTCCGCGTCAGTGCACGCTAAAGCAGATCGCCTGGGGCCTCTCCTTTCTTGGTTGATTAAACAAGAGCAGCCGGGTGGGCTAATTACTGCTCTCCGTTCTTCGGGTGGAGAGCTTCGGTTCACACAGCTAGAAATACATAATGAGCTGTCTGCACATTTCAAACGGCTGTATAAGGCTGGTCCACAGGCCTCGGAGGAGGCGATTCAGCAGTTCTTAGAGGGACTCCCGTTATGCTTATTTCACCTGTCTGCAACCTGTGTTTCATTGCATCTGGGGCCCTTTTCAATGGGCTCTGGACGTCTGCCTGGCTACACCATCACTAGCTGCCCTAGATGTGGAACTGTTGATGAGTCCCTTAGTGGCCCATCACCAGGACGGTTCCTTGTGCATGCGACTCATTTATAACCCGGCGTTATGGCCAGTGGCTGGTAATTGGTTCCTGTGCAATGGCACAGCGTCTTCTGGATTTCAATTTCATAGAAATCAACACAGGTTGCCCCGTGATGGTCTTTTCAACATCTGGCACTGAGGACCTTGTTTGTTCCTTTGACCTACTCAATTGGATCGCTGATGTTTGTATCTCGGAAGAATCGGATTTCATAATGGAATCGTTGGCCTCTCTATTGGCATCACACGTTTTGGGTTCCGGCGACATGCTTTGATACAATACAATGATAACAAAAATTATTATTATTTTTTTTACATTTGAATAGCTTGACCCTTTGGTGATACATTGACAGCACTGATGTTTGAACACTTTGGGGCTGCTTATCGCCTGAATTTGGTCAACACTTTTGGTGCTACCATCCTGACCAAGGGGAGGGTGTCATATGCCCTGTGCAGGCCCATTGCCGATTTCCCTATGTGAGAATGAGCATGCTGCAGTCTTTACTCTGCTTTGCACACGTTACTATGCACACGTTACTATGCACACGTATTTTGCTTTGTGCCACACTGTACTTTCACAGAGAACCTACTGTTGTTTTTGCGTTCTGTTCTTTCCTGGGATTTAGTCTGAACACCAAAGACACAGTCAAACAACAATGCCCCTTGTTATTCTGTTTTGGATCAGTCTCTAGCACCTAGGCAAAACACACAATTGCAGCTGTTATTTGGGAACACATACTTTTTAAAGTTCAAAACTTGGCTGGGTCAGTATTTTGCTCCAGTCGCAAGCTGCACAGCATGGGTTACTTGAATGAAAACCAACATCCAATTTTTCTTAATGTCAGTCATTTTTATTCATGTTCTTCAGATTTTTCAAATCTTTTTTTCAATACTTTTCAAATTCACAACGCAACTTAATTCCAAGCTTGAAATGCTGCAAGCATGCCCATCCAGGCCTTAACATGTAGCACGATGGAATCAATGGCACATCCTGGTTAATTATGAAGATATAGTCCCAATGCATTTCGGGCTGAAAGCCCTTCTTCAGGGGTAACTGCAATTTTCAGCTTGTGACTGGAGTAAAATACTGCCCCAGCCTATTTTTTAACTTTAAACAGGTGCCCACTGGGACAGGGCACCCAGCAAGAGAGCATGCATAACTTTTTGCCTGGAGCATTTATCGTGTTGAATATGGGATAAATTGGTGTGCATGGACTTATTCACTTTTGATAACACATACTTTTTGTCATATAGGTATGCACAGACATTCAATTATACTCTTGGAGAAAGATTTTACACAGACAAGATCGCGTCTACATCTGAGATGTAGAACTTTCATCTGTGCATGCTAAGGTACGGGGTCCGCTGCAAACACGCAGAGATCTTTTGATATATAATCACTTTGCTTCTGTAGAAGGGGAGGAGGTTAGTTTACCGTGTCTTATACAATGGCAGCTCCTTTTATGCTTTATGGATTACTTACTATGCTGACCATATTTGTGTTAGGCATCTTCTTACTTATTGTGGCACGTAAACTGCAAACTAGAGCACGATAGTTAAAATAAATATTATAAACTTTACTCGTGTCTCTATCAAATTTTATTGTGGACAAGTACGAATGTGAGAGCGAAAGGGTGTGTTCTGTCACGCAATTCCTGAGAGGGTCAGGAGTGTTGTGTTCTGGGGTGTCTAGTCACTTGTTCCTCTGTGAGTGTGTTGGAGGGCAAGTGACACACTATAGCTAGTCGGTTCTGAGCTCATGGGTACTAAGGTGGTAGTATAACTCAGTCTCTGCTTACTAAGGTTCTATGGTCCCAAGCATAGTTCTGTGATTTCACAAAATCCCTGCAACAGTTCAAGGCAGTCCCCATGTATCAAAGCAGTCCTTCTAGGTACAGCAGCAGTCTAGCAGAATTTACAGCAGGTCCCAGCAGCAGGCATTTCGCTGAAAGTCCTTCCCCAGCTCCAGTAGTGAACTGAAGGTCCTATTTTTATACCCTGGTGCCCGGCTTCTAGAAGGTGGGAGAAGTTTCTGGAAAGGTTCTTTTAAGTGCATGGAAATTCCTGCTTCCCCTGCCCTGGCTCCAAGCTGGTTTAATTGAAAAATACAGGGTCATTTAGCCTATTGTGAGGAGACAGGACATAGCCTATTCAGGTGCAAGTGGGGCTGGGCTCAGCTCCGGCCCCATCCTGTCAGCGATGGTTCCAACTCCAGTTAACTTTATCATGGAGTGTGCCACCATTGCACTGAAAGAATTTTTTTTTCAGTTTGGAGACAACCTGTACCACCAAATGCAAGGTACCTCCATAGTAAGAACCTTAGCGCTTAGTCTGGCTTGTCTTTATATGGCCCAGTTCGAAAAAGAATATATCCTTTGTAGCGCCTATCCATACATTAAGTATATTCTACTGTTATGTACACCAATCTAGGCCTAAATAGCTAAATTACCTTTCACATACACTTGTCCTACCTTGCTCTGCATAATGGTTCTAGCACTGACCTTTTACCCAGTTATGTGCTGAATAAATGTCGATTGGTTTCCTTGAAACTAGCATCATTTATTATGCATGAAGATTCTAAGAAAAGTCCACTGCACATGATGTACATAACAGGATTAACATACTCTGTATAAAAGTCATGGTCATCTTCATCCTAGGGCGAAAGAACTACTTTGCATTATTGCAGGTATTGATTTAGGCTCATTAAAATATCGAACTCACAACACATTGATTGTGTTAGGAAGCACGAGGCTATCTTTATGGTGTAAAAGAACGATACCTACACTAGATAGACAGAGGAGAAACGTCCACGCTGACACAAGACACTGAGGTCCCGGCCTGCAGAAGCTCTAGTACGCAGTGGTCTGACATCCCTTGCAGGGTGTCCAACTCGAGACCAAGACGGGGTCCTTCATTCTCTCCCATCAGGTAATGGGGTTATCTTTCTCCTAGGGGATTCTTGGCTTTACACCCACATACATACTAGGTACACTTAGGTAGGGTTGCATCATAGGAGTACGCTTGATTACTGTCATGTATATATGCCTGCATATATTCACTGTTTTAGCACCATGGTAGAATTCTACCTTTTATTTGCTCTGTTTGTGCTTGTAATCTTATACATTTGTTTCTGTATAATGATTGTCGCAGCAAACATGTTTTATACTACAATGAGGCTGGTTCAATCAATACTTATTGAAAACGTCCCCATCGTTTATTCTGTGTATCTCTCTGAGACTAAGTGAGAATGATTGACTGAGCGAAAAGTACTGTACTGCTTCCACGATCCCTGAAGGATCAAGTGTTGTCATGTTCAATAGTTGCCAGAAACTATTAGCTCCTTGGTAAGGTTAGGGGGCTTATGGTGGCTCTGTGAGCTAGCTGGTCTAAATGCTAACATATCCTTTGGAGGTGTCTGGAATCAGTCTAGACACCCAATCCCTTAGTTTATGTTGTCTATACGCGCAGGTCCTATGTATTTTTAGGAACTACACAACACTACCATGACGTTGCTATATTAACGATATTCTAAATTTTTGGCAAGGAGATGCTAGTGTGTCAGAGCTTTACTACATGGATCAATTCCCTTAATCTTTACCTCCATTCCTCCGAGTCCATCTCAGACAAGGACCTACTTTTTTTGGATCTCTGAATTGTTATTGACAAAGGTAGACTTTTTTACCACTACACACAAAAAGACAGATTGTAATAGCCTTTTGTTGTATGATAGTCATCACACCAACACCCTGAGGGATAATCTCCCCTACGACCAGTTTCTCAGACTATGCCACAACTGCAGTACAACTGCAGATTTTGACCAGCAAACTAGGGCCCTTATGGAAAATCGGAGAGAGTTGTACTATCCAAAGCATATTGTCAGCCTAGCACGCAAAAGGGCTAGGAATAATCATTGTGCAACACTCTTAGAAATGCAGCCCAGGGAACAGGATGACAAAGTCATGTGTGTGACAACCTACACACCCAATTCCATTAACATTCAGAAAATCATATGCAAATGCTAGTCTATCTTACAAATAGGCTCTCTCAAAATCCCTGTACCTCATTTTGCATTTAAACGGATGAATAACTTATGGGATATGGTGGTACACCCAAGGCCATGCAAACCCCCAAGAATGTATGTATATCTATCTATCTATCTATCTATCTATAGATAGATTATATATATATATATATATATATATATATATATATATATATATATATATATATATTCACTGAAAAAACCATAGGTTTCAGGGACGTTATAGCTAGTTGGACATTTCACTAGTATAAAACCGTTATAGTTAGTTGAGCTAACTATAACTCGCGCCCCCGCAATGCACTGCTGATGACGTCACATATTACATCATTCATGACATGGTCAGTGACATCACTGATGACATCACTGATGACATCATCCACGTGATAATCTGATGCACCTCCTCACACCCTAATATAACCTTTGATACACCCACTCTAAAATGCAGACTACCATTTTCGAAACCGTAGACACACTAATACCAGTTACTACATACCAACTCACTGATTCCTAGGTCTACACACACATGTCTACTCATTCATCCATACAGTTACTCATACATGCAGTCACTCATCAATACAGTACTATCATATGCACTCATACACCTATACAGACACTCACAAACCACCACTCACCCATAGAGTTACTCACACACCCAGTCAGTCATGCAAAGAATCAATCATACTCCCATTTACTCACCTATACAGTTATACACACACCACTTCACTTATTCATACAGATACTAATGCATACTTACTCTCTTCTACAATCACTGACACAAGCACACACTCATCCATACAGCCACTCTCACAATCACTCACTCACATATAGTAATTTATATACTCCAACACTCACATATACTGCCTTTCACATATGTAGTTACTCACACATGTACCACTGAGACATCCATTCACTCACTAACACACCCATATACACACTCACCCACCCATACAGCCCTTCACAGATGCACTCTTGAACCCATACACCCAGTGAATCACCTACTCACACATCTATGCACAGAGTCACACACCCCCACCTACCCACAGAGACACTCAAGCACCCATACAGATACTCAGACAACCAATCAATAACCCATATAGACACTCATGCAGCTACTCACCAACCCATGCAGCCGCTTACACACCAACTGACAGACTAATACAGACATTCACACAGTTTAGTCACTAACCCATGCATTCAGTAAGACACAATTAATCACTCACTTATAAAGTCAGTCACGCACCTACTAAATCATCTATTCCGACACTTATACACCCACTCATTCTTCAATACACCTTGGCATATATATATATATAAAACATATTTAAACTTTACAGAAACACAGTCACTGGATGATGTCATCAGTGATGTCACTGACCATGTCATGAATGATGTAATATGTGACGTCATCAGCAGTGCATTGCGGGGCGTGAGTTATAGTTAGCTCAACTAACTATAATTGGCGAATTTCTCTGGTTTTGTACTAGTGAAATGTCCAACTAACTATAACGTCCCTGAAACCTATGGTTTTTCAGTGAATTTCAAAGGTTTTTAAATGATAATTTCTAACTATAACGTCCCTGAAACCTATGGTTTTTCAGTGAATTTCTAAGGTTTTTTAAATGCTAAGTTCTATCTATTACGTCCCTGAAACCTGTGATTTTTTCAGTTAATTTCTAAGGTTTTTTAAATGCTAATTTCTAACTATAACATCCCTAAAACCTGTGGTTGGTTCAGTGAATTTCTGAGGTTTTTTAAATGCTAATTTCTAACTACACCTAGATAGGTAAGACATGTGCAGAAAGAGAAATAAAGAAGCAAGAGAAGTGCAGATAGAAGCAAGAGAGGTGCAAAAAGAGGAAGAAAGGTGCAAAAAGAAGCAGGAGAAGTGATAAAAGAGGCAAGAGAAGTGCGGAAAGAAGCAAGAGAGGCACAGAAAGAAGCAAGAGAGTTGCAAAAAGAAGAGAGTGAGGTGCAGAAAGAGGAAGAAAGGCGCAGAAAGAGGCAAGTGAGGTGCAGAAAGAGGCAAGAGAGGTGCAGAAAGAGGCAAGAGAGGTGCAGAAAGAGGCAAGAGAGGTCCAGAAAGAGGCAAGAGAGGTCCAGAAAGAGGAAGAAAGGTACAGAAAGAGGAAGAAAGGTACAGAAAGAGGCATGAAAAATGCAGAAAAAGGAAGAAAGGTGCAGAAAGAAGCAAGAGAGGTGCAGAAAGAAGCAAGAGAGGTGCAGAAAGAAGCAAGAGATATGCAGAAAGAAGAGAGTGAGGTGCAGAAAGAGGCAAGAGAGGTGCAGAAAGAGGCAAGAGACATGCAGAAAGAAGCAAGAGAGGGGCAGAAAGAGCGAAGAGTGGAGTAGAAAGCCAAGAGAGGTGCAGATAGAGGCAAGAGAGGTGAAGAAAGAGGCAAGAGAGGTGAAGAAAGAGGCAAGAGAGGTACAGAAATAGACATGAGAGGTGTAGAAAGAGAAGAATGGTGCAGAAAGAGGCAAGAGAGGTGCTGAAAGAGGCAAGAGAGGTGCATAAAGAGGCAAGAGGGGTGCAGAAAGAAGAGAGTGAGCTGCAGAAAGAGGGAAGAGAGGTGTAGAAAGAGGCAAGAGAGGTGCAGAAAGAGGTAAGAGGTGTAGAAAGAGTCAAGAGAGGTACAAAAAGAGGAAGAAAGGCGCAGAAAGAAGCAAGTGAGCTGCAGAAAGAGGCAAGAGAAGAGCATAAAGAGTCAAGAGAGGTGCATCAAGAGGCAAGAGAGGTGCAGAAAGAGACAGGAGAGGTGCAGAAAGAGACAGGAGAGGTGCAGAAAGAAGAGTGTGAGCTATAGAAAGAGGCAAGAGAGGTGCAGAAAGAAGAGAGTGAGCTGCAGAAAGAACCAAGAGAGGTGCAGAAAGAGGCAAGAGGTGCAGAAAGAAGAGAGTGAGCTGCAGAAAGAGGGAAGAGAGGTGCAGAAAGAGGCAAGAGAGGTGCAGAAAGAAGAGAGTGAGCTGCAGAAATAAGCAAGAGAAGTGCAGACAGAGGCAAGAGAGGTGCATAAAGAGGCAACAGAGGTGCAGAAACAAGCACGAGAGGTGCAGAAAGAAAAGAGGTGCAGAATGAGGGAAGAGAGGTGCAGATCGAGGCAAGAGAGGTACGGAAATAGGCATGAGAGGTGTAGAAAGAGACAAGACTGGTGCAGAAAGAGGCAAGAGATGTGCAGAAAGAGGCAAGAGAGGTGCTGAAAGAGGCAAGATAGGTGCATAAAGAGGCAAGATAGGTGCATAAAGAGGCAAGAGGGGTGCAGAAAGAAGAGAGTGAGCTGCAGAAAGAGGGAAGAGAGGTGTAGAAAGAGGCAAGAGAGGTGCAGAAAGAGTCAAGAGAGGTGCAGAAAGAGGTGCAGAAAGAGGTAAGAGGTGTAGAAAGAGTCAAGAGAGGTACAGAAAGAGGAAGAAAGGTGCAGAAAGAAGCAAGTGAGCTGCAGAAAGAGGCAAGAGTAGAGCAAAAAGAGTCAAGAGAGGTGCATCAAGAGGCAAGAGAGGTGCAGAAAGAGGAAGAAATGTTCAGAAAGAGGCAAGAGAGGTGCAGAAAGAGACAGGAGAGGTGCAGAAAGAAGAGGGTGAGCTGTAGAAAGAGGCAAGAGAGGTGCAGAAAGAGGCAAGAGAGATACAGAAAGAGGCAAGAGAGGTACAGAAAGAAGAGAGTGAGCTGCAGAAAGAACCAAGAGAGGTGCAGAAAGAGGCATGAGAGGTGCAGAAAGAGGCAAGAAAGGTGCAGAAAGAGGCGAGAGGTGCAGAAAGAAGAGAGTGAGCTGCAGAAAGAGGGAAGAGAGGTGCAGAAAGAGGCAAGAGAGGTGCAGAAAGAGGCAAGAGAGGTGCAGAAAGAGGCAAGAGAGGTGCAGAAAGAAGAGAGTGAGCTGCAGAAATAAGCAAGAGAAGTGAAGACAGAGGCAAGAGAGGTGCATAAAGAGGCAACAGAGGTGCAGAAACAGGCACAAGAGGTGCAGAAAGAAGAGAGGTGCAGAAAGAGGCAAGAGAGGTACAGAAAGAGGCAAGAGAGGTACAGGAAGATGCAAGAGAGGTGTAGAAAGAGGCAAGAGTGGTGCAGAAAGAGGCAAGTGAGGTGCAGAAAGAGGCAAGAGAGGTGCAGAAAGAGGCAAGAGAGGTACAGATAGAAGAGAGTGAGCTGCAGAATTTGGGAAGAGAGGTGCAGAAGGAGGCAAGAGAGGTGCAGAAAGAAGAGAGTGAGCTGCAGAAAGAGGCAAGAGAGGTGCAGAAAGTGGCAAGAGAGGTGCAGAAAGAGACAAAAGACAACTAGATTGCTAACATTCTATATTTATTACAAAAGTGTGGAACGCCTGACGTCATCTTGATGTAATCAAAACTGTAATACCTAAAGCATTTCCTTTAGAAATTATAGAAATGAGAGGGTTTTATTTGCATAGAAATTATGGTTAGTGCTCTAAAAAACTAAAATGAGGACATATTTTCTGAGTTCTCCTATAGCGACAAAGCACTTTTAAGTTATTTGTTATCTTAATGTTTTTTTATCCAGTTGACCACTTGATTAAATGTTACGCTCAGGGGAGAGAATGTGGTGTTACTTCCAGAGCTGCAGACTTTGCAACTGGGGAACCAAGTTGGAGTTTCTGCTTCAGCTCGACATTCTGTGATTCTGGTCAAATCACTTAATCTCCCCATGCCTACAACCAAAATGAGTTTGTCCTTGTATGATGTAACCAATGCTCATGTAAATCACTCCAATATCTGACCAGCCTGCACTATATAAAACTGCAAAAAAACAAAGGATAAAAAGTGTTTTCCACACTTCTGTCATTGGGCTATACGTGGGCTACATCTGGGTGATATTTGTGCTACATTTGGGCTCCTTTTTCTCTGGTGGCCATCTTGGGAGACTTAAATTTCATTAAACTTTATTCGATCTGATTTAGAAACATAGATCATAAAAGTGTACATAAAAACAGTAAATCCTCTTTCTTAATACAATACAGTGAGAAATATTTAAAACCAGTAGGTAAAAACGGGTGTTACAAAGCCCGGTTCAGAGCAACTTCAGGTTAACAGAATAGTAAAGTTCAATGTTTCGCAAGATCAATCTCATGTACTTTGTGCAAAATACGCAATAAGGGGTCCAAGTAAGATGCAACGCTCCAATACCTGACCAGTCTGCACTATATAAAACTGCAAAAAAACAAAAAATAAAAAGTGTTTTGCACACTTCTGTCATTGGGCTATATGTGGGCTACATCTGGGTGATATTTGTGCTACATTTGGGCTCTTTTTTCTCTGGTGGCCATCTTGGGAGACTTATTTGTTATGAAGTTTCCTAATTTCCTCATTTACTGCAGTCTCCTCAGTAGGAAATGCTTTCTGTTTTTTACTTTGATTCCATCAAGAAGGCATTCTGATGTGTCACACGTTTGCCATAAATTTAGAATGTTAGCACTCTAGGTGCTCATTAGATCACTGTAGTAAAGCAACTGCTCACCAGGGAGTTAACTGGAAGTCTACTGCTGGTATTGAAAGTGATTGTTTCAGTCTGCATGTCAGAATTTTCTAATGAAATAGAAGAGGATTTGAGATCTCACTTAAAACATGCCCTAATTTTTCTTTCTGCAGCACTAACCATAATTTCTATGGAAAAATGAATCCCCTCATTTTGTTCCTTTTTAAATTAAATGTTTTAAGTGTTACCAGTTTATTCCAATCAAGATGGCTCCAGGTGTGCCATAATTTTGTCTTAAGTAAGACTGTTAGCGCTCTAGTTGTTCTTTAGAACACTCTGGGAAGCTGCAGTAGAACACAAAGGAATCAACTGACAGGCTGCTCCTGTTGAAATATAACAGGAAGATATTTGAGATCTCACTTAAAACATGTCCTAATTTTTCTTTCTACAGCACTAACCATAATTTCTATGACAAAATGAACCCCATCATTGTGTTCCTTTTTAAATTAAATGTTTTAAGTGTTACCAGTTTATTCCAATCAAGATGGCTTCAGGTGTGCCATACTTTTGTCATAAGTAAGGCTGTTAGCGCTCTAGTTGTTCTTTAGAACACTCTGGGAAGCTGCAGTAGAACACAAAGGAATCAACTGACAGTCTCTGCCCTTGTTGGATGTACATGTTTTACTGAGAATGCCAGACTTCATTCTCACATGACTGAGAAAGATAATGTGAATTTACAGAAAATATGCTCTCATTTTAGCTTCTGGAGCACCTTCCAAACCTCTATGGGACAAGCATGAGAAAATAGTTTTCTCTCAAATATGATTCATGATATCCCATCAGAAGGTTTTTCACAGGGTAAAATCACCTTAGAGCACACTACAATTCCTAAAATTAGTATGGTACCATCAACAAATGAATTCTAATGTAACTAAAGTCTGTTATCACCCTTTATAGTTCTCCTTTTGGTGACCCTCAAAATCTTCTATTCACTACAATGCATTTCAATGGGGTGCTATCATGTATATTGGTCCCAAGATGGCTGCCAGCGATTCCAGGATGAAGTGCTGACAGCCAATCAGATCTCACCATGAGATGTGTGGTTAGGCTCCGCCCAGATAGATATTTTTTCTAATTTCTCAGCAACTACTGAACGGATTAACACCATTTAACAAAAGGACTCATTCTGAACCAAGACCTACCTTTTTGCCAAATTTGGTGTAATTCCGTTCAGCAGTTCGGGCTGTAGCTTTGTCTAAAGTTTCCTATGGAAAAATACATGGGGAAAACACGTTTTGGGACCCCCCTTTTTTCTTGGCCCCCGCTTGGCGTATCACCCTGAAACTTTCAAGACAGGAGCTGACCAGAGCTGATCACTAGTTTTGAAAATTTTGCGAAGATTCGTCAACCTGCGCCAAAGTTATTCGGAAAACAAAAAACGCTTTTCCTATGGAAACTAGGTCCTAACTATAACTACCTACTGGTGACCGCCAGTAGGTAATATGTGTAGGAGAGTAGGATCTGCTTCACATGGGTACCCCCACTTTTTGCTGATGCTTCACTGTTTTTCGACTTTAGTCTGGCTGGGGCCCTGCTAATCAGAACCCCAGCCTAGCTGCTTCCTCTCTAAAATGGTTTCCCTGTGCCTTAGGCACATCTCTGATTGGAATCTGGAGTGCCCTTATAAGTCCCTAGTATATGGTATACTATGTACCCAGGGCATAGGTACCTCAGAGGCCTGCCAGGGGCTGAAGCATGTATTATGCCACCCCTGGAAGGCCAGCCAAAATGACACCACAGGCCTGCTACTGCAGCCTGAGTAAGGTGGTGCATGCACCCCTTACAGTGGTATAGGCTACCTATATCACTACCATTGCACACACCTATAAACCTATAAGTCACTCCTATGGCAGGCCTTGACAATCCTGAAGGCAGAGTGCTTGGTTTTTATGTGAGAGGGTGCCCCTGCATGAGAAGAGCCCCTCTGCAGCATTCGGAGTACCTCCTGTGATGCTGTTTGCAGTGCCGCCTGACCATATACTCTTAAGTGCATTATATCCTCGCGGTAGAATGCTAACTTTGGACTGGCTGCACCAAAACATGTCGAGTTTGGTGTCAAACATCTTGGAATACTACCCCCCCCGCCAGTTCTGGCAGCGGGGGTAGCATTCCACCCTTCTAGAGGGAGAGACATGTACCCACCGGCCTACCCGGTAACTTCTTTGCAGAGCCTTGGCATCACAAAATGGATGCCGCTGCCACAGACACGAGTCTGGCCTCCTGCTGTTGACCGAAACTCCGGCAGGGGAGGCCTGGACAATAGGTTTCCTGTCCCAGGGAGGTGTAACCACCTCCCCAGACAGGATAGTGTGTATTGGGGCTGGGCGGGAGCACTCTCTGGTGCTTTGAAGTCCTGCACTGGGGGCACATTTGGTGTCCCTGTGCATACCCCAGTTCAAACCGGCTCAGGGGCTTCCAGCCCCTGCTCTGGTGTGAAACTGGACAAAGGGAAAGGGGTGTAACCACCCCTCTGCCCTGACCCTCCCATAGGTGGGTCCCCAGAGTATGTCCAACCCCCTAACTTGGTATAAGTATGGGACCCCAGTCCTTAGGACTTTAGATTTACCTGGACGAAACTCTGACACAGAATCCTGGACCTTCGATGCTCTACTTTAAGATTAGAGGACTGAAGAATCTCCCTTGGGGTCAAGGAGTGACTCCCCTGCTTGGCAGGCACCAACGAAGCAATTGTCCAGTCTGCATCGCTGAAGCTCCCGCCGGACGCCGAAGTCTTTGCATCACCAGAGGTGGATTTCCAGACTTCCCTGAGGCTGCCCTGAGTCCCCAGCAAAGCGGAGGCCCGTAGCTGTCGTGGGTAACGTGGAACCGTGACCCCTGGACACCGATCGCATTTGCAAGTGCATCCTCTTCTGGGCTTCCCACGAAGTTGTGCTTTGGGTTCCGAGTAGCCCCAGCCTCCAGCACCGACTGCACCGAAGATTACTGGCCTCCACTCCAGGAGTGTCCTGTGAGCCAGCTCTAAGTGCGTCCACTCGAGGCTCCTTTGCGGTCGCTAGTCCGTTGGCTAGTAGGCCCTCCCAAAGGCCAATCTTCTTCTGCTTTGGCTTCCCTGGTTGCTCCAGGCGTGCCCTGACTTACCCTCGCTGGGTGAGTCCCTCAGACCTTGCTGGTCTGCACCACCGTCCTTCTTCTATTTCCACGAGACTTGCCATTGCCAAGGCTTGTTGGGTCCAATCCGGTCGCCGACACCCCTGCAATCGACAAACGTTGTGGGACAGCTCGAATCCAGCTCCTGGTCATCGTCGACGCCTCCTGGACCTCGTGGCTGAAGAGTCAAGACGACCGTCAACCTACCTGAAGCACTCGACATCGGTGGGCATCTGCTCATCGCCTTCCTGGTCACTGGCTAGTGACCCAGACTCTGTCCCCTCTGCTTTCAGGTTCTTCAGATCTTCGATCCACCTTTGGATCCACCCGAACACTTTCGACTTGGCCGCCAGCAGCACTTTGCAGCAGATCGCCATTGAAAACGGCGACGAAACCCGACCCCGAAAGACACCTATGCACCCGGCTCCCTGGGTGAGGTAACTCGAGTACTCCGGTGCTCCCGTGGGTATAGACTCTAGAACAACCCAGTTCTAAAGGGGTTTGCTCCAAGTCCTCCTCTAAGTGTCCCTTTTCTTTAAAATTCCAACCGCGACTTTCCCCATAGAAGTCAACGGCGATTCGCGGCTGTGTTCTCACACTGCACGCGTCCCCCGTGGGTCCCCTGTGTCACTACCTTGGGTGGTTCCTTGTGGTCCAAGCACTTCTACAGGCTCTAGGCCTTGTGTCTAGCTCAGTCGTGGTTCTTATACCACTTTATTGGTATATGGTTTGGTACGCCCCTAGGGCTCAAATGTGTATTTGTGCTATTACTGTTGATAACTAACTTATAACTTATGTACTTCGAACTCTAGCCTCATAAAGAGACTAGAGGGGTGTGTTTAGCAATAAATACATATATTTTGAATATATACCTGGTGTGGTCCTCTTTCATTTGGTCACTCAAGAGATTATAGAGTGGTAAAACAAGCTGCTTTACATTCCTTCAAGACTTAGCCTGAAGGCTGCTCTCCATAGCTACCACTAGGATAGCTTTCAATAAAGGTTGTCTTTAACCTATCTCCAATAAGGGGTTGTTTGGACTGGTGCAAGGTGCCCACTATAATTAGTGGACAGCATAAACCAGGCCAACTTCTCACATTGGTGTGCAGCGTGTGGGATTCCAGCTTGCTATTGTTTTACCAGATAATCTCAATTGAATTGATCAACTGAAAACCACTAAGGGTACCTTAGGTACATATAAATCAAGCTTAGTATACAGTAAGTTCTACTGAACTTAGAGTTGTGTGTTAAGGGATAGCACACCCTTTCTACAACTCAAGAGAGTTTAGTAGGCCACGCTAGAGTAGGTAGTGCATACACCACACCTCACTAGTAATGTCTTCAAAGCCAGGACCCAGTGAGTCCTTGCCAGAAGCCAGTGGGCTTCTTCCCTCCAAGTATGATAAACTCCCATTCTTGGAATTGAGAGCATTATGCAATACTAGGAAGCTGAAGGCAGGCAAAAGTGCCAGCACCCAACACCTCAGAGAGGTGCTACTAGCTGATGATCTCAGCAGGCCCCTAGGGTCTGAAGGGGTAGGCAGAGAGGGTGGGGCAGAAAATGAGGAAGGGGTCAGGGGTGAAGAAACCCAGGCCCCCCCTCTGAAACTGGCCAGGAAGGTGACAATGACCTTGACCTGGAAAACCCAGCTATTCCTGTGGATGAAGGGGAGGATCAGGATGACCTCACCTTTGTCCCCCAGGAAGAGTTGAGTGTGCCAAGAAGGGATAGATCTCCTTCTCAGGAGTCTAACCACTCTGACACCTCAATAGGGACCTCTGTCTCTTCTCATAGGAGAGAATCCTCTCATGACAGGAGAAAGAGACTGATTCAGTATGAGCAAGCCCAGCTTGAGCTCAGAAAACAGCAGTTGGCTATAGACAGGGAGTCCCTAGATCTCTACAAAGAGAGAAAAAAGATGGGACTAGAGTCCCATGGTGGCAGCAATTTCCCCAGAGATAGGGAAAGGTCTTATGACCATAGAAACCTGAGCAAGATTGTCCCTCCCTACCAGGGATGACATCCACAAATGGATAACTGCACTGGAGAGGGCCTGTAAAGTTCAGAGGGTCCCTCAGGAGCAGTGGGCAGCAATCTTGTGGCTCTCCTTTGCAGACAAAGGTAGAGATAAGCTCCTCACTGTTAGAGAGGAGGATGCTGATAAATACACAGTCTTGAAGAGTGCTCTGATTGATGGGTTTGGCCTAACCACTGAACAATACAGGTTAAAGTTCAGAGATACCCAAAAGCACAGACTCAAGACTGGGTGGACTTTGTTGATTGTTCTGCCAACGCTCTGGAAGGTTGGTTATTGGGCAGTAAGGTATGTGACTTCACAGGATTGTACAATCTTATCATGAGGGAGCAGATTCTTAATAATTGTCAAAATCAGCTGTTGCATCAGCACCTGGTGGACTCTGATCTGACCTCTCCCCAAGAATTGGGAAAGAAGGCAGACAAATGGGTCAGAACCAGGGTGAGGCAGAAGGTACAGAACCAAGGTGGTGACCCTAAGAAGCAAGATTCTAAAAACTCTGATAAGGGTGGGGAGAAGGGTAAAGACCAGAAGTCTTCACAAGGCCCCCAACAATCTTCTTCAGGTGGGGATTCACAGTCTAACAAGGGAAAAGGCCAAAAGAAACCATGGTGCAAGGTCTGTAAGCAAAAGACCCACTGGACCAGTGATTGCACCAAGTCCAAAGACTCTACTCCAGCCCCCACCAATGCCCCTAAGGCACCTGCTCCCCCTAGTGCAGTTACAGTTGGTGGTGGGACTACACAAGCCAAGGGTTTAGTAGGGTTGACCCTGGGTAAGGAGATGAGCTCTGACCTAGTCAGAGAACTCACTCAGGTAGTCCTAGTCTGTGATGGAGGCATGGATGTTGTGAGAAGTTGGCCTGGTATATGCTGTTCACTAATTAAAGTGGACACCTTGCACCAGAACAATTCGACTCTTATGGTAGATAGGTTTAAGACAACCTTTATAGAAAGCTATCCTAGTGGTAGCTGTGGAGAGCAGCCTTCAGGCTAAGTCTTGAAGGAATGTAAAGCAGCTTGTTTTACCACACAATCTCTTGAATCACCAAATGAAAAGACACCACACAGGTATATATATCAAATATATATGTATTTATTAATAAATACTCTCTACTAATCTCTTTATGAGATTAGAAGTCAGGAACATATGTACAAGTCAAATGTTATCAAAATAAGTTTAGCACAATCGAATATCACAATCTTAGTTTGGCTAGACCTAGGTCTAGGGCATCTAGAATCGAGGGACCCCCAAGAACCACCCCAGGTAGTTGTAGGAGACCCACAGGGGACGGACGCGGTGTCCTGGCACAGGTGCGAGTCCTGTTCGAGTCTATGCGCACAGACGCGATTGAGATTTCAATGTTAGAGGTCCCTTGCGTGTTCGAGGCGAACACACCGATCGGTCCTTGTACGAGTCGAAGGACGCGGTTACAGATAGAGTTGCAAGGGAGTTGGACGCGGTGTGTCTAACACAGACGCGAACCATGTACGAGTCAGCGCGATAGTCGCACTTGGAAAGTAAGAGTTTTAGGGCACTTCTAGGGTAGCTACAAGCAAGTCACTTACAGGGTAAGTAGTTCTGGGGCCCACACCCACAGGAGCACCGTAGTGCTGAAGTTACCTCACCCAGGGGAGCCGGGTGCACAGGTGTTCTTTGGTGTCGGGTCGCGGCGTCGTTTTCAATGGGAGCCAGTGAAGACTTGCTGCTTGCGGCGACAGGAGAAGTGTCCGGAGGAATCCAAGCCTGGATTCAGAAGATGGAAGACCTGAAAGCAGAGGGGACAGTGTTCAAAGTCACTTGGCAGTGACTTGGGGCAAGGAAGATGGATGCCCACCGTCGTCGCAAGATTCAGGTCGTTCGCGGGTGCCTTGACTCTTCAGCCACGAGGTCCAGGAGGCATCGACGATGACCAGGAGCTGGAGTCAGCGTGTCCCACGATGTCTGCAGCGTACTGCTGTGTCGGTGACTCGATTGGAGCCAACAAGCCTTGGTAACAGCAAGTCTCAGGGAAAGTGTAAAAAGTCAATGGCGCAGACCAGCAAGGTCTGAGGGACTCACCCAGCGACGGTAAGTCAGGGCAGGCCTGGAGCAACCAGGGGAGCCCTTTGGTTCTGTAGGAAAGCCTTCTGGGGACCCACAAGCCAGCTGGCAAGGGATCGCAAAGACGCCTCGGGAGGATTCGCTCAACAGGGGCCCACGGGCACTCGGGACGTGGTAGGCCTCTGATCTTCAGAGGGATTCCTGCTGGAGGCTAGTACCACACGTGGTCCAAAGCACAAGTTCGTAGAACGTTGTGAAGGGGTTGCACTCGACAATAGTGCACGGTACCCAGGGGTCGCGGTTCCTCGTCACTCTTGGGGTCCACTGGCCTCAGCTTCACTGGGGACTCACGATGGCCTTTGAGAAGTCAGGAAATCCACTTCTGGGGCTGCAGGGACTTCGGACTCCGGCGGGAGCGGCATAGTGTGCAACCGTCGTTTGTAGTTTTTGGTACCTGCCAAGCAGGGGAGTCACTCCTTGACTCCAAGGGAGATTCTTCAGTCTTCCAAAGGTAGTGGAACGTCGAAGGTCCGGGATTCTTCTTCAGAGCGTCGTCCAGGGGTATATAGTTTGCAATGCACAGGTTCCCCCTCTTATACTAAAAGAAAGGGAGGGACTAGCTCTATGACCCCACCTATGGGAGTGTCAGGGGAGTGGGTGGTTACACCTACCTCCCTTTGTCCAGTTTCGCGCCAGAGCAGGGGCAGGTAGCCCCTGAGCCGGTTTGAACTGGGGTATGCACAGAGGAGCCTTCAGCTCCCCAGTGCAGGACTTCAAAGCACTCTAAGAGTGCACCCACCCAGCCCCAATACACTAAACCCTGTCTGGGAGGTGGTCACACCCCCTTGGGACAGGATATCTATTGTTGGGCTTCCTCCACTGCGAGTGTTGGTCATCAGCAGGAGGGCAGCCCAGTGTCTGTGACTGGTGGCATCCATTTTGTGATGCCAGGGCTCTGCAGGATTCTACCGCGTTCCCACAGTAGGTACATGTCTATCCCTCTAGAAGGGTGGAATGCTACCCCCGCCGCCAGGACTGGCGGGGGGGGATAGTATTCCAAGATGTTTGACACCAAACACGACATGTTTTGATGCAGTCATTCCAAAGTTTGCATTTTACCGCGAGGATATAATGCACTTAAACGTATATGGTTTAACCGCATCCACAAACAGCCCCAGAGAATGGACTCTGAGAGCTGCAGAGGGGCCCTGCTCAGGCAGAGGCACCCCCTCACATGGAAACTAAGCACCCTGCCCTCAGGATTGATAGGGCCTGCTTTAGGGGTGACTGATAAGTCTCAATGTGTGTGCAGGAGAGATATAGGGGACCTATATCTCAGTGAGGGGTGCTAGCACTTCCTCACCCAGGCTGCAGTAGCAGGCCTGTGGTGTCAGATTTAGTCTGCTTCCCAGGGGTGGCATAATACATGCTTCAGCCCCTGGTAGGCCTGTGAAGTACCTATGCCCTTGGTACCTAAGGTACCATATACTAGGGACTCATAAGGTACCACAGTATCCAATCACTAGTGCACCTAGAGTGCACTCCAAATCGTTTAGAGAGAAAGCAGATAGGCTGGGGACCTGAATAGCAGGTTCCCAGCCAAACTAAGTCAAAAACCAACAAAACACCAGGAAAAAAGTGGGGGCAACCATGTAGTCAGATTCCACCTTCCTACAGATGTGACCTCCTCTGTGAGTCCCAGTAATCTGGGCAAGTACAGGCAGCTGCCCTTAATCAATGGAAAAGAGGCTTTGGCATTTAGGGACACAGGGGCAAGTGTCACCATGGTGACACAAGACCTTGTGGATCCTGGGCAGATTATACTTGGTGAAATGTACCAAGTGACCAATGCTAGCAATGTCAGAACAGACCATACTCTGGCAGTTGTTAACTTCTCCTGGGGAGGGGTAACTGGCCTTAAGAAGGTTGTGGTAAGTGCAGACCTACCAGTTGAATGCTTGCTTGGCAATGATCTAGAGACTTCAGCTTGGGCAGAAGTGGAGCTCAGGACCCATGCAGAAATGCTGGGCATCCCTGCAGATGTGTTTGCTGTGACCAGGTCACAAGCCAAAATGTCTAACACTGAACAGGCCTTGGATTCTGGAATAATGGACCAAGTGCCCTCCAAGAAGAGGAGTAGTAGGGTAAAGGCAGTGCCTTCCCCTTGGCTCAGAAGGAAGATCAGTCTCTTGAGGGGGATGATCTCAGTCCTGAGGAAGGAACTGTCCCAGAGGAGCTTGAACCTGACCAGGTTGAGTTCTTGGGGACAGGGGGCCCTTCCAGGGCAGATCTGAGCCAGGAGCAGCAGAGCTGCCCCTCTCTTGAACCCCTCAGACAGCAAGCTGCTGCTGAGGCTGCTGGGAAAGCTAGTGGTCCCCATACAGTGTATTGGGATGATGGACTCTTGTACTCAGAGTGTAGAGACCCCAAGCCTGGTGCCACCAGGAGGTTGGTTATACCTCTGAAGTTCAGGGGCTTCCTATTGACCCTAGCCCATGACATTCCCTTAGCAGGTCACCTGGGCCAGAACAAGACTTGGGACAGAATTGTCCCTCACTTTCACTGGCCCCACATGTCTGAAGACACCAAGGAGTTTTGTCGCTCCTGTGTAACCTGCCAGGCCAGTGGCAAGGCAGGTGGCACTACAAAGGCCCCCCTTATACCACTACCTGTGTGGGGGTTCCCTTTGAAAGGGTGGGGATTGACATTGTTGGTCCCATGGATCCCCAAACAGCATCTGGGCAAAGGTTTATCCAGGTGGTAGTGGATCATGCCACCAGGTACCCAGAGGCTATTCCCCTTAGGACCACTACAGCACCTGTGGTGGCAAGGGCCCTCCTGGGAATTTTCTCAAGAGTGGGCTTCCCTAAAGAGGTTGTATCAGACAGGGGTGCTAACTTTATGTCTGGATACTTGAAAGCAATGTGGAAGGAGTGTGGAGTGACTTACAAGTTCACCACACCATATCACCCACAATGCAATGGTTTAGTTGAGAGATTCAATAAAACCTTGAAGGGCATGATTAAAGGGCTCCCAGAAAAGCTTAGGCGAAGATGGGACATACTCTTGCCCTGCCTTTTATTTGCATACAGGGAGGTGCCTCAAAAGGGGGTTGGCTACAGCCCTTTTGAACTTTTGTTTGGTCACCCTGTCAGGGGCCCATTCTGCTTGGTGAAGGAAGGATGGGAGTTACCTCTCAAGCCCCCAAAGCAAGACATAGTGGACTATGTACTTGGTCTCCGCTCCAGGATGGCTGAGTACATGAAAAAGGCAACTAAAAACCTTGAGGCTAGCCAGGAACTGCAAAAAGCCTGGCATGACCAAAAGGCTGTACTGACTGTTTACCAGCCAGGACAGATGGTGTGGGTGCTGGAGCCAGTGGCCCCAGCAGCTCTCCAAGACAAATGGAGTGGACCCAACACCATTGTTGAACAGAAGGGTGAGGTTACCTACTTAGTAGACCTGGGAACACCCAGGAGTCCCCACAGGGTTCTCCATGTCAACAGATTAAAACCATATGTGGACAGGGCAGACATGGGCTTGCTCATGGCTACTGATGAGGGACAGGAGGAAGAGAGTGACCCACTCCCTGACCTGCTCTCACAGAACCCTGATGATGGGTCAGTGGATGGTGTAGCCTTGGCAGGCAGCCTCACTGCCCAGCAGCAAACTGATTGCAGACAGGTGCTCAATCAGTTCAGGCACATATTCTCACTGACACCCAGTCAGACCACCTGGTGCACTCATGAAGTGGACACTGGGGACAGTCTGCCTATTAAAAATAAGATTTATAGGCAACCTGACCATGTCAGGGACTGTATCAGGACAGAAGTCCAGAAGATGTTGGATTTGGGAGTTATTGAACCCTCAGATTGCCCTTGGGCTAGTCCAGTGGGCCTTGTGCCAAAACCTCACACCAATGGTAGGAAAAGAGAGATGAGGTTTTGTGTGGACTACAGGGGTCTCAATGCAGTCACTAGGACTGATGCCCATCCAATACCTAGGGCAGATGAGCTAATAGACACTTTGGCCTCAGCCAAGTATCTAAGCACATTTGACCTGACAGCTGGCTACTGGCAGATCAGACTAGCTGATGATGCAAAGCCAAAAACAGCATTTTCAACCCCTAGTGGGCATTATCAATTTGTGGTGATGCCCTTTGGTCTGAAGAATGCACCTGCCACTTTTCAGAGGTTGGTGAATACAGTCCTTACAGGTCTGGAAGCCTATAGTGCAGCATATCTAGATGATATTGCTGTCTTTAGCTCCACCTGGGAGGATCACCTGGTCCACCTCAGAAATGTTTTGCAGGCCCTGCAGAAAGCAGGCCTGACTATCAAGGCCACCAAGTGCCAGATAGGGCAGAGTCAGGTTGTGTACCTGGGCCACCTTGTGGGTGGAGGCCAGGTTCAACCACTGCAGAGCAAGATCCAGACCATCATGGACTGGACTGCTCCAACTACCCAGACTCAGGTGAGAGCCTTTTTAGGCCTGACTGGGTACTATAGGAGATTTGTCAAGGGGTATGGATCAATAGTGACACCCCTGAATGACTTAACTTCCAAGAAAATGCCCAAAAAGGTTCAGTGGACAGTTAGCTGTCAAAAGGCATTTGATGACCTAAAGCAGGCTATGTGCACTGCTCCCATTCTACAGAGTCCTGATTACTCCAAGAAGTTCATTGTCCAAACAGATGCATCTGAATTGGGGGTAGGGGCTGTACTGTCACAATTGAATGATGAAGGTCAGGATCAGCCAGTAGCTTTTATTAGCAGAAGGCTGACCCCTAGAGAGAAACGTTGGTCAGCCATTGAGAGGGAGGCCTTTGCTGTGGTCTGGGCTCTGAAGAAGTTGAGGCCATACTTGTTTGGTACTCACTTCCTTGTTCAAACAGACCATAAGCCTCTCTTATGGCTAAAACAAATGAAGGGTGAAAACCCCAAACTGCTTAGGTGGTCCATTTCCCTACAGGGGATGGACTTCACAGTGGAACATAGACCTGGGAGTAACCATGCCAATGCAGATGGACTCTCTAGGTACTTCCACTTAGAACATGAAGACTTAACTGGGCAAGGTTAGTTTAATGTCCCTACGTTTGGGGGGGTTGTGTAGGAGAGTAGGATCTGCTTCACATGGGTACCCCCACTTTTTGCTGATGCTTCACTGTTTTTCGACTTTAGTCTGGCTGGGGCCCTGCTAATCAGAACCCCAGCCTAGCTGCTTCCTCTCTAAAATGGTTTCCCTGTGCCTTAGGCACATCTCTGATTGGAATCTGGAGTGCCCTTATAAGTCCCTAGTATATGGTATACTATGTACCCAGGGCATAGGTACCTCAGAGGCCTGCCAGGGGCTGAAGCATGTATTATGCCACCCCTGGAAGGCCAGCCAAAATGACACCACAGGCCTGCTACTGCAGCCTGAGTAAGGTGGTGCATGCACCCCTTACAGTGGTATAAGCTACCTATATCACTACCATTACACACACCTATAAACCTATAAGTCACTCCTATGGCAGGCCTTGACAATCCTGAAGGCAGAGTGCTTGGTTTTTATGTGAGAGGGTGCCCCTGCATGAGAAGAGCCCTCTGCAGCATTCGGAGTACCTCCTGTGATGCTGTTTGCAGTGCCGCCTGACCATATACTCTTAAGTGCATTATATCCTCGCGGTAGAATGCTAACTTTGGACTGGCTGCACCAAAACATGTCGAGTTTGGTGTCAAACATCTTGGAATACTACCCCCCCGCCAGTTCTGGCAGCGGGGGTAGCATTCCACCCTTCTAGAGGGAGAGACATGTACCCACCGGCCTACCCGGTAACTTCTTTGCAGAGCCTTGGCATCACAAAATGGATGCCGCTGCCACAGACACGAGTCTGGCCTCCTGCTGTTGACCGAACCTCCGGCAGGGGAGGCCTGGACAATAGGTTTCCTGTCCCAGGGAGGTGTAACCACCTCCCCAGACAGGATAGTGTGTATTGGGGCTGGGCGGGAGCACTCTCTGGTGCTTTGAAGTCCTGCACTGGGGGCACATTTGGTGTCCCTGTGCATACCCCAGTTCAAACCGGCTCAGGGGCTTCCAGCCCCTGCTGTGGCGTGAAACTGGACAAAGGGAAAGGGGTGTAACCACCCCTCTGCCCTGACCCTCCCATAGGTGGGTCCCCAGAGTATGTCCAACCCCCTAACTTGGTATAAGTATGGGACCCCAGTCCTTAGGACTTTAGATTTACCTGGACGAAACTCTGACACAGAATCCTGGACCTTCGACGCTCTACTTTAAGATTAGAGGACTGAAGAATCTCCCTTGGGGTCAAGGAGTGACTCCCCTGCTTGGCAGGCACCAACAAAGCAATTGTCCGGTCTGCATCGCTGAAGCTCCCGCCGGACGCCGAGGTCTTTGAATCACCAGAGGTGGATTTCCAGACTTCCCCGAGGCTGCCCTGAGTCCCCAGCAAAGCTGAGGCCCTTAGCTGTCGTGGGTAACGTGGAACCGTGACCCCTGGACACCGATCGCATTTGCAAGTGCATCCTCTTCTGGGCCTCCCACGAAGTTGTGCTTTGGGCTCCGAGTAGCCCCAGCCTCCAGCACCGACTGCACCGAAGATCACTGGCCTCCACTCTACTAGTGTCCCGTGAGCCAGCTCTAAATGTGTCCACTCGAGGCTCCTTCACGGTCGCTAGTCCGTTGGCTAGTAGGCCCTCCCGAAGGCCAATCTTCTTCTGCTTGGGCTTCCCTGGTTGCTCCAGGCATGCCCTGACTTACCCTCGCTGGGTGAGTCCCTCAGACCTTGCTGGTCTGCACCACTGTTCTTCTATTTCCACGAGACTTGCCGTTGCCAAGGCTTGTTGGGTCCAATCCGGTCGCCGACACCCCTGCAATCGACAGACGTCGTGGGACAGCTCGAATCCAGCTCCTGGTTGTCGTCGACGCCTCCTGGACCTCGTGGCGGAAGAGTCAAGACGACGGTCAACCTACCTGAAGCACTCGACATCGGTGGGCATCTGCTCATCGCCTTCCTGGTCACTGGCTAGTGACCCAGACTCTGTCCCCTCTGCTTTCAGGTTCTTCAGATCTTCGATCCACCTTTGGATCCACCCGAACACTTTCGACTTGGCCGCCAGCAGCACTTTGCAGCAGATAGCCATTGAAAACGACGACGAAACCCGACCCCGAAAGACACCTATGCACCCGGCTTCCCTGGGTGAGGTAACTCGAGTACTCCGGTGCTCCCGTGGGTATAGACTCTAGAACAACCCAGTTCTAAAGGGGTTTGCTCCAAGTCCTCCTCTAAGTGTCCCTTTTCTTTAAAATTCCAACCGCGACTTTCCCCATAGAAGTCAACGGCGATTCGCGGATGTGTTCTCACACTGCACGCGTCCCCGTGGGTCCCCTGTGTCACTACCTTGGGTGGTTCCTTGTGGTCTAAGCACTTCTACAGGCTCTAGGCCTTGTGTCTAGCTCAGTCGTGGTTCTTATACCAATTTATTGGTATATGGTTTGAGTACGCCCCTAGGGCTCAAACGTGTATTTGTGCTATTACTGTTGATAACTAACTTATAACTTATGTACTTGAACTCTAGCCTCATAAAGAGACTAGAGGGGTGTGTTTAGCAATAAATACATATATTTTGAATATATACCTGGTGTGGTCCTCTTTCATTTGGTCACTCAAGAGATTATAGACTGGTAAAACAAGCTGCTTTACATTCCTTCAAGACTAAGCCTGAAGGCTGCTCTCCATAGCTACCACTAGGATAGCTTTCAATAAAGGTTGTCTTTAACCTATCTCCAATAAGGGGTTGTTTGGACTGGTGCAAGGTGCACACTATAATTAGTGGACAGCATATACCAGGCCAACTTCTCACAATATGTATGTATATATATATATATATATATATACACATATATTACCTACTGGCGGTTGCCACTAGGTAGTTATAGTTAGGACCTTGTTTCTATTCAAAAAGCGTTTTTTCTTTTGCCAATATCTTTGGCGCCGTTTGACGAATCTTTGCCAAATTTTCCAAACTAATGGTTCACTCAGGTCAGCCCCTGTCTTGAAAGTTTCGGGGTGATTCGTCAAGGGGGGGCCGAGAAAAAAGGGGGGTCCCAAAACGGGTTTTCTCCATGTTAATTTCCATAGGAACTTTAGACAAAACTACAGCCTGAACTGCTGAACGGAATTACACCAAAATTGGCAAAAAGGTAGCTCTTGGTTCAGAAAGCGCCCTTTTTTTAAAATGGTGTAAATCTGTTCAGTAGTTCCTGAGAAATTCGAAAAAAAATATTGATATCTGCGGGCCAAGGAGGATCTGCGAACCCTCCCGATCAAGAGCTTCATTTTCATTGGCTGTCAACACTCCAAACTAGGAAGTGTTGGTAGCCATCTTGTGACTCGGTAACCGAGTCACATGTAAACAGCAGAAAAACCATTAAAAAACAAGAAAAGGGGGCAGGGTAGAAACACCCCGACCCCCTAGGCCTGCTCAGGGGGTCCCACAAGGACCCCCAGGGCCAAAAAAAGCATTTTTTCTTATAAATCGGCCAAATTCGCGTTGGGTGTGCGAATCCAGCCGAAAAAATAAAAAAGAAACGAAGCGCGGACTCCAGTGCTTTGTTTTCTATAAGCCCCCGGGTGGGCCAGGTCCCGGGGGCAATGTTTATAATGTATGCGGGGGCCGCAAGGGCCCCCGCAGCCCTGGGGACCGCCACCTCCACGGGGCTTTTGAAATATGCGGGGGGCACACGGCCCCCCCAGCCCCGGGGACCACCACCTCCCCAGGGCTTCTTTGAAAAAAATGCATGGGGGGCTCCTGCTCCCCCACGCTGCGCCGGGGACTGCCACCTCCCCGGGGCATCCTTAATTATGTGCGAGGGCCTTGCGGCCCCCCCAAGCCCCGGGTACCGCCACCTCCCCGGGGCTTAAATATAATTAAAGAAGTGTGGGGGGGCTCCTGCCCATCCCCACACTGCTCCGGGGACCACCACCACCCCGGGGCACACTTCATTAAAATGTGGGAGTCCGTTGCGGACCCCAGGGACCACCACCTCCCTGGGGCTATTTTGACGAAGGGAGGGGGCTGCACGGCCCCTCTCCTGGAGCCCTCCATGGTCCTGGGGACCGCCACCACCCAGGGCCGGCTCCTGCAATGTCCCGGGGTGCCCACCACCGGGACATTGCTGTTTGCTATGGCAGGGCGGGAGCACGGCTGCCGCCCTGTCATAGCAAACAGTGCTTTGCTTCTTGGAAGCGAAAGCATGACACCTGCTCTCGCTTCCAAGAAGCAAAGCAGAATTGCTTTTGGACAAGGGGAGCTGCATGTTAGCAGCTCCCCTTGTCCAAAAACATTGCCGGCTTCCGCAGGAGGCGGGGAGCCGGCAGGGACCGCGGTCCCCAACGCTGAGACCAGGCCCCAGGGGATGGGGTCCCCAGGGCCAGAAGTGACCTGGGAGGGGGGACACTTGGCCCCTCTCCCCATTTTAATTAAAAATGTTTTTAAAAATAAGGCTGGCCCTGGGTCATGGGGTACTCGGGCCATAATTGGCCTGAGGAGGGGGGCCATGCGTCCCCCCTCTAAAATTGAAAATAAAGGCTGGCCAGGCCCCGGGGGATGGGGTCTCCGGGCCAGAAGTGGCCCAGGGAAGGGGGGCCACACGCCCCCCTTCCGTATTAATAATTGAAAAAAAAATAAATAAACGAGGCCATTACCCGGGGGATGGGGTCCCCGGGGCCGAAATCGGCCTCGGGAGGGGGGCCGTGCGGCCCCTTTCCGTTTTTTGTTGTTGTTTTTTTTTAAATGGGTCAGGCCCTGGGGAATGGGGTCCCCAGGGCCCTCAAAATATTAAGAAAAGGGGGGCCACACAGCCCCCCTTCTAACAAAAAAAGAAAAGCCGGCATCTCCCCAGAGGCCCGCCCCCTCCCTGCACCAGTCTGCAAACGCACATCCTGGCACTTTTTGAGTTGGGGTATTAAGTCCCCTTCATTCCTAAGAGTCCTTAGGGGCCAACTAGCCCACCAGGTACCTCCAGTAAGCCCTACACAGTGGGATTGCTGAGAGGTGGTCCGAGGCCATGCCCCTTTTTACACCACTCTGCAAACTCGCCTCTTGGCACATTGCTGGTGGGGCGAAGAGGTCCTCTTGTGTCCTGAGGACCTCAGGACTAAAGTGGACTTCATCCCCCGGGCAGCAGTGTGCCAGGAGGGGCGTTTGCAGAGTAGTGTAAAAAGGGGGTGTGGCCTCAGACCACTCTCAGCAATACAGCTGTGTGGGGCTTACTGGAGGTACCTGGTGGGCTAGTTGGCCTCCAGGGACTCTCAGGAGGCAAGGGGACTTAATCCCCCAACCCAGAACATGCCAGGAGGCATGTTTGCAGAGTGGTGGAGAAAGGGGGTGTGGCCTGTGTCAACCTGTCAGCTATCCCACTATCTGGGGCATACTGGAGGTATCAGGTAGGCTAGTTGGCCCCTAAGGACCCCCAGCAGTGAAGTGGACTTTAATCCCCATCGCAGAGCGCACCAGGGAGCGTGTTTGCAGAGTGGTGGGGAAAGGGGGCGTGGCCTGCAATGAGAACTTAGCAATGCTGTTGTGTGGGACTTACTGGAGGTAATAGGAGGGGTAGTTGGCCCCCAAGGTTGTTCTTGGGGCCAACTACCCCTCCTGTTACCTCCAGTAAGTCTCACACAGTGGTATTGGTAAGATGTCTTTGGAGGCCACGCCCCCCTTTCTCTACCGCTCTGCAAACGTACCTCCTGGCACACTTCGGGTTGGGGGATGAAGTCCACTTTGCTCCTGAGGGACTTTGGGGGCCAAGAAGCCCTCCTGGTACCTCCTGTAAGTCCTACGCAGCGGAATTCCTGAGCGCTGGTCGGAGGCCCAGCCCCCTTTCTCCACCTCTCTGAAACGCGACTACTAGTTAAAGAAGCATTTGCAATGTAATAGGTTTCACATTTGCGAGAGTTAGAGCTCTAGGCGTTGTAAATGTAAAATTGTTTTACTAATGTTTCTTGGAGTGGAGTGGATGTAGGTTGTGTGTAGTGGAATTATGTGGTATGATGTGTAGTGAAATTATGTGGCTAGACTTTGATGTGGATAGAAAGTATGTGGTATTTAGTGTATAGGAATTATGTAGAGAGATTATGTGTTATGGAGAGTAATTACGTGGTATGGTAGTCTGTGTTGTGGAGTGGTAACCTCAGGTTTAGTCTTCAACGTTTCCATAGAAGCTAAACTATAAACTCAATGAGACAAAAAAAAGAAGGAACCACTGAGGGGCACTTCTGGACCTAGTCAGAGGTATGAGCAGGGCCACTGGAATTATGCGACTGTTTGGCTGCACTGACTTTTGCACAATTATACATTTTCCTCATTTGCCATATAATCCATCATCTGCTGCATAATCTGTAGATTTGAACAAAAAAAACCTTGTTTCAAGCTCAAACGGCTCAAACGTTACCAAAAATGCAGCGACAAGTGTTATAGTGTGGTGAAAGGCCCTTTGCAAACCTAGAATGGTCACCTGTTAGTTATTGCTAAATGTGGGTATTAAATTGGTACTAATGGTGTGCAAACCAGTCTTGTTTCTTTCTGCGCCTCTCTTGCCTCTTTCTGCATTTATGTTGCTTCTTTCTGCACCTTTCTTTCTTTTTCTGCACTTCTTTTGCCTCGTTCTGCTCATCTCTTCCACTTTCTGTACCTCTTGTCTCTTTCTGCACCTCGGTTACCTCTTTCTGCACCTCACTTGCTTCTTTCTGCACCTCTCTTGCATCTTTCTGCACCTCTCTTGCCTCTTTCTGCACCCCTGTTCCCTCTTTATGCACCATTCCTGCACCTCTTTTGCCTCTTTCTGTACCTCTGTTGCTTCTTTCTGCACTTCTCTTGCCTCTTTCTGCACCCTTTGTGCCTCTTTCAGCACCTCTGTTGCTTCTTTATGCACTTGTCTTCCTTCTTTCTGCACCCCTCCTGCCTCTTTCTGTTCCCCTCTTGCCTCTTTGTGCACCTCTCCTTCCTCTTTCTGCACCCCTCTTGCCTCTTTTTGCACCTCTGTTGGTTCTTTTTGCACTGCTCTTGCTTCTATCTGCACCTCTTTAGCAAATTTCTGCATCCCTCTTGCCTCTTTCAGCACCTCTCTTGCTTCTTTCTGCACTTCTCTTGCTTCTTTCTGCACTTCTCTTGCTTCTTTCTGCACTTCTCTTGCTTCTTTCTGCACCTCTCTTGCAAATTTCTGTATTCCTCTTACCTCTTTCTGCACCCCTGTTCCCTCTTTCTGCACCTTTCTTGCCTATTTCTGTACCTCTCTTGCCTCTTTCGGCACCTCTGTTGCTTCTTTCTGCACTTCTCTTGCCTCTTTCTGCACCCCTGTTGCCTCTTTCAGCACTTCTGTTGCTTCTTCCTGCACCTCTTGCTTCTTTCTGCACCCCTCTTGCCTCTTTTTGCACCCCTTTTGCCTCTTTGTGCACCTCTCCTGTCGCTTTCTGCACCTCTCTTGCCTTTTTCTGTAGTTCCCTTGCCTCTTTCTGCACCTTTTTTGCTTCTTTCTGCACTTTTCTTGCCTCTTTCTGTAACCCTCTTCCCTCTTTCTGCACCTCTGTTGGTTCTTTCTGCACTGCTCTTGGTTCTTTCTACACCTCTGTTGCAAATTTCTACAACCCTCTTGCCTTTTTCGGTACCCCTCTTCCCTTTCTCTGCACCTCTCTTGCCTCTGTCTGCTCACCTGTTCCCTCTTTCTGCACCCCTTTTGCATGTTTCTGCAATTCTTTTGCCTTTTTCTGCAGTTCTCTTGCCTCCTTCTGCACCTCACTTGCCTTTTTGTGCAGTTCTCTCACTTCTTTCTGCACCTTTCTTCCTCTTTCTGGACTTCTGTTGACTCTTTCTGCATTTCTCTTGCTTCTTTCTGCACCTTTCTTACTCTTTCTGCACATGTCCTACCTATGTAGGCATAGTTAGAAATTAGCATTTAAAAAACCTTTGAAATTTACTGAAAAAAACATAGGTTTCAGGAATGTTATAGTTAGAAATTAGCATTTAAAAAACCTTTGAAATTCACTGAAAAAACCATAGGTTTCAGGGACGTTATAGGTAGCAATTAGCATTTAAAAAAACCTTAGAAATTCACTGAAAAAAACAAAGGTTTCAGGGACATTATAGTTAGAAATTAGCATTTAAAAAACCTTTGAAATTCACGAAAAAAACCACAGGTTTCAGGGACGTTATAGTTAGTTGGACATTTCACTCGTACAAAACCAGAGAACTTCGGCCGTTATAGTTAGTTGAGCTAACTATAACTCACGCCCCCATAATGCATTGCTGATGTCGTCACATATTACATCACTGATGACATATCAAATGACATCACTGATGACATCACTTATGACATCATCCAGTGACTGAGTGTTTCTGAAAAGTTTAAGAATTTTATCTATATATACGCCAAGGTGTATTCGAAGAATGAGTGGGTGTATGAGTGTCTATATGGATGATTTTGTGGGTGCTTGTCTGTATAAGTGAGTGATTAAACGTGTCTTAGTGAATGCATGGGTGAATGACTATTTTGTGTGAATGTCTGTATCAGTCTGTCAGTTGGTGTGTAAGTGCATGGGTGGTGAGTAGCTACATCAGTGTCTATATGGGTTAATGATTGGTTGTCTGAGTACCTGTATGGGTGCCTGAGTGTCTGTGTGGGTGGGGGTATGTGACTCCCTGCATGGATGTGTGAGTGGGTGATTCACTGGGTGTATGGGATTATGAGTGCTTGTGTTAGGGTCTGTATGGGTGAGTGAGTGTACGTATAGCTGTGTCAGTGAGTGAATGGATGTCTTATTGGTATATGTGTAAGTAACTACATATGTGAAAGGCAGTATATGTGAGTGTTGCAATATATAAGTGAGTACCCTTGCAGACATAGAGTGACACATACATAATGCACAATTGAAGCCAAGAACCCTGGGTAGTTCCCAAGTTTAGGTGGAAGGCAGCTCCTGTATAGAGCACCCTCAACACCAGCGACACTCTAAATTTGTTCACCTCAAATTTCTGCTTTTCTATCAAAGTTTTTAAGCATAGGATTAGCACAGTGCTATACACGCCGAGATAGAAAGGGACAAAGTCTTTTGCCATTTCTACAGCAAAGTCTTTAAGCATAAAATTAGCTTAGTGCTGTCCATGCCGAGCTGTAGAAGGACAATGCCTTCCACCTAAACTTGGGAACTACCCTGAGTTCTCTGCTTCTTTTTGCATATATATATATCCAACTCACAAAGTTGCCTGCTATAGAAGACGCCACACCACAGGTAAGTATTCGCCGAATCTGTTTATTTATGGGAGCATCAGCATGAGCACAACCCAGTCCACACAGTACAAAGTCCAGTCCCGACGCGTTTCGTATATCACTTCCTCAGGGGCATTGGGCTTGAAAGCAACAGCAGAGCACATTTGGCGGCATCTTTTTTAATTCCAAACACCCCGGCTCAGTGGGCGTGGCCCTCACGGTGGCCTGCTGGTACTTGTAGTGCCTGCCGTCTTTCTCAAGTGAGTTGCCTGCTGTAGACAGTCAAAATAAAGTTCATAACATCACAGTGGATCATGGCACCAGGTTGCAGTTCACTGCCACAGCTTTTGTCCCTTCAAAAACGGCACCCGTGCCATAAGCAAATCCGCCGGTTGATGGATTCGCAGGAATGCTGGAACAGCATCGTGTCATCTTCCATGTATAGCGGCTTGCCTGAGCCGCGGAAGACGACCCGATGCTGTTCCAGCATTCCTGCGAATACGTCAACCTGCGGTTTGCTTATGGCACGGGTGCCGTTTGAAGGGACTAAAGCTGTGGCAGTGAGCTGCAACCTGGTGCCATGATCCACTGTGATGTTATGAACTTTATTTTGACTGTCTACAGCAGGCAACTCACTTGAGAAGACGGCAGGCACTACAAGTACCAGCAGGCCGTGAGCCACGCCCACTGGGCGAGTGTTTGGAATTCATTAAGATGCCGCCAAATGTGCTCTGCTGTTGCTTTCAAGCCCAATGCCCCTGAGGAAGTGATATACGAAACGCGTCGGGACTGGTCTTTGTACTGTGTGGACTGGGTTGTGCTCATGCTCCCATCAATAAACAGATTTGGCGAATACTTACCTGTGGTGCGGCGTCTTCTTTAGCAGGCAACCTTGTGAGTTGGATGTATAGCGGCTTGCCTGAGCCATGGAAGACGACCCGATGCTGTTCCAGCATTCCTGCGAATCCGTCAACCGGCGGATTTGCTTATGGCACGGGTGCCGTTTTTGAAGGGACAAAAGCTGTGGCAGTGAACTGCAACCTGGTGCCATGATCCACTGTGATGGGATGAACTTTATTTTGACTGTCTACAGCAGGCAACTCACTTGAGAAAGACGGCAGGCACTACAAGTACCAGCAGGCCACCGTGAGGGCCACGCCCACTGAGGTGGGGTGTTTGGAATTCAAAAAGATGCCACCAAATGTGCTGTGCTGTTGCTTTCAAGCCCAATGCCCTTGAGGAAGTGATATACGAAACGCGTCGGGACTGGACTTTGTACTGTGTGGACTGGGTTGTTCTCACGCTGATGCTCCCATCAATAAACAGATTTGGCGAATACTTACCTGTGGTGTGGCGTCTTCTATAGCAGGCAACTTTGTGAGTTGGATGTATAGCGGCTTGCCTGAGCCGCGAAAGACGACCCGATGCGGTTCCAGCATTCCTGCGAATCCGTCAACCGGCGGATTTGCTTATGGCTACGAGTGCCGTTTCTGAAGGACAAAAGCTGTGGCAGTGAACTGCAACCTGGTGCCATGATCCACTGTGATGTTCATGAACTTTATTTTGACTGTCTACAGCAGGCAACTCACTTGAGAAAGACGGCAGGCACTACAAGTACCAGCAGGCCACCGTGAGGGCCACGCCCACTGAGGCGGGGTGTTTGGAATTCAAAAGATGCCGCCAAATGTGCTTTGCTGTTGCTTTCAAGCCCAATCCCCCTGAGGAAGTGATATACGAAACGCGTCGGGACTGGACTTTGTACTGTGTGGACTGGGTTGTGCTCACGCTGATGCTCCCATCAATAAATAGATTTGGCGAATACTTACCTGTGGTGTGGCGTCTTCCATAGCAGGCAACTTTGTGAGTTGGATGTATAGCGGCTTGCCTGAGCCGCAGAAGACGACCCGATGCGGTTCCAGCATTCCTGCGAATCCGTCAACCGGCGGATTTGCTTATGGCACGGGTGCCGTTTCTGAAGGGACAAAAGCTGTGGCAGTGAACTGCAACCTGGTGCCATGATCCACTGTGATGTTATGAACTTTATTTTGACTGTCTACAGCAGGCAACTCACTTGAGAAAGACGGCAGGCACTACAAGTACCAGCAGGCCACCGTGAGGGCCACGCCCACTGAGGCGGGGTGTTTGGAATTCAAAAAGATGCCGCCAAATGTGCTTTGCTGTTGCTTTCAAGCCCAATCCCCCTGAGGAAGTGATATACGAAACGCGTCGGGACTGGACTTTGTACTGTGTGGACTGGGTTGTGCTCACGCTGATGCTCCCATCAATAAATAGATTTGGCGAATACTTACCTGTGGTGTGGCGTCTTCCATAGCAGGCAACTTTGTGAGTTGGATGTATAGCGGCTTGCCTGAGCCGCGGAAGACGACCCGATGCTGTTCCAGCATTCCTGCGAATCCGTCAACCGGCGGATTTACTTATGGCACGGGTGCCGTTTTATAAGGGACAAAAGCTGTTCCAGTGAACTGCAACCTGGTGCCATGATCCACTGTGATGTTATGAACTTTATTTTGTCTGTCTACAGCAGGCAACTCACTTGAGAAAGACGGCAGGCACTACAAGTACCAGCAGGCCACCGTGAGGGCCACGCCCACTGAGGCGGGGTGTTTGGAATTCAAAAAGATGCCGCCAAATGTGCTCTGATGTTGCTTTCAAGCCCAATGCCCCTGAGGAAGTGATATACGAAATGCGTCGGGACTGGACTTTGTACTGTGTGGACTGGGTTGTGCTCACGCAGATGCTCCCATCAATAAACAGATTCGGCGAATACTTACCTGTGGTGTGGCGACTTCTATAGCAGGCAACTTTGTGAGTTGGATATATATATTAATGCTATAAAGTGGTAGATAAATATTTATTTGTCACTGGTTTACAAGCATTATCTAAAATATCAAGGATTTTATTCCTATTAAATTTAGAGGACAATCTTTACTTTTTGATATTTAGAAGATCAGGTCTTAACATGTTTGAAACATAAAATAATTGTTTTCAAATGTTTTTATCATAAGTGTTGCTTTGATTGTTATAAAATGGCAGATAATATTTATGTATCGCTATTTTTCAATGAATTATGCAAGGGATTAACCAGCTGTGTATAAATGAAACAATGGTGGATTTTTTCTATGTCTATGCCTTGTGATGTAAGAAACTACGCACATGCACTGTCACTTTAAATATTGGGAAGCACTCCACATGCGCGTCATGTGATCAAGGGCACTGTGTTGCTCGAAACGCGTAATGGCGGTGGTGCAGGGCGTTCACTGAAACAATAAACATCAATTTGCACCATATTTGGGTCTGCGTTCGCCAGTTTTTTGGATACGGGAGTGTTGCCAGGCGAAGTAATCGGCATATATATATATATATATATACACACATGTATAGATTACCTACTGGCGGTCGACAGTAGGTAGTTATAGTTAGGACCTTGTCTCTATTCAAAAAGCATTTTTTCTTTTGCCAATATCTTTGGTGCCGTTTGACGAATCTTCGCGAAAATTTCAAAACTAATGGTTCACTCAGGTCAGCTTCTGTCTTGAAAGGTTCGGGGTGATTCGTCAAGTGGGGGCCGAGAAAAAAGGGGGATCCCAAAACACATTTTCTCTATGTTAATTTCCATAGGAACTTTAGACAAAACTACAGCCTGAACTGCTGAACGGAATTACACCAAATTGGCAAAAAGGTAGCTCTTGGTTCAGAAAGCGACCTATTTTTTTTAAATGGGGTAAATCCGTTCAGTAGTTCCAGAGAAATTAAAAAAATAAAAATATCGATATCTGGTGGCCGAGGAGGGTTCGCGAACCCTCCCGAGCACGAGCTTTATTTTGATTGGCTGTCAACACTCCAAACCAGGAAGTGTTGGCAGCCATCTCGTGACTCGGTAAAACCGAGTCACAAGGAAACAGTAAAAAAAGGATAAAAAAACAAGAAAAGGGGGCAGGGTATAAACACCCTGACCCCCTAGGCCTGCTCAGGGGGTCCCACAAGGACCCCAGGGCCCCAAAAAAGCATTTTTATTTTTATTTTTGGCCGAATTAACTCTGGGTGCGGGAATCTGTCCGAAAAAATTAAAAAAAACAAAGCACGGCCTCCCGCGCTTCGTTTCTTTAAGCCCCCGGGTGGGCCAGGTCCCAGGGGCAATATTTCATTAATGTGCGGGGGCCTCGCACCATCCTGCACCTCTGTTGGTTCTTTCTGCACCTCTTTTGCTTCTTTCTGCACTTCGCTCTCCTCTTTCTGCACCCCCTTGCCTCTTTCTGCACCTCTGTTGCTTCTTTCTGCACTTCTTTTACCTCTTTCTGCACCTCTCTAGCTTCTTTCTGCACTTCTCCTGCTTCTTTCTGCACCTCTCCTGCTTCTTTCTGCACCTCTCTTGCTTCTTTCTGCACCCTTCTTCCCTTTTTTGCATCCCTCTTGCCTCTTTCTGCAGTTCTCTTGCCATTTTCTGCACCTCTTGCCTCTTTCTGCACTTCTCTTGCATCTTTCTATACCTCTGTTGCTTCTTTCAGCAATTCTCTTGCTTGTTTCTGCACCTCTCTTGCGTCTTTCTGCACCTCTGTTGCCTCTTTCTGCATCTGACTTGCTTCTTTCTGAACCCCTCTTGCCTCTTTCTGCACCTCTGTTGCTGCTTTCTGCACCCCTGTTCCCTCTTTTTGCACCTCTCCTACGTCTGTCTGCACCCCTCTTGCCTCTTTTTGCACCTCTGTTGGTACCTTCTGAATGAATGAATGAATAACCCGTATTTGTATAGCGCACAGCTATTCCTTCCGGAGTGTCCCGGCGCTGGCAATTAACAAGTGCATACCCTACGCTGCTTAATTTTTAAATAGCCAAGTTTTCAGCTGTTTTTTAAAGTGGGAAAGCACTGTTAAAGATCTCAGAGCTGCCGGCAGTTTATTCCAGATATGGGCTCCCAAAAA
This sequence comes from Calotriton arnoldi, assembly GCA_963921515.1. Taxonomy (NCBI): domain Eukaryota; kingdom Metazoa; phylum Chordata; class Amphibia; order Caudata; family Salamandridae; genus Calotriton; species Calotriton arnoldi. The sequence goes on from CAWUFW010012078.1 coordinate 545,817, forward strand.
GCCAAAAGATCTGCCACCTCTGCGTGCCAGACGAGCTTTGGGGATGCAAGCCAGGTCGGCGTTGGACGATCTAAGTGTCCTGGTGGGCACATAACGGATGACTCATTTTCTAAGATAGGCGGCACCTGTTCCATGGAAGGCTTTAAAAAAAATAACCATAGCCTTAAATTTTATTCTTTCCCCAACTGGGAGCCAATGTAAGGACTTCAGATGGGGGCTCATATGTGATCTGGGTTTAAGTTTAAGAATTGCTCTTGTTGCTGCATTTTGCACTACCTGGAGACGCTGTAACAGGTAGTCCAGCAAACCCAAATAGAGGGCATTAGCATAGTCCCGTCTGGACGTGATGAGAGCCTGAACCACTGTCCTCTTGGAATCCTGGGAGAGAAGCAGCAGACATTTCTTAAGCATCCGAAGTACTCCAAAACAGGTTCCTACTAGGGCTTGAACTTGGGTCCGCATTGAGAGCTCGTTGTTAATGTGGATGCCTAGGTTTTTCACTATCGATTGGGCAGTGCTGGGAGAGGAGAGATCTCAAAGCCACCACTGAACCCCATTGTTCTCCACAGGTTGGCCGAAGAATATAATCTCGGTTTTGTCGGGATTGCACTTAAGCTAATTCTTCTTCAGCCATTTAAAAACATTGGTGAGGAAGGATCTAATTGCATCCCCATTAAAATCCTCCCCTTCCTTGCATGAAAAAATCAGCTGCGTATCATCAGCATAAGAGACAATTTTTGCGCCATGTGCCTCTGCTAATGATGCTAGTGGTGACATGTACAGATTGAATAGGGTGGTACTTAAAGCAGAGCCCTGCGGGACTCCCACCTTTATGTTTGGCATTGTGGCTGAGAAAGGAGGAGTCCAGATGATCTGTTCCCTATGTTCCAAAAAGGATGTAATCCATGCCAATGCATTCTTTTCTATGCCCATGTTATTTAGTCTGTTTAAGAGCATCTCATGAGGCACTGTATCGAATGCCGCCGACAGATATAACAAGATCAGAATTGCTCTTCCCCCATCATCCAACTGATCTTTGAGGTGTTCAGTCACTTCTAGCAGGGCAGATTCAGTGCTGTAGTTAGCTCTAAACCCGGATTGTGTTGAGTGTAGGAGATTATGTTCCTCCATGTACTCAATAAGTACGCTGTTAACATGTTTCTCTACTACTTTGGCAAAAGCAGGGAGAAGGGAAATTGGTCTATAGTTAGTTGGATTGTTGGGGTCTGTGTTAGGTTTCTACAGGAGAGGCAAGATTTTCGCCTGCTTCCAGACAGATGGCATGACGCCCGTTACCAATGAGGAGTTGTGAACCTCATTGACTGGCGCGTTTAAGGTGGCTGCTAGTGCCGGTATCAGTCTAGCAGGACATGCATCAGTAGGTGATCCTGACTTGAGACCCGAGAGGTAAGTGAGTGAGTCTTCCAGTTTGATGATGGGGAATTGTGACAGTGACGGCCTTTGTAAAAGTACCTTCGAGGAAGAGAGCGGAAAGACACATTCCACCTGTGAGTAGTGGGGAGGGTGTGATTTCTTCCATCTCCGAGGAGAATGACTGTTGGATCGCCTTTATTTTATCATGAAGGGAGCAGGCCACCTGTCTTGCCCAATCGGCTGATGGTGCTGGTACTTTTATCTCTGCTTTAGGGTTTGTGAAAGATTTAACAATTTTTAAAATTGCCTTGCCTCTGTTGTTAGTATTAGCAATTCTACCTTCAAAATAACTCATTTTGGCCCTCCTTGCTAGTTTGTGGTGTGCTTTTAGCGCTGCCTTGTAGATATTTCTGTCCTCTACAAGATACTGCCTGCGCCATTCCCTCTCTAATCTTTTGCAATTACTTTTGCTGGTTCTCAGCGATTCATTGAACCACTGTGCCGAATGGCCAGTTCGCTTAGAGGTGCGTTTGGCCAAAGGAGCAGCTGCCTCAATGTTGGTCCTCAGCCACTCTTCTATCAAGTATGCGTCAGTTTCAGGGTTGCCCATCAGGGAGGGGCAGAGTCAAGCGCACACTTAAGGGACAGAATATCTATTTTGTGGAGAGTCCTATAAGTAAGCTCTACCTTTGATTCCCCTGAAGGGTTAGGCTTCCCTGTGACTGGAATCCATAAGTTAACTAGGAAGTGGTCTGACCAGATTAGCTGTAATGGAGGATCCACCACCACCTGTAAGTCACAAAAAATTTGGTCTAATGTGTGTCCAAATTTGTGGGTGGGACCTGAGACAAACGGTATAACATTGCAGGCTGCTGTGATTTCTAACAAGGCCCTCACCTGGGGGTCAATGGGCTTGTCAAAGTGCAAGTTAAAGTCCCCTAGAATGAGTAGCTGCTTGTATCTTAGGGCGAGTGAGGTAATGCATTTGTGTAGCGAGTTAATAAAATTCCCTACTGCCCACGGAGGTCTGTAGATAAGCATTCCTGTGATGCACTGGAGCGGTGAGACCGCGAATCGAAAACCTAAACACTCCGCGCCCTCTACCTGGTCAAGTAGAATAGGAGAGCATGCTAGATCCTGTTTGTAGACCACGGCGACCCCCCCCTCCTGACCCCGCCTGCCTATCCATTCTCAAGATTTTATAGCCATCTGGAATAGCCGACGTACTCGTTGGATTGGACGAGTCTGAAAGCCATGTTTCGGTGAGGAACATGAGGTCAGGAAGCTCGTCCGATAAAAAGTCATGGACTTGTGCTTTGTGTTTTTGGCGGGAGCGAGTGTTAAGAAGTGCCGCTTTGACTTGCTTTCCCTGACTGCATGTGCTACTGCATGTGTCCCTCTGGACTGGTGCCGATTGCACATCCCCCCTCCAATGCCCGTAAACCAGTTACAACAGGGGCAAACAAATGAGTTAATAGTGTTCATGCTAGCCACATTATTCATGCATTTGTGGAAGTTGCCTAGGTCGAGTAGTGCCTCACGAGTGTAATTAGGGAAGTTTCTTAACTCACCAGAACAACGGGCAGCATGGCCTACACCTGACGCCTCCGGGATGCTGACGAGTGCAGACAGGCTTGCCTTAGGCGCGCCTTCGGTGCGCCAGAGGCGCGTCCGCGGCTTGCCCGGGTTAAATACCCAAATGCTATAGGCCAAGGAGGAGACTAGACCATCTCCCTCCCAAGATGGCACCCCCTGTGTGGCAGAAACCGGAAGTGAGTGGTCCAGCAGGTAATCCTCCCTCCACTCAATCAGCAACAGCTGTGGTGGACCGGGGAGGATTCACCACGAGTGAGAGATGGCCGACAAGAGCTAAGGTGAGTGAGCTGGGGGCCGAGATCTCAGCCAGCAATGCCACAGATTAAAGCAATAAAAAAGTGAGGCAAAATAACACAGTAAAAACAGCATCCCTCTTGTCTCTTTCTGGAGTTCTCTTGCCTCCTTCTACACCTCACTTGCCTCTTTCTGCACTTCTCTTGCTTCTTTCTGCACTTCTCTCCTCTTTCTGCACCCCTCTTGCCACTTTCTGCAGCTCTGTTGCTTCTTTCTGCACTGCTCTTGCTTCTTTCTGCACCTCTTGCCTCTTTCTGCATCCCTCTTCCCTTTTTCTGCAATTCTCTTGTCTCTGCCTGCACCCCTGTTCCCTCTTTCTGCACCTCTTTTGTCTGTTTCTGCAACACTCTTGCCTCTTTGTGCAGTTCTCTTGCCTCTTACTGCACCTCTGTTGTCTCTTTTTGCACCGTTCCTACCTCCTTATGCTTCCCTCTTGCCTCTTTTTGCAGCTCTGTTGGTTCTTTCTGCACTGCTCTTGCTTCTTTCTGCACCTCTGTTGCAAATTTATGCATCCCTCTTGCCTCTTTCTGTACCCCTCTTCCCTCTTTCTGCACCTCTGTTGGTTCTTTCTGCACTGCTCTTGCTTCTTTCTGCACCTCTGTTGCAAATTTCTGAATCCCTCTTTCCTCTATCTGTAGCCCTCTTCCCTCTGTCTGCACACCTGTTCCCTCTTTCTGCAACCCTTTTGCCTGTTTCTGCAACTTTCTTGCCTCTTTCTACAGTTCTCTTTCCTCCTTCTACACCTCACTTGCCTCTTTCTGCACTTCTCTTGCTTCTTTCTGCATCCTTCTTCCCTTTTTCTGCACATCTCTTGCCTCTTTCTGCACCTCACTTGCCTCTTTCTACACATCTCTTTGTTCTTTCTGCTCTTGCCTATTTTTGCACCTCTTTTGCTTCTGTCTGTACTTCTCTCTCCTCTTTCTGCACCCCTCTTGCCTCTTTCTGCACCTCTGTTGCTTCTTTCTGCACTGCTCCTGCCTGTTTCTACACTTCTCTTGCCTCTTTCTGCACCCCTCTTGCCTCTTTCAGCACCTCTGTTGCTCCTTTCTGCACTTCTCTTGCTTCTTTCTGCACCCCTCTTGCCTCTTTCTGTCCCCCTTTTGCCAATTTGTGCACATCTCCTGCCTCTTTCTGCACCTCTCTAGCCTTTTTCTGCAGTTCTCTTGCCTCTTTCTGCACTTCTTTTGCTTCTTTCTGCACTTTTCTTGCCTCTTTCTATACCCCTCTTGCCTCTTTCTGCACCTCTGTTGGTTCTTTCTGCACTGCTCTTGCTTCTTTATGTACCTCTGTTGCCTATTTCTACAACTCTCTTGCTCTTTCTGCAGTTCTCTTGCCTCCTTCTACACCTCACTTGCCTCTTTCTGCACTTCTCTTGCTTCTTTCTGCACCCTTCTTCCCTTTTCTGCACATCTCTTGCCTCTTTCTGCACCTCTCTTGCCTCTTTCTGCACTTCTCCTGTTTCTTTCTGTACTGCTCTTGCCTCTTTCTGCACCTCTGTTGCTTCTTTCTGCACTGCTCTTGCTTCTTTCTGCAACTCTCTTGCCTCTTTCTGCATCCCTCCTTCTTTCTGCAATTCTCCTGCCTCTGTCTGCACCCCTGTTCCCTCTTTCTGCACCTCATTTGTAGTTTCTGCAACCCTCTTGCCTCTTTGTGTAGTTCTCTTGCCTCTTTCTGCACATCTTTGTTATTTCTGCACTGCTCTAGCCTCTTTCTGCTGCCCCCCCTTGCCTGTTTCTGCACCTCTTTTGCCTCTTTCTGCACCTCTCCTACCTCTTTCTGCACCCCCCTTGCCTCTTTTTGCTGCTCTTTTGGTTCTTTCTGCACTGCTCTTGCTTTTTTCTGCACCTCTTTTGCAAATGTCTGCATCCCTCTTCCCTTTTTCTGCATATCTCTTGCCTCTTTCTGCACCTCTCTTGTCTCTTTCTGCACATCTTTGTTCTTTCTGCACATCTCTTGCATCTTTCTGCACCCCTCTTGCCTCTTTCTGCACCTGTTGCCTCTTTCTGCATCTCTCCTATCTCTTTCTGCACCCCTATTGCCTCTTTTTGCAGCTCTGTTGGTTCTTTCTGTACCTCTTTTGCAAATTTCTACATCCCTCTTGCCTCTTTCTGCACCCCTCTTCCCTATTTCTTCACCTCTCTTGCTTCTTTCTGCACTTCTCTTGCTTCTTTCTGCACTGCTCTTGCATCTTTCTGCACCTCTCTTGCAAATTTCTGTATCCCTCTTACCTCTTTCTGTACCCCTGTTCCCTCTTTCTGCACCTTTCTTGCCTGTTTCTGCACCTCTATTGCCTCTTTCTGCAACTCTTTTGCCTCTTTCTGCACCTCTTTTGCTTCTTTCTGCACTGCTCTTGCTTCTTTCTGCATCCCTCTTGCCTCTTTCTGTATCCCTTTTGCCTCTTTCTGTACCCCTCTTCCCTCTTTCTGCACCTCTCTTGCCTCTGTCTGCATACCCGTTCCCTATTTCTGCAACCCTTTTGCCTGTTTCTGCAACTCTCGTCTCTTTCTGCAGTTCTATTGCCTCCTTCTGCACCTCACTTACCTCTTTCTGCACTTCTCTTGCTTCTTCCAGCATCCTTCTTCCCTTTTTCTGCATCCCTCTTGCCTCTTTCTGCAGTTCTCTTGCTTCTTTCTGCACCCATCTTCCCTTTTCCTGCACATCTTTGTTCTTTCTGCACTGCTCTTGCCTCTTTCTTCACCCCACTTGCCTGTTTCTGCATCTCTGTTGCTTCTTTCTACACTTATTTTGCCTCTTTCTGCACCTCTCTTCTTTCTGCACTTCTCTTGCTTCTTTCTGCACCTCTCGCGTCTTTCTGCACCGTTCTTTCCTTTTTTGCATCCCTCTTGCCTCTTTCTGCACCTCACTTGCGTCTTTCTGCACTTCTCTTGCTTGTTTCTACACCTCTGTTCTTTCAGCAATTCTCTTGCCTCTTTCTGTACTTCTCTTGCTTGCTTCTGCACCTCTCTTGCTCCTTTCTGCACCCCTCTTGCCTCTTTCTGCACCCCTTTTCCCTCTTTATGCACCTCTATTGCCTCTTTCTGCCCCCCTGTTCCCTCTTTCTGCACCTTTCCTGCCTGTTTCTGCACCCCTCTTGCCTCTTTGTGCACCTCTCCTACGTCTGTCTGCACCCCTCTTGCCTCTTTTTGCACCTCTGTTGGTTCCTTCTGCACTGCTCTTGCTTCTTTCTGCTCCTCTTTTGCAAATGTCTGCATCCCTCTTGCCTCTTTCTGCAGTTCTCTTGCCTCCTTCTACACCTCACTTGCCTCTTTCTGCACTTCTCTTGCTTCTTTCTGCACCCATCTTCCCTTTTTGTGCACATCTCTTGCCTCTTTCTGCACCTCTCTTGCCTCTTTCTGCAAATCTTTGTTCTTTCTGCACTGCTCTTGCCTCTTTCTGCACTGCTCTTGCCTCTTTCTGCACCCCTCTTGCCTCTTTCTGTACCTCTTTTGCTTCTTTCTGCACTTCTCTCTCCTCTTTCTACACCCCTCTTGCCTCTTTCTGCAGCTCTGTTGCTTCTTTCTGCACTGCTCTTGCTTCTTTCTACACCCCTCTTGCCTCTTTCTGCACCCCTCTTGCCTCTTTCTGCACCCCTCTTGCCTCTTTCTGTACCTCTTTTGCTTCTTTCTGCACTTCTCTCTCCTCTTTCTACACCCCTCTTGCCTCTGTCTGCACCCCTGTTCCCTCTTGCTGCACCTCTTTTGTCTGTTTCTGCAACTCTCTTGCCTCTTTGTGCAGTTCTCTTGCCTCCTTCTGCACCCCTGTTGCCTCTTTCTGCACCGCTCCTACCTCTTTCTGCACCCCTCTTGCCTCTTTTTGCAGCTCTGTTGGTTCTTTCTGCACTGCTCTTGCTTCTTTCTGCACCTCTGTTGCAAATTTCTGCATCCCTCTTGCCTCTTTCTGTACCCCTCTTGCCTCTTTTTGCAGCTCTGTTGGTTCTTTCTGCACCGCTCCTACCTCTTTCTGCACCCCTCTTGCCTCTTTTTGCAGCTCTGTTGGTTCTTTCTGCACTGCTCTTGCTTCTTTCTGCACCTCTGTTGCAAATTAATGCATCCCTCTTCCCTTTTTTTGCACATCGCTTGCCTCTTTCTGCACCTCTCTTGCCTATTTCTGCATATCTTTGTTCTTTCTGCACTGCTCTTGCCTCTTTCTGCACTGCTCTTGCTTCTTTCTGCACTGCTCTTGCTTCTTTCTGCACCTCTGTTGGAAACTTCTGCATTCCTCCTGCCTCTTTCTGTACCCCTCTTCCTACACCTCTCTTGCCTCTGTCTGCACACCTGTTCCCTCTTTCTGCACCCCTTTTGCCTGTTTCTACAACTCTCTTGTCTCTTTCTGCAGTTCTCTTGCCTCCTTCTACACCTCACTTGCCTCTTTCTGCACTTCTCTTGCTTCTTTCCGTACCCTTCTTCCCTTTTTCTGCATATCTCTTGCCTCTTTCGGCACCTCTCTTGCCTCCTTCTGCACATCTTTGTTCTTTCTGCACTGCTCTTGCCTCTGTGCACCCCTCTTGCCTCTTTCTGCACCTCTGTTGCTTCTTTCTGCACTGCTCTTGCTTCTTTCTGCACCTCTCTTACCTCCTTCTGCATCCCTCTTTCCTCTTTCTGCAATTCTCTTGCCTCTGTCTGCACCCCTGTTCCCTCTTTCTGCACCTCTTTTGTCTGTTTCTGCAGCTCTCTTGCCTTTGTGCAGTTCTCTTGCCTCTTTCTGCACATCTTTGTTCTTTCTGCACTGCTCTTGCCTCTTTCTTCACCCCTCTTGCCTCTTTCTGCACCTCTTTTGCTTCTTTCTACACTTATTTTGCCTCTTTCTGCACCTCTCTTGCTTCTTTCTGCACTTCTCTTGCTTCTTTCTGCACCTCTCGCTTCTTTCTGCACCGTTCTTTCCTTTTTTGCATCCCTCTTGCCTCTTTCTGCACCTCACTTGCCTCTGTTCTTTCAGCAATTCTCTTGCTTGCTTCTGCACTTCTCTTGCTTGCTTCTGCACCTCTCTTGCTCCTTTATGCACCCCTCTTGCCTCTTTCTGCACCCCTTTTCCCTCTTTATGCACCTCTATTGCCTCTTTCTGCATTCCTGTTCCCTTTTTCTGCACCTTTCCTGCCTGTTTCTGCACCCCTCTTGCCTCTTTTTGCACTTCTTACTTCTTTCTGCACCCCTCCTGCCTCTTTCTGTACTCCTCTTGCCTCTTTGTGCACCTCTCCTACGTCTGTCTGCACCCCTCTTGCCTCTTTTTGCACCTCTGTTGGTTCTTTCTGCACTGCTCTTGCTTCTTTCTGCACCTCTTTTGCAAATTTCTGCATCCCTCTTGCCTCTTTCTGCAGTTCTCTTGCTTCTTTCTGCACCCATCTTCCCTTTTTGTGCACATCTCTTGCCACTTTCTGCACCTCTCCTGCCTCTTTCTGCAAATCTGTTCTTTCTGCACTGCTCTTGCCTCTTTCTGCACCCCTCTTGCCTCTTTCTGTACCTCTTTTGCTTCTTTCTGCACTTCTCTCTCCTCTTTCTACACCCCTCTTGCCTCTTTCTGCAGCTCTGTTGCTTCTTTCTGCACTGCTCTTGCTTCTTTCTGCACCTCTCGCCTCTTTCTGCATCCCTCTTGCTTCTTTCTGCACCTCTCTTGCCTCTTTCTGCATCCCTCTTTCCTCTTTCTGCAATTCTCTTGCCTCTGTCTGCACCCCTGTTCCCTCTTTCTGCACCTCTTTTGTCTGTTTCTGCAACTCTCTTGCCTCTTTGTGCAGTTCCCTTGCCTCCTTCCGCACCTCTGTTGCCTCTTTCTGCACCGCTCCTACCTCTTTCTGCACCCCTCTTGCCTCTTTTTTCAGCTCTGTTGGTTCTTTCTGCACTGCTCTTGCTTCTTTCTGCACCTCTGTTGCAAATTTCTGCATCCCTCTTGCCTCTTTCTGTACCCCTCTTCCCTCTTGCTGCACCTCTCTTGCCTGTTTCTACAACTCTCGTCTCTTTCTGCAGTTCTCTTGCCTCCTACACCTCACTTGCCTCTTCTTGCACTTCTCTTGCTTCTTTCTGCACCCTTCTTCCCTTTTTCTGCACATCTCTTGCCTCTTTCTGCACCTCTCTTGCTTCTTTCTGCACATTTCTGTTCTTTCTGCACTGCTCTTGCCTCTCTACACCCCTCTTGCCTCTTTCTGCACCTCTTTTGCTTCTTTCTGCACCTCTCCTCTTTCTGCACCCCTGTTGCCTCTTTCTGCACCTCTGTTGCTTCTTTCTGCACCTCTTGCCTCTTTTTGCATCCCTCTTTCCTCTTTCTGCAATTCTCTTGCCTCTGTCTACACCCCTGTTCCCTCTTTCTGCACCTCTTTTGTCTGTTTCTGCAACTCTCTTGCCTTTGTGCAGTTCTCTTGCCTCTTTCTGCACATCTTTGTTCTTTCTGCACTGCTCTTGTCTCTTTCTGCACCCCTCTTGCCTCTTTCTGCACCTCTGTTGCCTTTCTGCACCTCTGTTGCCTCTTTCTGCACCTCTGTTGCCTCTTTCTGCACCTCTGTTGCCTCTTTCTGCACCTCTGTTGCCTCTTTCTGCACCTCTGTTGCCTCTTTCTGCACCTCTGTTGCCTCTTTCTGCACCTCTGTTGTCTCTTTCTGCACCTCTCCTACCTCTTTCTGCACCTCTCTTGCCTCTTTTTACAGCTCTTTTGGTTCTTTCTGTACTGCTATTGCTATTTTCTGCACCTCATTTGCAAATTTCTGCATCACTCTTCCCTTTTTCTGCACATCTCTTGCCTCTTTCTGCACCTCTCTTGTCTCTTTCCGCACATCTCTTTGATCTTTCTGCACTGCACTTGACTCTTTCTGCACCCCTCTTGCCTCTTTCTGTACCTCTGTTGCCTCTTTCTGCACCTCTGTTGCCTCTTTCTGCACCTCTCCTACCTCTTTCTGCACCCCCTGTTGCCTCTTTTTGCAGCTCTGTTGGTTCTTTCTGCACTGCTTTTTTCTGCACCTCTTTTGCAAATTAATGCATCCCTCTTCCCTTTTTTTGCACATCGCTTGCCTCTTTCTGCACTGCTCTTGCCTCTTTCTGCACTGCTCTTGCCTCTTTCTGCACTGCTCTTGCTTCTTTCTGCACCTCTGTTGGAAACCTCTGCATTCCTCTTGCCTCTTTCTGTACCCCTCTTCCCTCTTTCTACACCTCTCTTGCCTCGGTCTGCACACCTGTTCCCTCTTTCTGCACCCCTTTTGCCTGTTTCTACAACTCTCGTCTTTCTGCAGTTCTCTTGCCTCCTACACCTCACTTGCCTCTTCTTGCACTTCTCTTGCTTCTTTCTGCACCCTTCTTCCCTTTTTCTGCACATCTCTTGCTTCTTTCTGCACCCTTCTTCCCTTTTTCTGCACATCTCTTGCCTCTTTTGGCACCTCTCTTGCCTCTTTCTGCACATCTTTGTTCTTTCTGCACTGCTCTTGCCTCTTTGTGCACCCCTCTTGCCTCTTTCTGCACCTCTTTTGCTTCTTTCTGCACCTCTCTCCTCTTTCTGCACCCCTCTTGCCTCTTTCTGCACCTCTGTTGCTTCTTTCTGCACTGCTCTTGCTTCTTTCTGCACCTCTTGCCTCTTTCTGCATCCCTCTTTCCTCTTTCTGCAATTCTCTTGCCTCTGTCTGCACCCCTGTTCCCTCTTTCTGCACCTCTTTTGTCTGTTTCTGCAACTCCCTTGCCTTTGTGCAGTTCTCTTGCCTCTTTCTGCACATCTTTGTTCTTTCTGCACCCCTCTTGCCTCTTTCTGCACCCTTCTTGCCTCTTTCTGCACCTCTCTTGCCTCTTTTTACAGCTCTTTTGGTTCTTTCTGTACTGCTCTTGCTTTTTCTGCACCTCTTTTGCAAATTGCTGCATCCCTCTTCCCTTTTTCTGCACATCTCCTGCCTCTTTCTGCACCTCTCTTGTCTCTTTCCACATATCTCTTTGATCTTTCTGCACTGCACTTGCCTCTTTCTGCACCCTTCTTGCCTCTTTCTGCACCTCTGTTGCCTCTTTCTGCAACTCTCCTACCTCTTTCTGCACCCCTGTTGCCTCTTTTTGCAGCTCTGTTGGTTCTTTCTGCACTGCTTTTTTCTGCACCTCTTTTGCAAATTAATGCCTCCTTCTTCCCTTTTTTTGCACATCTCTCCTCTTTCTGCACCTCTCTTGTCTCTTTCTGCACATCTTTGTTCTTTCTGCACTGCTCTTGCGTCTTTCTGCACCCCTCTTGCCTCTTTCTGCACCTCTGTTGCCTCTTTCTGCACCTCTCCTACCTCTTTCTGCACCCCTCTTGCCTCTTTTTGCAGCTCTGTTTGTTTCTGCACCTCTTTTGCAAATCTCTACATCCCTCTTGCCTTTTTCTACACCCCTTTTCCCTATTTCTCCACCTCTCTTGCTTCTTTCTGCACTGCTCTTGCTTCTTTCTGCACCTCTCTTGCAAATTTCTGTATCCCTCTAACCTCTTTCTGCACCCGTGTTCCCTCTTTCTGCACCTTTCTTGCCTGTTTCTAAACCTCTGTTGCTTCTTTCTGCACTTCTCTTGCTTCTTTCTGCACCCATCTTGCCTCTTTATGTACCCCTTTTGCCTCTTTGTGCAACTCTCCTGCCTCTTTCTGCACCTCTCTTGCCTCTTTCTGCACCTCTTTTGCTTCTTTCTGCACCGCTCTCTCCTCTTTCTGCACCCCTCTTGCCTCTTTCTGTACCCCTTTTGCCTCTTTCTCTACCCCTCTTCCCTCTTTCTGCACCTCTCTTGCCTCTGTCTGCACACCCGTTCTGTCTTTCTGCAACCCTTTTGCCTGTTTCTGCAACTCTCTTGCCTCTTTCTGCACCTCACTTGCCTCCTTCTGCACTTCCCTTGCTTGGTTCAGCATCCTTCTTCCCTTTTCTGCACATCTCTTGCCTCTTTCTGCACCTCTCGTGCCTCTTTCTGCACACTTCTGTTGTTTCTGCACTGCTCTTGCCTCTTTCTGCACCCCTCTTGCCTTTTTCTGCACCTCTGTTGTCTCTTTCTGCTCCTCTCCTACCTCTTTCCGCACCCCTCTTGCCTCTTTTTGCAGCTCTGTTGGTTCTTTCTGCACCTCTTTTGCAAATTTCTACATCCCTCTTGCCTCTTTCTGCACCCCTCTTCCCTATTTCTCCACCTCTCTTGCTTCTTTCTGCACTTCTCTTGTTTCATTATTGTGAGAAGTTGGCCTGGTATATGCTGTTCACTAGTTAAAGTGGACACCTTGCACCAGTACAATTCGACTCTTATGGTAGGTAGGTTTAAGACAACCTTTATAGAAAGCTATCCTAGTGGTAGCTGTGGAGAGCAGCCTTCAGGCTAAGTCTTGGAGGAATGTAAAGCAGCTTGTTTTACCACACAATCTCTTGAATCACCAAATGAAAAGACACCACACAGGTATATATATCAAATATATATGTATTTATTACTAAACAACTCTCTACTAATCTCTTTATGAGATTAGAAGTCAGGAACATATGCACAAATCAACGTTTCACAATCAGTTAAGCACAAATATGGCTGGGGCCCTAGGGGCGTACCAGACCATATACAAAAAAAAGACTTAGGAACAACGACTTGCAAAGGGACAAGGCCTAGGGCCTTCAGAAGTGCTGGGGCCTCACGAAACCACCCAAGGTAGGTAAGTACAGGACCAACGGGGGACGCGTGCAGTGAGTGAACACATGCGCGGGTCGCCGTTGACTTCAATGGGGCAAGTCGCGGTTGGAAATAAAGAGTTTCAGGGCACTTCGGGAGTAGCTACAAGCAAGTCACTTACAGGGTAAGTAGTTTTAGGGCCAACACCCACAGGAGCACCGTAGTGCTGGAGTTACCTCACCCAGGGAAGCCGGGTGCATAGGTGTCCTTTAGTGTCGGGTCACGGCGTCGTTTTCAATGGAAGCCACTGAAGACTTGCTGCTTGCGGCGGCAGGAGAAGTGTCTGGTGGAATCCAAGCCTGGATTCGGAAGAAGGAAGACCTGAAAGCAGAGGGGACAGTGTTCAAAGTCACTTGGCAGTGACCTGGGGCAAGGAAGATGAATGCCCACCGTCGTCGACAGATTCAGGTCGTTCACGGGTGTCTTGACTCTTCGACCACGTGGTCCAGGCAGCGTCGATGATGACCAGGAGCTGGATTCGGTGTGTCCCACAATGTCTGCAGCTTACTGAGGTGTCAGCGACTCGATTGGAGCCAACAAGCCTTCGTATCAGCAAGTCTTGGGGAAAACGTAAAAAGTCAATGGTGTAGACCAGCAAGGTCTGGGGAACTCACCCAGCGAGGGTAAGTCAGGGCAGGCCTGGAGCAATGAGGGGAGCCCTTTGGTTCTTTAGGAAAGTCTTCAGGGGACCCACAAGCCGGCTGGCAAGGGATCGCAAAGACGCCTCGGGAGGATTCCTTCAACAGGGGCCCACGGTCACTCGGGACAGGGTAGGCCTCTGATCTTCGAAGGGATTCCTGCTAGAGGCTGGGACCACACGTGATCCAAAGCACAGGTTCATAGAACGTCGTGAAGGGGTTGCACTCGACAATAGTGCACGTGACCCAGGGACTGCGGTTCCTCATCACTCGTGGGGTCCACTTGCCTCAGCTTCGCTGGGGACTCACAATGGCATTGGCGAAGTCAGGAAATCCTCTTCCTGGGCTGCAGGGACTTCGGGCTCCGGCGGGAGCGGCGTAGTTTGCGACTGTCTGTAGGAGAGTAGGATCTGCTTCACATGGGTACCCCCACTTTTTGCTGATGCTTCACTGTTTTTCGACTTTAGTCTGGCTGGGGCCCTGCTAATCAGAACCCCAGCCTGGCTGCTTCCTATCTAAAATGGTTTCCATGTGCCTTAGGCACATCTCTGATTGGAATCTGGAGTGCCCTTGTAAGTCCCTAGTATATGGTATACTATGTACCCAGGGCATAGAGTACCTCAGAGGCCTGCCAGGGGCTGAAGCATGTATTGTGCCACCCCTGGAAAGCCAACAAAGGACACCACAGGTCTGCTACTGCAGCCTGGGTAAGGTGGTGCATGCACCCCTTACAGTGATATAGGTTACCTATATCACTACATACATACACACATATAAACCTATAAGTCACTCCTATGGCAGGCCTTGTCAATCCTGAAGGCAGAGTGCTTGGTTCCTATGTGAGAGGGTGCCCCTGCATGAGCAGAGCCACTCTGCAGCATTCGGAGACCCTTCTCTGATGCTGTTTGTAGTGCAGCCTGACCATATACTCTTAAGCGCATTATAACCTCGCGTTAAATGCTAACTTTGGGATGGCTGCACGGAAACATGTCGTGTTTGGTGTCAAACATCTTGGAATACTACCCCCGCCAGTTCTGGCGTGCGGGGTAGCATTCCACCCTTCTAGAGGAGAGACATGTACACACCGGCCTGCCCGGTAACTTCTTTCCAAGCCCTGGCATCACAAAATGGATGCCGCTGCCACGAACACGAGTCTGGCCTCCTGCTGCTGACCGAAACTCCGGCAGGGGAGGCCTGGACAATGGGTTTCCTGTCCCAGGGAGGTGTAACCACCTTCCCAGACAGGATAGTGTGTATTGGGGCTGGGCGGGAGCACTCTCTGGTGCTTTGAAGTCCTGCACTGGGGGCACATTTGGTGTCCCTGTGCATACCCCAGTTCAAACCGGCTCAGGGGCTTCCAGCCCCTGCTCTGGCGCGAAACTGGTCAAAGGGAAAGGGTGTAACCATCCCTCTGCCCTGACCCTCCCATAGGTGGGTCCCCAGAGTATGTCCAACCCCTAACTTGGTATAAGTATGGGACCCCAGTCCTTAGGACTTTAGATTTACCTGGACGAAACTCTGACACAGAATCCTGGACCTTCGACGCTCTACTTTAAGATTAGAGGACTGAAGAATCTCCCTTGGGGTCAAGGAGTGACTCCCCTGCTTGGCAGGCACCAACGAAGCACTTGTCCGGTCTGCATCGCTGAAGCTCCCGCCGGACGCCGAAGTCTTTGCATCACCAGAGGTGGATTTCCAGACTTCCGAGGCTGCCCTGAGTCCCCAGCAAAGCTGAGGCCCGTAGCTGTCGTGGGTAACGTGAAACCGTGACCCCTGGACACCAATTGCATTTGCAAGTGCATCCTCTTCTGGGTCTCCCACGAAGTTGTGCTTGCTCCTAGTAGCCCCAGCCTCCAGCACCGACTGCACCGAAGATCACTGGCCTCCACTCCACGAGTGTCCCGTGAGCCAGCTCTAAGTGCGTCCACTCGAGGCTCCTTCGCGGTCGCTAGTCCGTTGGCTAGTAGGCCCTCCCGAAGGCCAATCTTCTTCTGCTTGGGCTCCCTGGTTGCTCCAGGCGTGCCCTGACTTACCCTCGCTGGGTGAGTCCCTCAGACCTTGCTGGTCTGCACCATTGTCCTTCTTCTATTTCCACAAGACTTGCCGTTGCCAAGGCTTGTTGGGTCCAATCCGGTCGCCGACAGACGTCGTGGGACAGCTCGAATCCAGCTCCTGGTCGTCGTTGACGCCTCCTGGACCTCGTGGCTGAAGAGTCAAGACGACCGTCAACCTACCTGAAGCACTTGACATCGGTGGGCATCTGCTCATCGCCTTCCTGGTCACTGGCTAGTGACCCAGACTCTGTCCCCTCTGCTTTCAGGTTCTTCAGATCTTCGATCCACCTTTGGATCCACCGAACACTTTCGACTTGCCCGCCATCAGCACTTTGCAGCAGATCGCCATTGAAAACGACGACGAAACCCGACCCCGAAAGACACCTTTGCACCCTGCTTCCCTGGGTGAGGTAACTCGAGTACTCCGGTGCTCCCGTGGGTATAGACTCTAGAACAAGCCAGTTCTAAAGGGGTTTGCTCCAAGTCCTCCTCTAAGTGTCCCTTTTCTTTAAAATTCCAACCGCGACTTTCCCCATAGAAGTCAACGGCGATTCGCGGCTGTGTTCTCACACTGCACGCGTCCCCGTGGGTCCCCTGTGTCACTACCTTGGGTGGTTCCTTGTGGTCCAAGCACTTCTACAGGCTCTAGGCCTTGTGTCTAGCTCAGTCGTGGTTCTTATACCACTTTATTGGTATATGGTTTGGTACGCCCCTAGGGCTCAAACGTGTATTTGTGCTATTACTGTAGATAACTAACTTATAACTTATGTACTTCGAACTCTAGCCTCATAAAGAGACTAGAGGGGTGTGTTTAGCAATAAATACATATATTTTGAATATATACCTGGTGTGGTCCTCTTTCATTTGGTCACTCAAGAGATTATAGACTGGTAAAACAAGCTGCTTTACATTCCTTCAAGACTTAGCCTGAAGGCTGCTCTCCATAGCTACCACTAGGATAGCTTTCAATAAAGGTTGTCTTTAACCTATCTCCAATAAGGGGTTTTTTGGACTGGTGCAAGGTGCCCACTATAATTAGTGGACAGCATATGCCAGGCCAACTTCTCACACCGTCGTTGTAGTTTTTGGTGCCTGCCAAGCAGGGGAGTCACTCCTTGACTCCAAGGGAGATTCTTCAGTCTTCCAGAGATAGTGGAACGTCGAAGGTCCAGGATTCTTCTTAAGAGCGTCGTCCAGGGAGATCTGCGTTGCAATGCACAGGTTCCCCCTCTTATACTAAAAAGAAGGGAGGGACTAGCTCTATGACCCCACCTATGGGAGGGTCAGGGGAGGGGGTGGCTACACCCACTTCCCTTTGTCCAGTTTCGCGCCAGAGCAGGGGCAGGTAGCCCCTGAGCTGGTTTGAACTGGCATATGCACAGAGGAACCTTCTGCTCCCCCAGTGCAGGACTTCAAAGCACTCTAGGAGTGCACCCACCCAGCCCCAATACACTAAACCCTGTCTGGAAGGTGGTCACACCCTCCTGTGACAGGATACCTATTGTTGGGCTTCCTCCACTGCGAGTTTCGGTCATCAGCAGGAGGGCAGCCCAGTGTTTGTGACTGGTGGCATCCATTTTGTGATGCCAGGGCTCTTCAGGATTCTACCGCGTTTCTACAGTAGGTACATGTCTATCCCTCTAGAAGGGTGGAATGCTACCCCGCCGCCAGAACTGGCGGGGGGGGTAGTATTCCAAGATGTTTGACACCAAAAACGACATGTTTCCGTGCAGCCATCCCAAAGTTAGCATTTAACGCGAGGTTATAATGCGCTTAAGAGTATATGGTCAGGTTGCACTACAAACAGCATCAGAGAAGGGTCTCCGAATGCTGCAGAGGGGCTCTGCTCATGCAGGGGCACCCTCTCACATAAGAACCAAGCACTCTGCCTTCAGGATTGATAAGGCCTGCCATAGGAGTGACTTATAGGTTTATATGTGTGTATATATGTAGTGATACAGGTAACCTATATCACAGTAAGGGTTGCATGCACCACCTTACCCAGGCTGCAGTAGCAGACCTGTGGTGTCATTTTGGATGGCCTTCCAGGGGTGGCACAATACATGCTGCAGCCCCTGGTAGGTCTCTGAGGTACCTATGCCCTTGGTACATAGTATACCATATACTAGGGACTTATAAGGGTACTCCAGATTCCAATCAGAGATGTACCTAAGTGTAGGAGAGTAGGATCTGCCTCTTATGTTGCCCCCATTTTTTTTCTGATGTTTACACTGGTTTCTGGCTATAGTCTGGCTGGGACCCTGCCAATCAGGGCCCCAGCCTCTCTGTTCTCTCTAAACGATTTGGAGTGCACTCTAGGTGCACTAGTGATTGGATACTGTGGTACCTTATGAGTCCCTAGGATATGGTACCTTAGGTACCAAGGGCATAGGTACTTCACAGGCCTACCAGGGGCTGAAGCATGTATTATGCCACCCCTGGGAAGCAGACTAAATCTGACACCACAGGCCTGCTACTGCAGCCTGGGTGAGGAAGTGCTAGCACCCCTCACAGAGATATAGGTCCCCTATATCTCTCCTGCACACACATTGAGACTTATCAGTCACCCCTAAAGCAGGCCCTATCAATCCTGAGGGCAGGGTGCTTAGTTTCCATGTGAGGGGGTGCCTCTGCCTGAGCAGGGCCCCTCTGCAGCTCTCAGAGTCCATTCTCTGGGGCTGTTTGTGGATGCGTGATTAAACCATATACTTTTAAGTGCATTATATCCTCGCGGTAGAATGCTAACTTTGGAATGGCTGCATCGAAACATGTCGTGTTTGGTGTCAAACATCTTGGAATACTACCCCCCGCCAGTCCTGACGGCGGGGGTAGCATTCCACCCTTCTAGAGGATAGACATGTACCTACTGTGGAAACG
Source organism: Calotriton arnoldi (assembly GCA_963921515.1). NCBI lineage: Eukaryota > Metazoa > Chordata > Amphibia > Caudata > Salamandridae > Calotriton > Calotriton arnoldi. Next base: position 564,262 of record CAWUFW010012078.1, read on the forward strand.
CGGTAGAATCCTGCAGAGCCCTGGCATCACAAAATGGATGCCACCAGTCACAGAACACTGGGCTGCCCTCCTGCTGATGACCAACACTCGCAGTGGAGGAAGCCCAACAATAGATATCCTGTCCCAAGGGGGTGTGACCACCTCCCAGACAGGGTTTAGTGTATTGGGGCTGGGTGGGTGCACTCTTAGAGTGCTTTGAAGTCCTGCACTGGGGAGCAGAAGGCTCCTCTGTGCATACCCCAGTTCAAACAGGCTCAGGGGCTACCTGCCCCTGCTCTGGCGCGAAACTGGACAAAGGGAAGTGGGTGAAGCCACCCACTCCCCTGACCCTCCCATAGGTAGGGTCATAGAGCTAGTCCCTCCCTTTCTTTTAGTATAAGAGGGGGAACCTGTGCATTGCAAACTAGATTTCCCTGGACGACGCTCAGAAGAAGAATCCCGGACCTTCGACGTTCCACTACCTTTGGAAGACCGAAGAATCTCCCTTGGAGTCAAGGAGTGGCTCCCCTGCTTGGCAGGCACCAAAGACTACAAACGACGGTCGCAAACTACGCCGCTCCCGCCAGAGTCCGAAGTCCTTGTAGCCCAAGAAGTGGATTTCCTGACTTCTCAAAGGTCATCGTGAGTTCCCAGTGAAGCTGAGGCCAGTGGACCCCAAGAGTGACGAGGAACCGCGACCCCTGGGTACCGTGCACTATTGTCGAGTGCAACCCCTTCACAACGTTCCACGAACTTGTGCTTTGGACCACGTATGGTCCTAGCCTCCAGCAGGAATCCCTCCGAAGATTAGAGGCCTTCGACGTCCCAAGTGACCGTGGGCCCCTGTTGAGCGAATCCTTCTGAGGTGTCTTTACAATCCCTTGCCAGCCGGCTTGTGGGTCCCCAGAAGACTTTCTAAAGAAACCAAAGGGCTCCCCTGGTTGCTCCAGGCCTGCCCTGACTTACCCTCGCTGGGTGAGTCCCACAGATCTTGCTGGTCTGCGCCATTGCCTCTTTACACTTTCCCCAAGACTTGCTGTTACCAAGGCTTGTTGTCTCCAATCGAGTCGTCGACACCGCAGTAAGCTGCAGACATTGTGGCACATGCCGAATGCAGCTCTTGGTTGTCATCGACGCCTCCTGGACCTCGTGGCTGAAGAGTCAAGGCACCCACGAACGACCTGAATCTTGCGACGACGGTGGGCATCCATCTTCCTTGCCCCGAGTCACTGCCAAGTGACTTTGAACACTGTCCCCTCTGCTTTCAGGTCTTCCATCTTCTGAATCCAGGCTTGGATTCCTCCGGACACTTCTCCTGTCGCCGCAAGCAGCAAGTCTTCACTGGCTCCCATTGAAAACGACGCCACGACCCGACACCAAAGAACACCTACGCACACGGCTCCCCTGGGTGAGGTAACTTCAGCACTACGGTGCTCCTGTGGGTGTGGGCCCTAGAACTACTTACCCTGTAAGTGACTTGCTTGTAGCTTCCCTAGAAGTGCCCTAAAACTCTTATTTTCTAATTGCGCTGACTCGTACAGGGTTCGCGTCTGTGTTAGACACACCGCGTCCATCTCCTTTGTAACACTATCTAGAACTGTGTCCTTCGACTCGTACTGAGTCCGATCGGTGTTCGCCTCGAACACACAAGGGACCTGTAACATTGTGATCTCCATTGCGCTGACTCGCACAAGGTTCGCGTCTGTGTTAGACACAGCACGTCCATCTCCCTTGCAACTCTATCTGTAACCGCGTCCTTCGACTCGTACAAGGACCGATCGGTGTGTTCGCCTCGAACACGCAAGGGACCTTTCACATTGAAATCTCAATCGCGTCTGTGCGCATAGACTCGTACAGGACTCGCACCAGTGCCAGGACACCGCGTCCGTCCCCTGTGGGTCTCCTACAACTACCTGGGGTGGTTCTTGGGGATCCCTCGATTCTAGATGCCTTAGACCTAGGTCTAGCCAAACTAAGATTGTGATATTCGATTGTGCTAAACTTATTTTGATAACATTTGACTTGTACATATGTTCCTGACTTCTAATCTCATAAAGAGATTAGTAGAGAGTGTTTATTAATAAATACATATATATTTGATATATATACACACC